>CM042415.1:17666259-17997851 GCA_023634145.1 Thymallus thymallus | reverse complement strand
AGAGAGAGAGAGAGAGAGAGAGCGAGCGAACGAACACAAGCTGCACAGGAAGAGATGGAGGACAAAGGAGGTGTGAACACTGACAAATTAGAAGTGTCTGTGTGGGAGAGAGAGAGGGAGTGTGAGCCACACACACACACACAAATGACAAGCCAAGGGGGCCTACATTACTGTACCTGCAGTCCTCCTCGTTAGAGAGCGGTAGAACAGTCGGTGGTGATCAGCAGGAGGGCGCCTAGAGACACAAGAACTCTTAACGCGTGTTTGTGTAGGGCTGGGAATTGCCAGGGACCTCACGATCCGATATTATCACGATACTGCGATTCGATGTTCCCAACATATTGCTCACCATATGTCTTCTGCAGAGAGACAAGAGAAAATTAGTTTTGATCAGTCATCAAAATAAAAGGGCTGAAAACAAACTTGATCCCTGTTTTAAAAAGTTGGAGAACTATAACTAAGCTATGAAGGAAAAATACTGGAGTTGGTGAAGCTACAGCCAACTAGCACAAATTATATTGTTTATACGATATATTGTCAAAATTAATATCCTGATAGCTAACCGCATCAATTATTGATTTATTTTCTCACTAGTGGAGATTAGTTACAAGAGTGTGTGTCTCCCAGTGTGGATATTAGTACAAGTGTGTGTGTGTGTGTGTGTGTGTCTCCCCAAAAAAGTGTGTGTGGTGTGTTTGAGGGACATCCGAGGCAGTGGGAGAATGGCCTTTGTATTCAGAACAGAACTGAGTAAATATTTTGAAAGGGCCTGCTGTGTGGGATAGATTATTTGTGGCGGCGGATGAGAAAAGAGGAGAAGACGGAGAGATAAGAGGGGAGGAGGAGAGCTGTAGAGCTCAAAGGAGTGCTGTTGTTTACCCCACTATAGAGACTAGAGAGATATGAGCATAGTCTGCTCTGCTCCACACTGTGCTCAGGGACCATGGGGAGAGATCAACATAAAAACTTTTCTGTAATCTCCCCCTTCATTTGCTGCCCGATGACGTTTTGTAAAGAACTCTCACTGCTACAGGGGCTGCCCTCTGTCAGTCTCTGGCCGTAGACATGGGGTGCCCTGGTCAAAAGGAGTGCACTATAAAGGGAAATAGGGTGCCATTTGGCACGTAGCCATGACTGGACAGGGAGTTACTCTCCTAGTACTGTGTTCTGTTGTTCCTCTGGGTGGAATGTGTTTTACCTGCACTATGTTGAGATTAGACAAGTTTGTTAGGGGTGTAGTGGGGTTCACTTGCTACTACCACGCATGAGAACATGAGATGGGACACACACACACACACACGCACACACACGCACACACAGTAGGGCTGGGAATTGGCAGGGACCTCAAAATAAGATATTATCATGAAACTTAGGTGCCGATACGATATGTATTACGTTTCTCACAATTCTATGTGCATTGTGATTGGATCCTGCGATTCGATGTTCCAAACATATTGCTCACCGTCTGCTGCAGAGGGACAAGGGACAGCCATGAGAAAACGACTTTTGATCATGGAAATAAAAGTGCTGAAAACTTGGAACAACCAACTGCTGCAAAAATATTATATGCGGTATTGTCAATAAACTATGTAGTCAAAAATAATATCCTGATATGTAACTGTATAGATTTCTCCCCCATCACTAACACAGTGTGACCACTTGCCCTGTGGTGTATATGATTTTAGCCATTGTGTCAAGGACAGGGAAGTTGGTGAGAGGGAACGACAAGAGGGGTCATTCATTCACGAGAACACACACACACACCCCTCTGCCCCACCCCCAGCCTTTCATCTCCACACTCACAGGCCTCTCTTGTTCTGTCAGTCTCACATGAGAAAGCGAGGGATGGAGGAAGGAAGGGAGAGGGGGATGTGAAGGCAGAGGCAGGAAGAGAAGGTGCTTTTAGATTCCTGTACCATTCCACAGAGTTGCCGGTTGTTGCCATGGCTTTATCTCCATCCATGCTATTTCCCTCCTCTCTCCTTCTCTGTCATCATCCCTCTCCCTCTCTCCCTATGGCAGTGCTCCGTGGGGTCTGTTCCAGTCGGTCTGTTTGCTGATGACTCTGCTCTGAACAGATGTGATGCTCAGCAGCTGTTGCTCAACTCTGGAGCATCTCTCTCTGTCTCCATCAAAAAATTTTTTTATTCTCTCGCCGTCTCTCATTCCCCTAGAATTCGGTTGGCTAGGTTGAAAGCACAACTGGGCTGTGATCTGAACAAAGGGCCAGTCTTATGTCCAGTCTGACTGAATGGAGCTGGGTGTTGGACGATTGACTGCCTGTCACATTATAGCTAGTCACATAAATCCAATGACTGCTGTTGACTACTGTACTGTAGTATTGAGGGGCTTGTATTGGCCTGAATTAGACATTGATAGGATCACGTCAAGTGTAGTCAGCTGTATATGTGAAGAGTTTGTGTGTGGGTTCTTTACAGTACTTAAGAAACTAATTTAAGGTTATTTTTATTGCTCTCTCGCTCTATGAAAAGAAGGAGGCGGGGTCGCATGATTCTAATGTCTGGAGCCCTGGGGGCATTACCCGGGCTTAGGTGTGTGTGTTTGATAATAGCTGCCAAGTGTGTAATTAGTTCCTCTGACCGCCTCCCTCTGTGCTGATGGAAGGGGGGCTCTGATCTGATCTGATCTGATCTGGGGTGGAAATCTGGGATCAGCGTGGCAGATCCGCTCCTAATCAACGCTGCTCCATGGAACGGCAGGCGGGAACGACGGCTCCCGAATATCACAGGAGCTGGGATTTAACCGTCGCTCAAATCCCTTCATGGGAAACGCAACAAGCAGTCTAATTTAAAGGATGCAGAGATATAAAGCTTCTGCCCTTCGTGTGTGTGATCAGATTTCACAAGACAAGCTGGTTCCAGGTTTCATTTGACCTTCAACCTCTCCTCTCTGTAAAGCTGCTGTTGATCTGAATATTGCTGCCTGGGCTGATGGGGAGATTCAAATGAAGGATCAGTCATTCCCTGGCTCTCCTTTGAGGATCTGACTCATTAACTAGTGCGTGTGATTATCCAGCTAGCGTTTGATGTGGCACTTGGTGTGTGGGTTACCTCACAGCAATACTGTCCTCAGGTTAGGTAGCACCCCAGGTGTCCTTTTGATTTCCAACATCACACACCTGGAGCGGGAAGGGAGGCTCTCTATTAACCTGTCAATCATAATGGAAATGTGTGTGTGATTAAAAAAAAAAAAATCCTCATCTCTTTTTATAAAGATGTCCTCTGGTCCGAATTAGAACTGTGAACTTTATACTAATGGCAGAATTAAAAACAGTTACCGTCTTTTAGTGAACTAAATAAGAACACTGTGTGATATGAATAGTTTTAGGTCTTGGTTTGGGGGAAACGGTGAACAACTTTGCCTCTTGAACAGAAATGGCAAACAGCGAAAGGTGGAGAATACAGTCAAATTAGGCTACAATACAATTGTCTGTCCCTCTGTCTGTGTGTTATTGATGACAGTCTAATGACTATGGGCCCTTGTTGTAGGGAATCAGAGCATGACTGGGACTGGGAGGGCCAGTCTATTTAGGGACAATGTCCTCTTTCCCCTCCATCCTATCTATCCATCTCTCTATCGATCACTCTATCTTAACAGAATAGACAGTCAACAAAGGCAGCTGCTCCCAACTGTAATGACTGGTAGATGGGTGACTGATGGTGTGTGTGTGTGTGTGTGTGTGTGTGACTGTGTGTAATAGTGTGCACTATTGTTCCTGTGTGATCTTAGGCAAGAGGTCTCCTTGTGATCTTCAGAGAGCTACCATTGCCTTAGATCAGTGTGCTTGCCAGACAGCCAACCCTGGATGGACCTGGACTGTGTTGAGCTGTGTCTGCTCCATAGACATTGGATCTTTTATTGAGCTAATCCATTTGCCACAGTGAAGCAATTCTACCCTGTGTTTCAAAAGCTTGGATTCGGAGGGATCAGATGTTGTGGGCTAAATGACTTGCCTCTTCCTCCTGCCTCTTCCTCCTGCCTCTTCCTCCTGCCTCTTCCTCCTGCCTCTTCCCCCCCCCCTGCCTCCTCCTCTTTCCCCCTGCCTCTTTCCCCCCTGCCTCTTTCCCCCTGCCACCTCTTCCCCCTGCCACCTCTTCCCCCTGCCACCTCTTCCCCCTGCCTCCTCTTCCCCCTACCTCCTCCTGTCCTGTGTCATTATGGAGACGGAACACAGGAGCTGGATGAGAAACACAAAGCCAAAAGAGAAGCAAGTAAATGTCCACTCAGTGATTGTTGCTTTAAGAAACCCTCAGTGATAGAATGTTTGGACCACTTTACTAATAACACTGAAACCCGCTAGCTCACAATGGGCACAGTGTTCACAAAGCCAGTCACCATGGTGATGGAGGTAATATACCAACTCCCTATAGACCTGTGCTTTAGAGGTGTTAGATCGGAAGAGCTACAGGACAGTGATGTTGGTTGGTTCACACCATTCTCTCTTACAATGTAAACTAAAGATCCTTAAAGCTCCTTAAATCCAGTTCATGCTCATATAGGAAGGAAGGCTGTGTGGTCTCTCTTTTACCCCATCCCTGTCTTCTTATATCACTTTACCTCCAGTGAGGTGAGAGCCTATGGGAGGTGTGTGTTAGAGCCCTGGGTTTCATATAGCCTGCCACCTATTCAGAATGGGAACAATGGCAGGAGGGAACCCATCCCTCTTCTGGTCTTAACAGACCTGAGAGAAACAGCAGCACAATGGAACTGTTCTGTTACTGCCTTCACAAAGACCTCTCTCTTTCTACCGCTTTTTGTCGCTCATTTTCGGCCTCTTTCTTTGTGTGTCTCACTGTCTCTCCCTTTCTGTGTTTCACCTACCTACCTACCTACCTACCTACCTACCTACCTACCTACCTACCTACCTACCTACCTACCTACCTACCTACCTACCTACCTACCTACCTACCTTCACCTGACCTTACCTGCTTGTCAGCAGTGATTCATTCCAACAGGCTAGCGTTCTAATTTAGGCCAGAGTCTTCCTCAGCTGTTCTGATGTAGACAATCATTAGTTCATGATATCTGACCAACCGTTCACTAAACCGTCCCTCAGTCAGCTTTCTGTTAGCCAGCCATATGGCCAGGCATTTATCTGATCCAGTCTGACATTGTGGTTTAATGGCCTCTTCGTATGACGTAAACAAGGGGAAGGCAACCTTGTTCCTTGAGTGCCGCAGGTACTGCAGGATTTTGTTCCAACTAGGCACCACACCAGGGGTGCGATTTAGTTAGTTTGAATATTTGCTACGTTGTGGAACGGTTTCCACAACAGACTTTAAGATACATTTGCGTCGTTCGATAGGTGTGCCGGGTCGTGGCTTGAAGCTATGAGTGACTTATTTAAAGGGCTGCAGTGTATTTTCAACTCACAACCCAACTCATCTCAATTTTTTTTACATGGTCGTTCAGTACAGCACCGTTTCAGTTCAATTGAACGCTCTTATTATGTTTTTATGTACTGAACGCAGCCTCGACCTACTGAGCTAATTGATCAGTTTAGTGATTGCCTAGATTCAAGACACCTGGTCTTCCAGGTCGGTTAAATAAAAAATATGAAGTGCCTGTGGCTGTCAAGGTCTCCCGCATTTTTTATTGGGGGACGGGCCCTTACAAGGCATGACGGCAACCGATGGGCTTTTGAGATGGCGCCGACAGATGGCCACCTTGCGTCTCTAGCTCTTATAAAACTTTGCGGTATTTTTTTATTTTTTTTTTAATGTATTATTTCTTACGTTATTAGCCCAGAACTATTAGATATCAGAGCGCCGGTAACTCACCAGCACTACCAGCATTACAACCAGGAATACGACTTTCCCGAAGAGGATCTTTTGTTTGCTACGCCCAGGGCAATTGAACTGATTCCAGAGGCCGACCCAAAACAACGCCGGTGGAGGAGAGGCACTCGGAGCAGTCTTCTGGTCCGAATTAAGAGGCGTGCACACCACCCACCACTTCTGAGTCTCTGAATAATAAAGTTGATGCTCATGGCGAGATTTGCTTTCCAAAGAGACTTTGTAAGGATTGTAACATACTCTGTTTTATGTAAACATGGCTCTCTTGGGATATACTGTCTGAGTCCGTGCAGCCAGTTGGCTTCACAGTTCATCGCGCTGACAGGAATAAACATCTCTCCGGGAAGCAGAAGGGCGGAGGTGTGTGTTTTATGAGTAACGACTCATGGTGTAGTTGTGATAACATACAGGAACTCAAGTCCTTTTTTTCACCCGACCTAGAATACCTCACAATCAAATGCAGACCGTATTCTCTCCCAAGAGAATTCTCCTCAGTCATTGCCACGGCGGTTTATATCCCCCCCCTCAAACCGATACCACGGTGGCCCTCAAAGACCTTCACTGGACAATGCAAACTGAAAACCACATATCCTGAGGCTGCATTTTTTTGTAGCTGTGGATTTTAACAAAGCAAATTTGAGGACTAGGCTGCCGAAGTTCTATCAACATATCGACTGTAGTACTCGCGCTGCTATAACTCTCAACCATTGCTATTCAAACTTCCGGAATGCTTAAGGCCCTTCCCCGTCCTCCTTTCGGCAAATCTGACCACGACTCCATCTTGCTCTTCCATTCCTATAGGAAGAAACTCAAACAGGAAGTACCTGTGCTAAGGACTATTCATCGCAGGTCTGACCAATTGGAATCCACGCTTCAGGATTGTTTTGATCACGCAGACTTTGATATGTTCTTGGTAGCTTGCGAAACTATTCTACTGTATAGGATACAGTATATATTATCTTAGTCCATGTCGTTCTGACATCTCTCGTCCATATACAGCGGGTGAAATAAGTATTGAACACGTCACCATTTTTCTCAGTAAATATATTTCCAAAGGTGCTATTGACATGAAATCTTCACCAGATGTTGGTAACAACCCAAGTAATCCATACAAACCAAAACAAATAAGCTCAGAAATTAAGTTATGTGAAATGACAGGGAAAAAGTATTGAACACACTTACTGATATTTATTTAATACTTTGTACAAAAGCCTTTGTTGGTAATGACAGCTTCAAGACACCTCCTGTATGGAGAAACTAGTCGCATGCATTGCTCTGGTGTGATTTTGGCCCATTCTTCCACACAAACGGTCTTCAAATCTTGAAGGTTCCGTGGGCCTCTTCTATGAATCTTGATCTTCAGTTCTTTCCATAGATTTTCAATGGGATTTAAGTCAGGTGAAACCAATTGAGAGTTTCCTTGGCTTTGTGTTTGGGATCATTGTCTTGCTGAAATGTCCACCCTCGTTTCATCTTCATCAACCTGGTAGATGGCAGCAGATTTTTGTCAAGAATGTCTCTGTAAATTTGCCCATTCATCCTTCCTTCAATTACGTGAAGTCTGCCAGTACCATTTGCTGAAAAGCAGCCCCACACTATGATGTTCCCACCTCCAAACTTCACTGTTGGTATGGTGTTTTTAGGGTGATGTGCAGTGCCATTTCTCCTCCAAACATGGTGTGTATTATGACATCCAAACAGTTCAATTTTGCTCTCATCTGACCACACTATATTCTCCAATTTTCCAAATGTTGTGCAGCAAACTTTAAACAAGCTTCAACATGCTTTTTTTTCAGCAATGGAGTCTTGCGTGGTGAGCGTGCATACAGGCCATGGCGGTGGAGTGCATTACTTACTGTTTTCTTTGAGACAACAGTACCTGCTAATTGCAGGTCTTTTTGAAGCTCTCCACAAGTGGTCCTTGGCTCTTGGACAACTCTTCTGATTATTCTTTTCACTCCTCTGTCAGAAATCTTGCGAGGAGCACCTGGTCGAGGCAAATTTATGGTGAAATGATTGTCTTTCCACTTCTGTATTATGGCCCCAACAGTGCTCACTGTAACATTCAGAAGCTTAGAAATGCGCCTATAACCAATGCCATCATTGTTTTGCAACAATTAGGTTGCGAAGGTCTTGAGACAGCTCTTTGCTTTTACCCATCATGAGATGTGTCTTGTGTGACACCTTGGCAATGAGACCTTTTTGTAGGCCATCAGTTGGGACTGAGCCAGCTGATATTAATTTGCACTGACAGGGGGCTGAATTGCTTTTTAATTACTGATAGTTTTCAGCTGTTGTCTTGGCTTTCCATGCCTTTTTGCACCTCCCTTTCTTCATGTGTTCAATACTTTTTCCCTGTGTCATTTCACATTATTACACAACTTAATTTCTGAACTTATTTGTTTTGGTTTCTTTGTATGTATGGATTACTTGGGTGGTTACCAACATCTGGTGAAAATGTCATGTCAATAGCACCTTTGGAAATATATTTACTGAGAAATATGGTGACCTGTTCAATACTTATTTCACCCGCTGTATGTATATTGTCTTAATTAATTCCTTACTTAGATTTGTGTGTATTGGGTATATTTTGTGTAATTGTTAGATATTACTTGTTAGATATATAACTGCACTGTCGGAGCTAGAAGCACAAGCATTTCGCTACACCCGCTAAACACGTGTATGTGACCGTTTTTTAAAATTGTATTAAATTTTTTATTTAATTAGGTTTGAGTAACAGCTCTGACAAAGCAGGAAGAGCAGCTGGGAAACGGCCCAAGGTGAATTTAAGTTGAACGTAACCGATGGCAACGAGGGAGCGCGGCAACACAGCTGTGTTTGTGTTGTCGACGAGGTGTAAACTGAGGTGTTGTCATGGAGTCTCTCGCACTAAACCCCAGGAGGGTTTTTATACAGCAGATGAATCAGAAGCTAACACCTACTGTAACCCAAAATATCCCCTTTATTATGGGCACATTGTTACACAGCACAGGAGTGATGCGCACACACACACATAGACAAACAGTTCAGACACATACCCACAAAATGCAAACAGTTTTGAATAGTACACAAGGCCAGCACTCGATAAAGTTGCAATTGTGTTGATTCATTTGTCTTTAAGGCAACATGTCCATAACTTTAAAAGCTTTTGGAGAAGTACAAGTCTGGTGCAGCATGTTTACCTGAACACCTGCCACTCCCTGTGATCCTCGACCTGTATAAATGACGGTAACTCTATTCTGGGGCTGAGGAGGTGAGATCGTGGCAGACGACAGACAGACCGGGTGAGAGAGATGTCGGGGAACCTGTGTTTTTCTGCCGAAGCTGGCAGCCTGCTAGACTCGCTGAAGAGGTGCAGGACAAGGCTAGAATTAAAAAGAGATCGGGGAAGTTTTTGAGAAACTGATCCTGAATCTGTGTTTTAAGGGTTACTACTTGATGAAGTTTCCCCTGACACTGATCTGAGGTCTGTCTTGTCTTCGCTAGGATCTGCCCCGGGAGGTATTGGTTGGAATGAGGTGTAGAGAGAAGACTAGATTAAAAAGGACCAACGCTAGAATGATGAAGAGCGTGAGAGAGGGAGGACTGAAATACAGTGGGCATAGGACAAGGCTGTCATGACCACAGACCGTCCCAGAGGAGAGGTGGACTGTACTGTAGCAGTAGGCTGTGTCCCAAATGCCACCCTATTCCCTTTTATAGTGCACTACGTTTGACCCTGGCCCACGCATCCGTAGAGACTGTAGCAGTACAACAGAAGGGAGACTGAGTCATGAAGCAGTATATTTGGCTGAGGAGAGCAGTGTCCTCTCTGTCCTCTGTAAACAACCATGTTTTGTCTTTATGGGGCCTGAACAGGCCTTCAACCTGACAAAAGCCCACAACACAACCACATTTACATCCTCCTCTGAAGTCTCTCTCTGGAGTCACACACCCTTCCTTGCTTTGTTTATATTGCGCTCTCTCCCCTCTCTCTCTCTTTCGCTCTCCTGCACTTTTTCTCTCCTTTATCTTGCTCTCCTTTCTCTCTCTCTCTCTCTCTCTCTCTCTCTCTCTTGCTTGCTCTTCCAGCCCCCCTTCACCAGTGTAGATGTTTCTCTTTATCAATAATGGAGGTATGAGAAGAGGAGAACTCTGTGCTCTCTTTTTCACCAGGAAATGAATAATTCAGCCTGTAGAGACGAGTGCCTGCCTGGGCCCCGTGTGTGGCCACTTGGGTGTGCGTTCACCCGCTTGTGTGTCTGATCATACATTTGAGTGTGCACACCCGCTTTGAGTTCAATGGTATGCATGTATTAATGTGCATGTTTTTTGTTTAGTTGATTACTGTGCTTACTTTGCCTGTACCTCTTAAATTATGTAGTATGTACTGTACAGAATGGTACAAAATCATGTCAATGTTCAGTACTGTATGTTAGTAGGTACAGTTGAAGTCGGAAGTTTACATACACTTAGGTTGAAGTCATTAAAACTCATTTTTCAACCACTCTACAGATTTCATGTTAACAAATAGTTTTGGAAAGTCGGTTAAAGGCACAGTCAACACTAAGTTGACTGTGCCTTTAAACGGCTTGGAAAATTCCAGAAAATGATGTCATGGCTTTAGAAGCTTCTAATTGGAGGTGTACCTGTAGATGTATTTCAAGGCCTACCTTCAAACTCAGTGCCTCTTTGCTCGACATCATGGGAAAATCAAAAGAAATCCATTCATCCTTGGGAGCAATTTCCAAACGCCTGAAGGTACCACATTCATCTGTACAAACAATAGTACGCAAGTATAAACACCATGGGATCACGCAGCCGTCATACCGCTCAGGATGGAGACGCGTTTTGTCTCCTAGAGATTCACGTACTTTGGTGCGAAAAGTGCAAATCAATCCCAGAACAACAGCAAAGGACCTTGTGAAGATACTGGAGGAAACGGGTCCAAAAGTATCTATATCCACAGTAAAACGAGTCCTGTATCGATTTAACCTGAAAGGCCGCTCAGCAAGGAAGAATCCACTGCTCCAAAACCGCCATAAAAAAAGCCAGACTTCTGTTTGCAACTGCACATGGGGACAAAGATTGTACTCTGGTCTGATGAAACTAAAATATAACTTTTTGGCCATAATGACCATCGTTATGTTTGGAGGAAAAAGGGGGAGTCTTGCAAGCCAAAGAACACCATCCCAACTGTGAAGCGTGGGGGTGCTTTGCTGCAGGAAGGACTGGTGCACTTCACAAAATAGATGGCATCATGAGGAAGGACAATTATGTGGATATATTGAAGCAACATCTCAAGACATCAGTCAGGAAGTTAAATCTTGGTCGCAAATGGGTCTTCCAAATGGACAATGACCCCAAGCATACTTTCAAAGTTGTGGCAAAATGGCTTAAAGACAACAAAGTCAAGGTATTGGAGTGGCCATCACAAAGCCCTGACATTTGGGCAGAACTGAAAAAGCATGTGTGCGCAAGGAGGCCTACAAACCTGACTCAGTTACACCAGTTCTGTCAGGAGGAATGGGCCAAAATTCACCCAACTTATTGTGGGAAGCTTGTGGAAGGATACCCGAAACGTTTGACCCAAGTTAAACAATTTAAAGGCAATGCTACCAAAGACTAATTGAGTGTGTACATTTCTGACCCACTGGGAATGTGATGAAAGAAATAAAAGCTTAAATCATAAGCTTAAATAAATCATTCTCTCTACTATTATTCTGACATGTCACATTCTTAAAATAAAGTGGTGATCCTAACTGACCTAAGACAGGGAATTTTTACTAGGATTAAATGTCAGGAATTGTGAAAAACTGAGTTGAAATGTATTTGGTTAAGGTGTATGTAAACTTCCGACTTCAACTGTATACTTCTTGTTAGGAGACTACACTACTGTTGAAAATAAATTCAGCTACTGTAAGTTGTATATCCTATGACTGAGTGGAGCCTTATTCAAAGTCTACTCCTATAATGATCACTCTATCCAAACAAACTCACTCCACCGGAATTTACCTTCTGCTCTTTGGTATGTGCTTACCTGGTGAGGGGGAGGGAGGGGGTAGAGCGGGAGAGCGATGGGGAGAAGGGGAGAGCGATGGATGGATGGAGGGAGAGAGGGAAGGGTGGAAATCCACCGAGATGCAGCATGTAATACATTTAGTCTGTAATTTCCTGCTGGGGTCCCTGTAGTAAAGAGACTGGAGGCCTCTGTCAGGTCCTGCTGGGGTCCCTGTAGTAAAGAGACTGGAGGCCTCTGTCAGGTCCTGCTGGGGTCCCTGTAGTAAAGAGACTGGAGGCCTCTGTCAGATCCTGCTGGGGTCCCTGTAGTAAAGGGACTGGAGGCCTCTGTCAGGTCCTGCTGGGGTCCCTGTAGTAAAGAGACTGGAGGCCTCTGTCAGGTCCTGCTGGGGTCCCTGTAGTAAAGAGACTGGAGGCCTCTGTCAGGTCCTGCTGGGGTCCCTGTAGTAAAGAGACTGGAGGCCTCTGTCAGATCCTGCTGGGGTCCCTGTAGTAAAGAGACTGGAGGCCTCTGTCAGGTCCTGCTGGGGTCCCTGTAGTAAAGAGACTGGAGGCCTCTGTCAGGTCCTGCTGGGGTCCCTGTAGTAAAGGGACTGGAGGCCTCTGTCAGGTCCTGCTGGGGTCCCTGTAGTAAAGAGACTGGAGGCCTCTGTCAGGTCCTGCTGGGGTCCCTGTAGTAAAGGGACTGGAGGCCTCTGTCAGGTCCTGCTGGGGTCCCTGTAGTAAAGGGACTGGAGGCCTCTGTCAGGTCCTGCTGGGGTCCCTGTAGTAAAGAGACTGGAGGCCTCTGTCAGGTCCTGCTGGGGTCCCTGTAGTCAAGGGACTGGAGGCCTCTGTCAGGTCCTGCTGTAGGAGTTCTCACTCAGTCATATACAGTACGCTTCAGTGACCTGAGTACAGGTAGGGTCACTGTCTAGTTTAACTTTCAGTTGGAGGCGTACTAACTATTTAAATGAACTAGTTTTGATTGAATTTTTTTTGTTTTTGTGTAGTAAAGGAACAAACTTGACTTGTGCGCAAATATTTACGTACTCCCTACAGAACAAACTCCAATACAAAGCATGTAAGCCAACAAGCTTTGGTATGCAAACAGACAGGGGGAATGCGCGCACACACACACTTACATCCCATCCCAACACACACACACTTACACCCCAACACACACAAATACAGTGCATTCGGAAAGTATTCAGATGCCTTGACTTTTTCTACATTTTCTTATGTTACTGCCTCAATCTAAATTTGATTACATTCATTTTCCCCCCAATCAATCTACACACAATACCCCATAATGACAAAGCAAAAAACAGGTTTTTAGAACATTTCATTTATTACAAATAAACTTTTTTACATTTATATAAATATTCACACCCTTTACTCAGTACTTTGTTGAAGCACCTTCGGCATCGATTACAGCCTCAAGTCTTCTTGGGTATGACGCTACCAGCTTGGCACACCTGTATTTGGGGAGTTTCTCCCATTCTTATCGGCAGATCCTCTAAAGTTCTGTCAGGTTGGAAGGGGAGCGTCTGCATTTTTTTAAAATTATAATTTTACTGTTAGTCTTCATCTGTTGTTTTATGAAGCATGTGACAAATATAATTTTATTCCACACACATCTCCCTACAGATTTCTCCCAGCTGTTAATTTCTCTGTCACTTTGAAGCTCATTCCTGCTTGATGCCACCCCACTTTCATTACACAATCTCTTCTCTCGATTCCGCTTTCTGCCCTCCATCCTTCTCTCTTCTTCTTTCTGCCCTCCATCCTTCTCTCTTCTTCTTTCTGCCCTCCACCCTTCTCTCTTCTTCTTTCTGCCCTCCATCCTTCTCTCTTCTTCTTTCTGCCCTCCATCCTTCTCTCTTCTTCTTTCTGCCCTCCATCCTTCTCTCTTCTTCTTTCTGCCCTCCATCCTTCTCTCTTCTTCTTTCTGCCCTCCATCCTTCTCTCTTCTTCTTTCTGCCCTCCACCCTTTGTCCTCTCTCTCCCTGGCATTGCTCTGTGTTTTCCAGACTTTATTTTAGGACTGTTGTACTCTCCAATTTATCATCATGCCATTGTTAAACTGTAATGTACTAGCTATGCCCTTCAGAGAGAGAGAGAGACAGGTTACTGTAGATTCTTCAACTGTAGCATGTATCAAGCCTATTATTCTCCTAGACCAGAAGGCACAAAGTTTAATGTACAATGCGTTCTCCCTCGCCACCACAGAGCCTACAGCAGCAAGTACTTATTAAGACTATCTTATTAGCCCAGTCACAGGCTTTGTCCCAAATAGGACCCTATTCGCAATGTAGTGCACCCGCATGACTCTAAATGCACACTATATATAGGGTGCCATCTGGGACGGATGACAGAGTGACACAATGACAGTCAGAGTACTTGCGCAGATGCAGGTTATTTGGCTTCATCCCCAGAGAGTCAAACCAATGGCAAACCCACAGGATCACACTGAGAAGCTAAAAGGCTAACTGCATTTGGTTGAATACCAGAGGGAGTGCAGCAGGTAATGTAGGTAATCAAATAAATCAAGGTCCAGGATCATTGAACAAATGGACCACCACAGAGCTCTGTAGAGTCCAGGGTAGCACAGAGGCTAATGTACAAATTCCTTCTCAGTAGGATACATTGCAGCGCCATGTTGAGCAATGTTTGTTCTTATTGGACACATGCAGGTTTAACCTCCCTGCTTCACTCAATTTCAAAATGTTTCCAGTTTCCTCCCTACTGAACAGGACTTGAGACCAGAGCACACACAGCAGGGAATACTGTTTGAGGGTTAAGCCTGTACGGTATTGGACAGTAGGTTGAATGCTTGTTTTGGCCAGTAAATGCTCTAGTGAATACTGGGGATGTGGTGTTGCTCTGTAAATAATTGGCCACTTTGGGGCTGGAGATGGACTGTGCTGCATCACAGTGACCATGAGACAGAGGACAAGAGAACCATCAGCCTCACTCAGTCACACACTGATTCAAGTAAGTAAGTAGGTAGGCAGGCAGATGGGGAGACGGGGAGGGAGGTAAGCAGGCATGGAGGCAGACAAGCAGGGATAGTGTGATAGGCGTTTGTTCCCTTTAAAGCCACGGCTGTTCAAATGGTGTGTCATACTCCCACTGTTCCTCTGCCCTCTCTATTCTGAGACAGTCCTCATTTTCTCTCAAGGTCAAGTGTGTGTAGTCTACCCACCTCCCTCTCTCCCTTTTCCTCTTAACCTCTGTCATTCTGTTCTCATTTTAGCTCTCATTCTCTTCTTTTCCTCTCATTCTCTACATCTCTCCTCCTTTATTTCTCTCCCTGCCTTCATCTCCTCTCTCTCTCCTTCTCTTTCTCTCTCTGTCCCGCCGATGTCGCTCATCAACCTTGTTTATTGCTTCCCCTTCTCTCCTCTCAAGGTCCGTCTCGGTCTCTCCCTCCTCCCTCCATTCCTGTTGTCTCCATTCCTCCCTTATGTCCCTTCACTCGTCACTCTCACCCTGCTCTCTTCTCTCTTTTTCAACCTTTTTCAACCTTTCAACCCCCTGCTCTCTCTCTCTCTCTCTCTCTCTGTCCTTATCCTGCATCACGTTGACATCCCCTAGCTGTCTCTCCTCCTCTCATCCTTCCATCCTCCCGGCACACCTCTCCTCTTTTCCTGATCCGTTTTCCCTCCATCAAAGGCATGGTGGGAAATATGTAAATGTCAGGCAGAGCTCGGAGAGGACGGGGTTAATATGGCAGGAGTGTCACTGCTCTCAGGGTGTGCGTGCGAGAGACATAATGATTGGTGACAGTACTTTGGATGCCGACTTGTATATTGATGTGCTACTTTTAGGTGCCAAATCTGTGTAGGTGTTGGTGTGTGTGTGTGTGTTGTGTTGTGTTGTGTGTCACCCGTCCTTTATGTGGTAAACTGAAGCACAGTAAAGTAGAGCAGCACTGACTGACACACAGCTTCTGTTCACTCTCTCTCCTCCCTTCTAACCTTCTCTCACTTGTCTCCTCCCTCTCCATCCTGTCCTTTCAACCTTCTCCTCTCTCTTTCTCTCTCTGTTTCCTCTAACCTTCAACCTTCTCAAATCAAATGTTATTTGTCACATGCTTGGTAAACAACAGGTGTAGACTGACAGTCAAATGTTTACTTACAGGCCCTTCTCAACAATGCAGAGAGGGGAAAAATACCTAATAGAAAAACTGACAAGGCAACAGGAGGGACTATGAACAGTAACAGCAGCGTTGGTGCAAAAAGGATCATTTCAGTAAATCCAGGAAGCTATCAGTATTTGTTAACTATACGGAACAAAAGTATAAACGCAACATGTAAAGTGTTGGTTTCATGAGCTGAAATAAAGATCCTAGAATTTTTCCCATAAGGACAAAAAGCTTATTTATCAAAAATTGACCAAATTTGTTTACATCCCTGTTAGTTTCTCCTTTGCCAAGATAATCCATCCACCTGACAGGTGTGACATATCAAGAAGCTGATTTAAACAGCATGATCATTACACATGTACACCTTATGCTGGGGAATAAAAGGCCACTCTAAAATGTGTAGTTTTGTCACACAGCACAATGTCACAGATGTCTCAAGTGTTGAGGGAGCATGCAATTGGCATGCTGACTGCAGGAATGCCTACCAGAGATGATTTCTCTACCAAAAGCTGCCTCCAAAGAATTTGGCAGTACGTCCAACAGGCCACACAACCGCAGACCACGTGTAACCACGGCAGCCTAGGACCTCCACATCCGGGGGGGGTAGGGTGTCTCTCATAAACCATTCCTCTCATCTTGGCTTAGAGAGTTAAACTGGGTTGTTTTTCCTTTTATTGCTCTGTCTGTGACTGACAGCAGGCAGGCTTTCCTCAGCCCTGTCCCTCTAGGCTTTCTGCCTGGCTTCCTTCCTGCCTGGCTTCCTTCCTGCCTGGCTTCCTTCCTGCCTGGCTTCCTTCCTGCCTGGCTTCCTTCCTGCCTGGCTTCCTTCCTGCCTGGCTTCCTTCCTGCCTGGCTTCCTTCCTGCCTGGCTTCCTTCCTGCCTGGCTTCCTTCCCGGGATTACAAATTGTGTGTGTGTGTGTGTGTGTGTGTGTGTGTGTGTGTGTGTGTGTGTGTGTGTGTGTGTGTGTGTGTGTGTGTGTGTGTGTGTGTGTGTGTGTGTGTGTGTGTGTGTGTGTGTGTGTGTGTGTGTGTGTGTGTGTGTGTGTGTGTGTGTGTGTGTGTGTGTGTGCACGTTTATCAATACAGGTCTGTGTAATGACCTGTGGCGTGCAAAGTTGACTCAATCCATCCCTCCCTCCTTCCCTCACTAGAGCCGAGCAGGTCCCAGAGCTAATCTGTAGTTGGTCTAGCTGCTGCAGGTGGATTGAAGTGAGGCTGCTGCCTGAGCCCGCCCAAACACCTAGATCACACAGCAATTGGTCCTACACTAGGGCACAATACACACAGGTCTTCAAGGTCTGGAGAGGCACCAGGATCCAACTAGAACACACTCCGATTCTGAACCCTGCACTGACTCATTCACTTCACTCCCCCTCATTGATTTGCCAGTATAAGGGATGAACCTTGTCTGTGAAGGAATATGGTGGAAACTCCCTATAAGCCCCATGCTTTACACCAACGTAATGCTGTTAATACAATGAGGGGGAGTGAGCTAGTGCACACTTCAGAAAGAAGATGGGGAAATGGGAACGCAACCAGCACTTCTGGCTCTATTCAGTCATGGCAGCAGAGTCTCAGGGTGGTTGTTATGTGGTTGCAGAAGTGTTATTTTGTGGTTTGAGTCTCACATTGGGTCGGTGCTGGGAGAGATGGTGGGTTATTCTAGGAAATACCTTGCTTGTTTTCTTTCCTATCGCTCTCCCTCGCTTTCTCTCACTCTCTCTCACTCTCACTCTCTCTCACTCTCGCGCTCTCTCTCTCAAGACCATGGTAGCAGAGGTAGGCTGTGTGGATTGCTCATCGCCACCCGTGAAAACCTCAGGATGGACAAACCAGTAGAACCAATTATGACGCTAATGGTTTGTCTTGACGGGAAAATCGGTTTCAGTATCAATCACGTGGGTGTGTGAGTCATGTTAAGAAGCCTGTGGCTACACAATATGGAAAGGCACGCACGCACGCACACACACACACGCACACAGAGCGAGATCAAAATGTTCGTAAACATTGACAGGTGTGTCGCACCAGATAGTTTCTGTCTTTAATTAGAACAGGTAGACCAGACGGAGACACACCGATGCACACTCATTCATACAGTTAATTACATTTTCACGCAGACATGCACGAAAGACACACTCTGGTGACTTGTCAGGACGTTGTGGTCCTGATAATGTAGGAAAAAACGTGCACACGAACACACACCAATCCCTGTACACTGTGTGTGTGTGTGTGCCCTGAGTAAATGACTGGTTCTAGAAACGCATAAGCCATCCAAATGATTTATGACCTGTGTGGAGTGAACCGGGCTTTTTCCTCTTCACTACATGTCCCCGTTTCCTATACTCGTTGCGCACACACACACACACACACACACACACCCCTCTAGCAGACTCCTGGAGCGTTGACCTACTTGCTTACTGTAGGTAGTCTCTTAATGGCATACCAGACGATTCCACAGTACTATAATCTGTCATTGGACAGACTAAGGCCTGGTCCCAATAGTCTCAACAAGCTTCCTCGCCTACTCTCCTTTCCTTCATGGCCTCTGACGTAGGGCAGGGAAGGGAAAACAGGAAGCCGTGGTGAATGGTGCACTAATGTCCTCCTCTTCCTCCCAGGGGCGGTGTCTCAGCAGGTGACGGTGGAACCGGAAGTGATGTCATACCCCAGCCAGGCGGTCAACCTGAAGTGTGCCTTTACAGACGCTGGAGGGATACAGCTCACACAGGTCAGTGTCAGACAGGAACTCGTATATAGACAAATGGATATGTTTTTACAACATGAGAACAAAGTCATAAATTATCAGACACACATACAGGAACTAATGTCTATTACCATAATAACAATGTACGTCCATGGCCATTAACAAGACATTTAATAATAATAATAAGACACTTTGTTGATCATCCAAGTTTACATGGATTCCGTCTGATATGGTATTTGATTTGAAAGCTTGTATCTACTATAGTCTAGATGTTAATAGGTGTACACAAAGAAAATACTGAGTAGCTGTTATTTATTTAACCCTTTTCACCCATTTGATAGGTTGTGTAATATCTGAATGAATAAACTTGACTCTACTACGCAGGTGTCCTGGATCTATGAGCCCAAGGATGGCGAGAGGCTCAACATCGCCGTGTACCACCCTAGCTTTGGGGCAAGTTACCCCACGTCGCCCCTGAAGGGGCGTGTCAGCTTCATAACGGTTCCCCCCTCCCTCAGCAACCCCTCCATCCAGATCTTGGACGTCAAGATGACTGACGAGGGGAAGTACATCTGTGAATACGCCACCTACCCAAGCGGCAACGAACAGGGCGTCACCTCCCTCATCATGCTAGGTAGGACCGTCTGTATGTCTTTAGGATGTTTGTGTGTTTTCTGTTTCCCTAGTGTGTGTGTGTGTGTGTGTGTGTGTGTGTGATTGGTCTGTTATTGTGTGTGTGTGTGTATCCATGTTCTATTATGTATCTGTGTGTAAGTGCTCTCGTGCCTACCCCCATCCCATCTGACCTCTACCCTGCAGGTTAAAATCCTGTCCATGCAGTTTAATTGCTATTATAAACGGTATCGTCAGATCAATTGTGTTTTTGTTAATTCGTTAGAACCATTGGTCTAACCTTGGCGCAGCTCTCCCCTCGGGCGTTTATTGATCCGGCTGCTTGTCATGCTTGGTGTCGGCTCTTGTCCTGGTTGCTCTACTCACATTCCACATCCATGGAGAGAGAGGTTGGGGGGGGGGGGGGGATTGAGAGGTGGGCGGAGCAAACAGTTAAAAGGCTGTCTTGTTTTCTCCGGTCTAGTCGTTTATCAATACTGGTATTCATTAATTGTTCTCTCTCTCTTCCCTCCATCAGCCAAACCCAGGAACTCTGCCTCCGTGGTAACAGTGATGGCCTCCACGGTCGCCGCGGGACCCAAGCCAGTTGTCGTGGCCCGCTGTGAGTCGGTTGATGGTCGCCCTGCTGCCCAGATCTCCTGGGTGACGACTGTCAACGGCAATGCTACCTCCGCCTCCACGGCGGGCGCTGACAACACCGTGACTATATCCAGCGAGTACAAGCTGGTTCCCACAGCAGCAGACAACGGCAAAGACATCAGCTGTGTGGTGTCCCACCGGACCCAGGCCAATCCTGAGAGCTTCCCGATGAAACTGGCCATCGAGTGTAAGGCCACTGCACACACTGGTGCACACATGCATAACACACACATTGTGCGCACACACACACACACACACACACACACTTACTCATGCAGACCTTATTCTCAGACCTTTTTAATGTTATGCATCAGAATACAATTATTTTCTCTCAGTAGGAAGTCACACTAATGAACCCCTCTCTCTCCCCCCCCTCTCTCTTTTTCTCTCTCCCTCAGACCTCCCACAGGTGACCATCGTGGGCTATGATAATAACTGGTACGTGGGTCGGACCAACGTGGCTCTGACCTGTCAGGCTACTGGCAACCCCATCCCTACCACCCTCACATGGAAAACGTGAGTGTCTGTCTGTCCGTCCGTCTCTTTGTCAGTCTGTGTCCCAGTCCTTTAATTATCACTCTATCCACTATAAACCACAGATAGTGTTATGATAATGATAAATTCTACAGCCACTGGCCTCTTATCTTGATGATGAAGAAATTAAGTTTGACTCCAGGTTTAACCCCAGTAGAAACAATAAGCCATGCAGTGTCCTAACTGGCTCCTTCATAATCAGTTACGTTTTTATAGGTATGAAAAGTTGAAAGTGGGGAGATCTGGGCCAGGTTCCAATACATATGTTTTTCTCTCGCCCTCCTCCTCCTCCTCTCCCTCTACCCCCAGTATGACTGGTCAGATGCCAGACACAGTGCAGATAAAAGAAAACGTGCTGACCGTGTTGAAGGTGGATGAGCAGACCAACACAACCTTCGTCTGCGAGGTCAAGAACCG
Source organism: Thymallus thymallus (assembly GCA_023634145.1). Taxonomy (NCBI): domain Eukaryota; kingdom Metazoa; phylum Chordata; class Actinopteri; order Salmoniformes; family Salmonidae; genus Thymallus; species Thymallus thymallus. The sequence continues at coordinate 17,976,977 of CM042415.1, read as the reverse complement.
CCTGGGCACCGGCAAGGACCAGCTCACTGTAATGGTCAGAGGTGAGTCAACACACACCTGAACACACACCTGAAATGACTGGAATTATACACATGTGCATGCTATGCTACAAACACACCTGAAAGCACACTTACTATACATGCAGGCATGCCAGGTTAACACACACACACACACAGTAGTGCAGGGGTCAGGGAGAAGCATGTGGTTGGGGGGTGTTTGGTGCGAGGCAGTTTACTGGGCCTTTATTTCTCCGTTTGGGTTTTTCGTCTATCCATCCACAACCCTTTAAATCCTTATCACCCATCACTCCTTTTTGAATGTTTGAGCAATACTCGTCTGTAAATCTACTGGTAGAATGGATTCAATCATCATACAGTTTCAAGTCTCCATACTCTGGCAGGGTTTGTTTATTGAGGGTACGGTTTGCGTTGGACTGGATTGAAACTCAACCTTGCTCTCTCCTTGTTGTGTACTGAGACTAGACAACCACTACACTGCAACACTTGCAAGTTGTTCCGTGTTCGGTCGACCGCGCCCGTTTAAATAAAGAACACTCCGTCCATCTATCCCTCCATCCCTCTACAGCTTTAGCTTTCCCCTCCACGAGTTCCACCTTGCTCTCTCTCGCTTATAAAAAATACATCCGCCCCTGATCTGCACTTTACCTGAAGTCGTTTTGTGCTGACACGGGGGAATGCAGGACAAATGGATAAAAAGTGCAATTCACTGGTGAATGTGTTTTAAAAGCCGCCTCGCCTCGCCTCTCTCCTCCCTCGCTCCGTCCCTCACCCCCTCATGGTACTAATGTGTTCCCTCTGATGGGCCACTAGCATCTCTCTGGAACATAACGGAGGTCCCCCCACAGGCTGTTACAGGTCTGGGTACAGGGCAGGCGGCTGGGGGGGAGGGAGAGGAGGGGAGAAAAAGGGGTGATTGATTGAATGTGTGAGATGGAGAGACTGACATGGAGAGAGCAGAGAGGGAGGGAGGGAGAGGGAGGGAGGGAGGGAGGGAGGGAGGGAGGGAGAGAGAGAGAGGGAGGGAGGGAGAGAGAGAATCTATGGCACTGCTTCCTCTCTACCACTATCACCCCCTCCATTTTCTCTCTCGCTCTCTGATTTGTGTGTGAGAGAGCGAGCAGGCTGACAGTGCTATGAGCGTGTGTGTAGCGGGGTGCTGTAGTGTAGCCTCTCTCTATCCTCTCTGAGCGGATCAGTCGGCCTCTGCTGCTTCAGCTCCTGGCTGCTTCTCCTTCTTAACTCCCTCTCTCCTGTCCTCCCTCCCTCCCCCTCATCATCCTGTCTCCCATAAACTCTGCTGTCCTTTCCTGTCCTCTCTCTCTCCTCTTTGGTCCGTCACCCCTAAATTCCCTCTTCTTTCCCTCTTAACTCCCTCTTTCCTGTCTCTCCTCTTCCTCCCTCCCCCTTCATATACTCTCATTCTACACTCTCCTGCTATAGGAAAAGGGGGATACTAGTCAGTTGTACAAGTGAATGCATTCAACTGAAATGTCTTCCGCATTTAACCCAACCCCTCTGAGTCAGAGAGGTGCGGAGGGCTACCTTAATCAACATCCACGTCATCGGCGCCCGGGGAACAGTGGGTTAGCTGCCTTGTTCAGGGGCAGAACGACAGATTTGTACTTTCTCAGCTCTACTCCCCTCCCTTATTCCAGTCTTCTCACTCCTCTCTTCCTTTCTCCTCCTCAGTGAGTAAGAGATTTAAAAGGAGGGTGAATGAACTGAGTGCAGGCACACAGAGAAAGACTGAGCGAGGTAGTGTGAATACAGAGAGAGGTAGTGTGAATACAGAGAGAGTGCTAATGCAGTGGAGCTGTGTCCAAACAGGGCTGAGAGGGTGTGATGGCCAGCGTCTGGTTTAGACTAGGCTATAGCAGGCTCCTGCCCCCGTCCTGCTGCTGCTCCTGTTCTGCCCCCAGCTGTGTGGGTTACGAGCTGACCTGGGACCTGTCTCTTTTGTCTGTCTGTGTCCCTGTCCCTGGTCCGGTCCTCTATAACTAGCCTCAATCCCGGGGAAGAACGGGGGTAGGGAGAGAGGCCCTCTCACTCTCCCTCCTTTCACCCCCTCCCTCCTCTCTCATCCCTCTCTCCGCTCTCTGTCAGTGTTCCTATCAGGCTCCTACAGCGCTGTACTGATCTGTGCTCAGTGGAGAGACATGCCTTTAGCCCTCTGAGACCCCATCTTTCTGTCTCTCTCTTAAAGACCATCCCACAGCACCCCTCTATCTCCCTCACCCCTTCTCTCTATCACTCTTCCTCTCTCCACTCTCCCCCATCTGTCTGTCTCTGTGCCTCTCTCTCAAATATCCTGCTGAGCTGGTCTCTCCTTCTCTTAACTCTTAAATACCAGCTCTCTTAATCACTGCTTAGCTCCCCCGATCCTGCACTGGATCGTGCTCCGCTGCGGTTAGCTAACCCTTCTTTCTACCATCACCACTGTCTCCAATCCCTATTCCCATGCACTGGTGTCACGTCAAAAATCCTTCCCCACCCGTTCAGAAGACTTTCCCTTTCCGTTTCCCCCATTCCCCTGCAATGGTATCACGTCAATCAGCACCTCTTAATATATTAACCTGCATCCTTCCTATTTCACATATTCCCCTGTAGTGGTGTCACATAAAAATCAGCCGCCCTTCAGAAGATCAACCTACTTCGTTCCGCTTTCTGTCTCTGGCCATTCGTACAGAGAGGGGGAACAGATCTAATGTGGTCTCTTCCTCTCCAGCCTCCAGGCCTGACTGGCCCTCTGATGACATCCATCCATCCCTCATTAAGACTTGATCCAGACCAGAGACGTGTATAATACTGTATAAATAGTCTGATGCAGACCATTCAATGAGTCACATTCAGTACTGCAGCTAACTCACCATCTCTCGCTCTGTGAAGAAACCAGACAGAAACCAACCAATCCGTCTTCTCCCATAATGTAATATAGTATATGCCCATGCACCACTGAGTGTGTGTGTGTGGTGGGGGGCTGCTGCTGCATGTCTTTGGGAGGCTTTATTTCCGCCCCATCTCTCTCATTACTTGTGGTCACTTGGAGCTTATGGTCGTGCATGACTCAATCTATAAAAAGCATCATGTTTTCCTCAGCCAGTGGTTTTTGTGCTGGAGCTACGTAGTGTTCTTTCTGAGGTTGTTTCTTTCTTTTTCTTGTAGACCGAGCACTGGCATACCGGTAATTAAGATATTTAATGTGCTAGGAAGCTAAGTATTTGTTTCTTTGGCTTCAAGAATGTGACTGATCAAAGTGCCTCAGGCCTTGAAAAAGTTATAATTGAACTGATTGAAAGTATAAGGAGATGTCGGTGAAGAAATGCCGTTGTCAAGGCTACGACAGCACCGGTGCAATGAGTGGAGCAAGGTGTTCAAAAGAGCATGTTAGACCAAGAGCCTAATGCTTCTCAGGTAGTTCTTTGAGTTTTAGTTTAGAGAACGATCTCTCCGCAGAAGCGACAGTTACTGCTATGGTTAAAAACAGCTTGATTGCCGTAGCAACATCAGGGGAACTGGGCAGAAGGGAGTGGTGCTTCAAATACAGCAGTTCTGCAACGTCTTTAATTGAGACTATCGCATTCTCCTTAATTGCCGGCCTTAACACATTACGGAAAAAGATTAACTGAATAGGAAGCTCTGGGACATGTTGTCTGGATACTGGACAGCCAGTAAATTGGCAGATGCAAACAGATTATTATCTTGGGCAGACAACAGTTCTTGAGAGCTCAAACAAAAAAAGCGGTTTGCGATTTTGTTCATACTGGTGAACCGGCATTTGAGTTGCAATATTAACGGTCCCTTATCTCTGGTATATCTTGGCATCATTCAAGACTAAGTTTAAATTGTGTGCAGCACAATGGACATTATAATGCACAATGTATCAGGAAAGACTGTCTGGGTTGTCAATACTCAGTATAAAAAACAGTTGGGCCACAACCTGGACCTACAGGCCCTGTTGAAGACATTTGCATGCAAGGTGACAGAGCCACATACTGTAGCTACTATAGGGCTCTACATACAGTTGAAGTCATTAAAACTCATTTTTCAACCCCACCACAGATGTCATGTTAACAAACTATAGTTTTGGCAAGTCGGTTAGGACATCTACTTTGTGCATGACACAACAAGTAATTCTTCCAACAATTGTTTACAGACAGATTATTTCACTTATAATTCACTAAATCACAATTCCAGTGGGTCAGAAGTTTAAATACACTAAGTTGACTGTGCCTTTAAACAGCTTGGAAAATTCCAGAAAATTGTCATGGCTTTAGAAGCTTCTGATAGGCTAATTGACATCATTTAAGTCTAATGGAGGTGTACCTGTGGATGTATTTCAAGGACTACCTTCAAACGCAGTACCTCTTTGCTCGACATCATGGGAAAATCAAAAGAACTCAGCCAAGACCTCAGAAAAAACAATTGTAGACCTCCACAAGTCTGGTTCATCCTTGGGAGCAATTTCCAAACGCCTGAAGGTACCACATTCATCTGTACAAGCAATAGTATGCAAGTATAAACACCATGGGACTACGTAGCTGTCATACCGCTCAGGAAGGAGACTCGTTCTGTCTCCTAGTACTTTGGTACTAGGAGAGCAAATCAATCCCAGAACAACAGCAAAGGACCTTGTGAAGATGCTGGAGGAAACAGGTACAAAAGTATCTATATCCACAGTTAAACAATTCCTATATCGACATAACCTGAAAGGCCTCTCAGCAAGGAAGAAGCCACTGCTCCAAAACTGCAGACTACGGTTTGTAACTGCACATGGAGACAAAGATTGTACTTTTTGGAGAAATGTCCTCTGGTCTGATGAAACAAAAATAGAACTGTTTGGCCATAATGACCATTGATATGTTTGGAGGAAAAAGGGGGAGGCTTGCAAGCCGTAGAACACCATCCCAGGAGGGACTGGTGCACTTCACAAAACAGATGGCATCATGAGGAAGGAAAATTATGTGGATATATTGAAGCAACATCTCAAGACATCAGTCAGGAAGTTAAAGCTTGGTCGCAAATGGGTCTTCCAAATGGACAATGACCCCAAGCATACTTCCAAAGTTATGGCAAAATGGCTTAACATCGATGGACTTACTGACTGCATAACAGACTATATAATTTTTGTGTAGACAACACTGTACCCACCAGGAAGGTACGCTGTTTCCCAAACAATAAACCCTGGGTCACAAGCGACCTGAAGGAAGAAGAGGGCCTTCAAGGAGAGGGACAAGGACAAATTGAAATGCGTCCAGAGGGAGCTGAAGTTGCGGATTGCTGAGGGGAAGAGAGGGTATAAGGAGAAGATGGAGGACAAGCTGAGGCAGAGCCAGGTGAGAGAGGTGTGGAAGGGTATGAGAAGTATCACTGGCTTCAAAAAGTCAAACAGTGGGCAGACGGAGGGGACCCAGGACAGAGCGAATGAGCTGAACCAGGTTTGATACTGGCCCTGTCCACCTCCCTTCCAGCTCCCCAGACCACACACCCTCACAGCTGTCCCACCCCCACTTTGCTCACAACACCTCTGCTGAGACAACCAGTGACCCCACCTCCACCGCTGCTCCCCCTGGACTGATCCTCAACACCCCCCTTCCCCCCACCTCCCCACCGGGGCTGGCTTTCACCACCAACCAAGTGAAGAGACAGCTGGAGAGACTACATCAGTGGAAAGCAGCAGGCCCTGATGGCATCAGCCCAAGGGTGCTTAGGGTCTGTGCTGACCAACTGTGTGGAATACTCCAGCATCGCTTCAACCTTAGCCTGAGCCTAGAAAGGGTCCCTGTGCTGTGGAAAACATCCTGCCTCGTCCCAGTGCCCAAGAAGGCACACCCCACTGTCCTAAATGACTTCAGACCTGTAGCGCTAACATCCCACATCATGAAGACCCTGGAAAGGTTAGTCCTCGCTCACCTCAGACCCCTGGTGTGTACATTACTGGACCCCCTGCAGTTTGCATACCAGCGCAACATCGGGGTGGATGATGCAATCATCTACCTTCTGCAGAGGGCCTACTCTCATCTGGACAACGCAGGTTGCACTGTGAGGGTTATGTTTTTTGACTTCTCCAGTGCCAACACCGGGGCCCTGTACAGAAAGGGCCAGAGCCGACTCTACTTTCTAAGGAGGCTCAGGTCCTTCAACGTGTGCAGTAAACTATGCAGTAGTTTACTGCACACGTTGAAGGACCTGAGCCTCCTTAGAAAGTAGACTGCATGCCTTCTACCAGTCTTTTTTGCAGTGGTGTGCTGGGGAGCAAACATTAAAGCTGGTGATGCTTCTCGGGTAAATAAGCTGATCAGGAAGGCTAGCTCTGTCCTGGGGATGAGCCTTGACACTCTAGAGGAGGTGGCGGAGAGACAGATCCTGGCCAATCTGCTGGCCATCATGGACAACGTCACCCACCCTCTGCACGCCATGGTTATGACGCAGAGGAGCACCTTCAGTCACAGACTGATCCCACCACTGTGTGCCAGAGAGCTCTACAGGAGGTCCTTCCTGCCGGCGGCTATTAGACTATATAATACCTCACCGGGGTGCCGTGCCGTCGGCAACATAGATCTGGAACTGTTGGGGTGCTAGGACCTAGTTTAACAATTATGCATCCATCCGTGAGTAACTCTGGTCCGTCATCACTCATTCACTCAGGACCTATTTATTCATGCAGGTCTGTATATACATACTCATGTACAGTTGTTATATAATATCACGTGCAATATTGCTAGTAATTCTTGGACCTAACTTACGTAGGCATTCACTCAGGAATGCATATTAGTATCCTGTAAGTTGCACCTTTTCTCATTGCTTTTAGTATATCGAATGTGCAATACGTGCAGTTGTCTGTAATTAAACCCTGCGCACTAAGGACTGTATTTTAAGGGAATTACTATTATTACCCCAAATTATATCATACACACATTTAGCTATTAAAGTATCTCTTCCTGTCATTTACCTGTACAGTTTGTGTAACCATGCAAGTATTCACTTATCTGTAAATATAACTGTATATTTACCATGTACAGCTAATTTAACCATGCAAAATATTCACTTACCTGTTCATTTAGCCAGTCTGTCTATTAAGTAAACTATTATTACCCTCGCTCATATCATATGCATTTTTAGCTATTGAAGTATTTCTCTGCCATCGACCTGTATAGTATATTTAACCATCCAACATCCACCAATGTATAGTGTACATATTCAGCCATCCACACATACTATGAAATGTATTTTTATAGCTTTTTTTTGCACTCCAGATATCTTGTATTTCTATACTTTTTCATACTGCCGCTCTATGTATCATGTACCGTGTATCTGTCTTTTGTGTACTTTCGTTGTGGCATTTTGCACCTGCCCTGTGTTTTGTTGTTGTAGCTGCTTGACAAAGAAATTTCCCCCTCGGGATCAATAAAGTATCTATCTATCTAATCTATTTTATCTATTTTATCTATCTTATCTATCTGACAACAAAGTCAAGGTATTGGAGTGGCCATCACAAATCCCTGACCTCATTCCTATTGACAATTTGTGGGCAGAACTGAAAAAGCGTCGGTGAGCAAGGAGGCCTACAAACCTGACTCAGTTACGCCAGTTCTGTCAGGAGGAATGGGCCAAAATTCACCCAACTTATTGTGGGAAGCTTGTGGAAGGCACCAAAAACGTTTGACCCAAGTAAACAATTTAAAGGCAATGCGACCAAATACTAAATGAGTGTATGTAAACTTCTGACCCACTGGGAATGTGATGAAAGAAATAAAAGCTGAAATAAATCATTCTCTCTACTATTATTCTGACATTTCACATTCTTAAAATGAAGTGGTTATCCTAACTATCCTAAGACAGGGAATTGTTACTAGAATTAAATGTCAGGAATTGTGAAAAGCTGAGTTTAAATGCATTTGGGTAAGGTGTATGTAAACTTCCGACTTCAACTGTGGAAAAAAAGAGATTGGCATTAATAGACTGGTTGTACGCACAACAACTTTCTATTCAAGATGGGAGAGGAATGGTTCAGGTGTATAGCTTTGTGAAATGTTAGACTTTACATGAGAAAATGACATCCAAATAGGCCCACCAATAAATATTTATCCATTAGCTAAAGCTAATGCCCTGGCACCAAAGAAAGCCTATCATCGTTTTGATAGGTAGCTGCATAGACATGTCGCAATTTCAGCATCATGGACAGCAATCGGTTGTCTATACTTTGAATGGCTGTCTGGCTGAAGCATTCGATTTTTATTTTAGGGAATGGGGTGGCCTGGCCTGAACTCCGACCTTGCGGGTCTCCAGAGAAACTGCATTGCGCCAGTGAGAGCGAATGAGAGATTTTGAGTGCATTTTTCATTGAGAGGATTGTGTACTGCTCCCTTCCCAAGGAGTTGTGCTCAGTGTGTTGACTCCCTGACTGTGAGAAGCCTCTCTCCTGTGTGTGTGAGTGTGTGTTACTATCCTTGTGGGTACTGGAAATCCCCAAATGTCCCCACAAGGAAAACAATCTCTCGTCGGGAAATTGCCCACATCCCCACGAGGACAAAAGCTATTTTAAGCTTAGGGGTTAGGCGCTCTACTGTCCTCTACTAGCGCTCTACTGTCCTCTACTAGCCCTCTACTGTCCTCTACTAGCGCTCTACTGTCCTCTACTAGCGCTCTACTGTCCTCTACTAGCGCTCTACTGTCCTCTACTAGCGCTCTACTGTCCTCTACTAGCGCTCTACTGTCCTCTACTAGCGCTCTACTGTCCTCTACTAGCGCTCTACTGTCCTCTACTAGCGCTCTACTAGCGCTCTACTGTCCTCTACTAGCGCTCTACTAGCGCTCTACTGTCCTCTACTAGCGCTCTACTAGCGCTCTGCTGTCCTCTACTAGCGCTCTACTGTCCTCTACTAGCGCTCTACTAGCGCTCTACTGTCCTCTACTAGCGCTCTGCTGTCCTCTACTAGCGCTCTACTAGCGCTCTACTGTCCTCTACTAGCGCTCTGCTGTCCTCTACTAGCGCTCTACTAGCGCTCTACTGTCCTCTACTAGCGCTCTACTAGCGCTCTGCTGTCCTCTACTAGCGCTCTACTAGCGCTCTACTGTCCTCTACTAGCGCTCTACTGTCCTCTACTAGCGCTCTACTAGCGCTCTACTGTCCTCTACTAGCGCTCTACTGTCCTCTACTAGCGCTCTACTGTCCTCTACTAGCGCTCTACTAGCGCTCTACTGTCCTCTACTAGCGCTCTACTGTCCTCTACTAGCGCTCTACTGTCCTCTACTAGCGCTCTACTGTCCTCTACTAGCGTCCTACTAGCGCTCTACTGTCCTCTACTAGCGTCCTACTGTCCTCTACTAGCGCTCTGCTGTCCTCTACTAGCGCTCTGCTGTCCTCTACTAGCGCTCTACTGTCCTCTACTAGCGCTCTACTGTCCTCTACTAGCGCTCTGCTGTCCTCTACTAGCGCTCTGCTGTCCTCTACTAGCGCTCTGCTGTCCTCTACTAGCGCTCTGCTGTCCTCTACTAGCGCTCTGCTGTCCTCTACTAGCGCTCTGCTGTCCTCTACTAGCGCTCTGCTGTCCTCTACTAGCGCTCTGCTGTCCTCTACTAGCGCTCTACTAGCGCTCTACTAGCGCTCTACTGTCCTCTACTAGCGCTCTACTGTCCTCTACTAGCGCTCTACTGTCCTCTACTAGCGCTCTACTGTCCTCTACTAGCGCTCTACTGTCCTCTACTAGCGCTCTGCTGTCCTCTACTAGCGCTCTGCTGTCCTCTACTAGCGCTCTGCTGTCCTCTACTAGCGCTCTACTAGCGCTCTACTGTCCTCTACTAGCGCTCTACTAGCGCTCTACTGTCCTCTACTAGCCCTCTACTAGCGCTCTACTGTCCTCTACTAGCGGTATAGTAGAAGGTATGTATAGTAGATGGAGGAGGATGGTAGAGATGGCTGAGAAGAAAGCGGAATTAAGAGGAGGAGAAGGGTTGAGAGAGGAGGCTGGATGAAAAGAAAGGTGTCAGGGATCCTGGGGGTAGAGGGGGAGAGCAGTAGTGGGGAGAGAGGGGGAGCGCAGTGAGGGGAGAGCAGTAGTGGGGAGGGAGAGGGGGAGAGCAGTAGACGGATAGCAGTAGTGGGGAGAGAGAGCAGTAGAGCAGGGTGGTCTTAGGGGACCTCTCCACAGCCCTGATTTAGACATCACTCCCCTCCCTGGGGTCTCATACATAACACACACCCTCCTCCTTCCCCACAGTTGGCATCACAGCACTAGTGTTTAGTGGGCAGAGAACAAAACTGTCCCAATTTGATCCTCTACACCAGGTCTCTGCTTGAGATACTGTGTGGTCTGTAACAGAGATTGACCAGAAGTAAGGCTAAATAACTATCTCACCAGCCGGTGTGTCTGAAGTCAGGAGCCTTGCAATATGACGAAACTGGGTATAAGGGAATACTCACACACCGTCCGGGGCTTAGACAACGGAGCTCAATTGAGTGTTCAGTAGCTAGGGGAGAGAGAGGGGCAGACACACTGTCCCTGTTCTACATTATAGTAGCTTGAAGCAGGAGTTGTCATTCTGCTGTCTCGCTCTGTCAGTCACCACCACCCGCATCCGCCTCCTTTTCTCCTTCTGCATCCCTCCATCCATCTCCTGCATGGTCTCCACCTGTTCTTCCCTCCGGACTCCAGAGCATGTCTTGTTTTTGCTTTATCGTTCTGCTATTTTGTGGCTGGGGGGCTGAGACTAAAACACACACACACACACGAACACGCACGCGCAATAACACATCACGTGGAATACAGTGCAGACTACTGACATCATCCAACCCCTCCTCTTCTTCTCTCCCTCCCTCTTGTCCTCTCCTGCTTTCTTTCCCTTTCTTTCTCTTTCTTTCCTCTCCTCTCCTCTCCTCTCCTCTCCTCTCCTCTCCTCTCCTCTCCTCTCCTCTCCTCTCCTCTCCTCTCCTCTCCTCTCCTCTCCTCTCCTCTCCTCTCCTCTCCTCTCCTCTCCTCTCCTCTCCTCTCCTCTCCTCTCCTCTCCTCTCCTCTCCTCTCCTCTCCTCTCCTCTCCTCTCCTCTCCTCTCCTCTCCTCTCCTCTCCTCTCCTCTCCTCTCCTCTCCTCTCCTCTCCTCTCCTCTCCTCCTACAGAACCCTCTATGGTCCCCTCCAACGCAGGCGTGGTGGCAGGTGCTGTGATTGGCTCCCTACTGGCCCTCCTCCTCGTTGCCGCACTTATCGCCGTCCTGGTCACCCGCAGCCGCCGGCAACAGCAGGGTTACCGTGGCAACCCAAACCACAGCTCCTACGACATCAAGTCGCGCATCTTCGGCGGCGGCAAGAAGGGGAGCAAGAACGGGACGGGTGTTGGCGCCGGGGGCAACGGGGCGGGCAGCAACAACAACAGTCCCATCTACGTCTACAGGGAGGGCTCCGCCCATGATGGCCTGACTGAGAAGGCCAATCACCATGTGCCGCTGCACCTGGGGGGGCGTGGTGAGAGCGGGGTTGCCACGGCGCCCACGGCGCAGGACATCCTGCTGAGCGGCGAGCTGGACGAGGCGGAGCGGAGGAAGTTTGACCAGCTGGAGGACGACGAGGAGAGTTACGACCACTTCGGAGGGGGTGGGCCCATCCTGCAGCTCCGCCCACCACATGACGAGGACGGAATCATGGGCGGTTACCTTGACGATGACATGGAGTCTCAGCGTGACGGGTCGGTCATCTCACGGACTGCCGTGTACGTGTAGAGAGAACGGGAGGAGGAGGGGGTGGAGGAAGGGAAAACGGGGATGGAAGGAGGGATGAAAATGTCCTCCTTCCAGAGGACTGTGGTGTTGGGTACTCCTCTCCCCCTAATGAAGGAAATGGATCATTTGAAATGTTTTAACAACGACCAACAATGCAGCCCAGAGAGAGAGCAAGATGAATTGAAATGAAGTGGCTAAGGGAGGGTATGTACAGAAACAAGATGGAGGACTGGTGCATTGAAAGACAACTAGGCTCTCTGGTCCCAATATGAAGAAAACTGGATACAATTGGTATCTATCTACCAAAACAAAATGAAAGAATTTCTAAAACCATCTTTCTCACATCGCTGCTCTCTGTGTTCCTCCTTTCCTTAGCTTAGGGACCTTGGAGATTGAAGCCTCCTGAGAGACACATGTAGTAGGGACTTGTGGGTAAAATGGCATCCCATGCAGCCGTTCCCTCGCTAGCTAGAGAAACTCCTCACTAAAATATTCACTCTTATCTCCACTAAACGCACAGTAGCAATGTAAGGGGTGTCATGATGATATCTGCTCCCTGCTATTCTCGTCTCTCTCCTGTGGGATAGCGTTTGTTCCGGCTACAGTAGCCTTGTTTTTGCAGTATGTGACAGTACTGGGGAAGGGAAGGGCATGTTTGGTAGGAGAAGTAGTCAGTGTAGTTGTGGTAAAGTTAAATGTCTCAATGTCTCTAGTATCTGTATGTTGCAGTAGGCCTACTCTTTCTACCTCTTCATTTCTGTCTCTCTGCTATTGTGCAGTAAACTGGAAGTCGGCACAGAATTGAGTTTGGGGCATTCTGAAATGATAAATAACTTACTGAAGGAGGGGGTCTTCATCTAGATGAAGATGGTGCATGAAAGAGAGATTGATAGGAGGAGGAGAATGGATAGAGAAACGTACAGCTGTTCTCTCATCTCCGGAGAGACAGAGAGGGGGATTAGGATGAATTGATGGAGAAAAAAAAAAAAAAGCTCCGAAACAGCAGGGCTGTTCTCCCTCTCCTCCATTTCATCCTTCTCTTCTTGTGGTGTTCCTGACAGGAAGAGTTTGATTGCTAATGAGCCGTGAAGTCACTGCTCAGCTTAGCGCACACACCAAATTACCACAGCTTAGACGTTATGACGTGGACATTCTCTCTCTCTGTGTCTCTCTCTCTCTCTCTGTGTCTCTCTCTCTCTCTCTCTCTCTGTGTCTCTCTCTCTCTCTCTGTGTCTCTCTCTGTGTCTCTCTCTGTGTCTCTCTCTGTGTCTCTCTCTGTGTCTGTCTCTGTGTCTCTCTCTCTCTCTCTCTCTCTCTCTCTCTCTCTCTCTCTCTCTCTCTGTGTCTCTCTCTCTCTCTGTCTCTCTCTCTCTGTGTCTCTCTCTCTCTCTGTGTCTCTCTGTGTCTCTCTCTCTGTGTCTCTCTGTGTCTCTCTCTATGTGTCTCTCTGTGTCTCTCTGTGTCTCTCTCTCTCTCTGTGTCTCTCTGTGTCTCTCTGTGTCTCTCTCTCTCTCTCTCTCTCTGTCTCTCTCTCTGTGTCTCTCTGCTCGCGCTCTGTGTCTCTGTGTGTGATTTACACAGGGCTGTGTGGAGGTCATGGATGCAGAGGAAGTATTTAATGGCTCCCTCCCTACATGTCAAAACACCCCACTTACTGTACTGTACCCCCTTCCTCCTGGTGGTGAAGTCATGTCCTGCTCACTGTACATCTTAGCTTTCATAATGTGATTTAGTCAGATATCACAAGTTCTATAGAAATCCAAATACATGATGGCATATTTGCATCTGTAGTCAATTAAGAGATCCATTAAGGCAAATTAAGTGATTGATTCTGTGCATACACAGGGTGTGTAGGATTTATAATATGAGCTATATTGACTAGCAGAGAGAAGGTTGGGGTATATTCCTCCATGATTCAGACAGACAGGAGCCTGATGGTTTAGTGACTAATTTGTTTGTCTTTCTAACAAGACACTCGATGGCTGTTATCACCATGTACACCTATTATACATCACTATAGACAAACCTATGACCACTGGAGGGCTATGACCAGCCATCTTCCTGAAGAGCCTTAGTTTCTCTACCATCTATAGCCCAGATCTGAATCCCCTCTGAATCAACCCCTTAACGATTCCTAACTCATGACTCACCTGTGATTCATCGTGTTCCCTGGTTAATCAGTGGGGTTTCATTGGCCGCCTTGACCAGGCGAGGCACCTGATTGGCCCATTTAAGCCTGGGTCTGTTTCTGGGTCACAGCAAGCCAGAGGTCATGGGTTCAAATGATGTGCGTTTTACCGCTGTGGGCGTGGAGGGTGGCTCTGTACACCTCTAATGGGGGCCTTCAACTTTAATCCAGAGGAGTCACAGAGAAACACTCCTATATCACACTCACACACACACTCTGGTGAGATAGCGATGTATAGTAGCATTCCAAGATGACATTAACTCTTGTGGTGGCTGTTGACCTTGCTATGAGGGAGAGAAAGGAATGGAGAGGGGGGAGACTGAGACTGAGAGGGAGGGATAGATACTGACCCACTGTACGACTCGCCTAACCATCAGTACTTGAGAACACGATAGCCTAAGTCTGTCAATACAATAGATTGATAGCATTATGGCCTCAGTATAGGCCAAAACTCTGGCTTACATACACCTTATAGATACAGTACATGCCTTGAGCAGGGCGGTACAGTGCGACCATTTAACTCTCATATGCGCCTAAATACTTTGCTCTGCGACATGGATTATTTTTTTTTTTGTAGCACCAGTGCGCCTCAAAATGTAGAATTCTAGTTTTATTACCTCAAATATTTTTCACTGTGCTCCTAAATTTCTTTGTGGGCGCCTACATTTTTCAACATAGCCGCACACGTGCTCCTTGTAAAAAAGGTTGGCGTAGAGGCCTGTAGTGAACTACTTATGACCACTAAGAAACGTATGTCTCCTGTCTTTGCACTTGTGTGTAACACCAAAACAGGATATGCCCACTAGTTGTATTTGAATGATGGTGATCAAGTGTGTCTGGAGAAATATTGATAATGCCCTTCGGTTTGTGACGTGTATACAGAGTGAGGGAAGGAAGTGAGAAAGCTGTATGTATATATTTTGGTGTGAGGTATCTGTATACTATATGTACGGATCTTTATTTTTCTTGTCGAACTCCTGTGAAAAATGTGGATATTTATCAGTGTGTAAATAATTGCTGTATAGAGTCAATGTGTGGAACTCACTTCCTGGTTTGGCCAAGGTCAAAGTTCAATCAGAGCCAATAATACTGTACTCAGAATGTAACTGCTTTGAATAGAAAACTATTCAATGAAATGGTGTAGGATGTATAAGATGCACATCTTCAGCTATTAAACACTAGTGAAACTAGTTCATCTCAAGAACAATAGTTGACTTACATGTAAACGTTTTAGTTTTTCGACTGGATTTGCAGGTTCACTAAAGTCAATCAACACACTTAAGATACCTCCCCCTACACACACACACACACACACACACACACACACACACACTATTTATCAGATAGAGTAGCTCCCACAGAGGCAGTGATCTGTGTGGTTTCTGAGTCAGCGCTGTGTGTGTGGCTCAGGGGCTTTGGGATATCTGTCAGTGCCACAGGGTGTCTAACCCGAACGGCCATTTCCTGCCCCCTCTGTCTCTTAGCATTGTGAGTTAGAGGAAACATTAATGTACACTGTCCCCTACAGCCTGATCTGTCACACACACACACACACACACACACACAACCCACAACAAAATCAACTCTTAATTGTCCTTGACACACGTCTTCCTATTTCCTTTCTAAGCTCAGTGGTCCAAACTCTGTCAGAACATTCACAGAAACCTTTCTGTTCTCCAGAGAGAACGAGACACACACACACACACCCCTCTTGCCCAATGTCAGGGATTTCAGGAAAATGTGTTTCTGAGACTCGTCTGAGAGTGCTGCATTTTACAGCTTTCACAAAATAAAATACCCAATTGGCCAATCTTGACCTCTACTGACTGGTCCCAAAGTAAAATGCGTCTAGAAAATAACTATCCAACTATGTCTTCAGTCTTTTACAACAATAGTTTTTTTTAAGTAAACGTTTTACTGGGAAATACTTCTCTTGACCTCTACCTGTACTGCCTGGCACAAAGGGTTTTACAATAAAAATGCTTTTCCAGAATTCACAATGTTCCTGACCTGGAACTAGCACAACGTTAAGTTTTTATTTTGTTTTTTGTTTGTTGATAATCCACATCATCCTCCTCTGGCTCTAAACACGGATGACTAATCGAAGCCTTCACTTCCTTGTGGTCTCGATCGTTCCCCCCTGACGTGTACATAGTATAAATATATAAATACAGTATCTAGCGAAAGAAAATAATTACTAATTTATGGTGTCACGTGTCCTATTTCTCAGCGGCAAGTATGAAGGATTTATTCTCTTCTGTATCAATGCTTATTTTACAAGTCCTTATCTTTTTATCTCTTATTGCAGTGCTTTATAATTTATGTTTTTGGAGTGCTTTATTTCTCGACTGCTTTTCTGTGAATACTACGCCAAAAACAGGCTTGATGTGCTTTTACTGTACAAAATGGTGCACACTCGAAACAATCTTACCACAAAATGTTATGTTTATTCACCATTCCCTGAACTTGTTTATTTTATTTTTTAAAGAAACATTTTAGAATTTGTTACTATTTGTCATGTCTTTCTGTTTTGTTTTTTTGTATTTGGTTGCAATTAAAGCTTTCTTGATTTTTGAAATGATAACCTTGTTGCAGTGTATTATGTACATAGAGTGAAATAGAATGCATATAAATAGTAATTATATAGGCATGTATCTGGGTATGTTTCTTATCAATGTCCTCTGTCACATGTTAGCACACCCTGGAGTGTGCTGAGTCTTGCTGTTGGTTTCGGTTGTGATAAAACTGTTCATTGTCAACAGAGTGCTGATAGCATACAGTATCTAGGCTATGAGAATCAACATGAGAAGGGTAGCGAGGGAGAAAGGCCATTGTAGGTGAAGTGCGTTAGCTCAAGTTACACACACACACACACACACACACACACAAGCCCCTCCCCCTGTTTGTTTGATTTGCATATGGCATCTGGTTGCTTAAGGTGAACCTGTTGCCGTGGTTACGGGGTGGTTTGGAGAGAGTGGGAGAGTAAAGGAAACCTACAGATACAGTGTGTAATGGCTTAGGAATGTGGCAGTGTTGCTTTAGTATTACTCCTGGAGGCGGAGGGAGGGAGGGTTTGTCTTCAGTTGGGGAATGTGCATGCTGGCTGAAACCAAGTGAATAGACCAGCTCTCACGGGCTGTATTCTTTGAACCCTCTGACTCAACCAGACTGGTTTCGTCAATTTAAGTGTGTGTTCATGCACCCATAACTGTATCACTGTAAAACCATCTGCCCTTCGCAGAGATGAAGTCTAAATGGACTAATTGTGTGACGTTTTGAATGTTCAGATGACAGTTGGTTTCTGACAGTTGTTTTTCTGCCCTGTAGTCTCAGCTAGAACCAATTTTGGTTCTTTAGGTCCGCATCTTCCCTGTCTCTCGGCACATTGCCTCAGGTCTGTGTGTGTCGTCTGTGGAGTTTTTTCCGTCGATGCTCAAACTATTTATTCAGAGTCCAGACAGCCATCTGGCTCCACTAATTGCTTTGAGTTTGAGGATGGCAAAATGAGAAGGCGACTCACTCACTCTCCCTGTTCTCTAGGCTCCTGGCTGAATGCTAAAGACTTCCTTTCACAACAGAGCGGAAATGGTGGCATCACTTGAAACGCCTGAGACGGATACAAGCACACTGTGTGTGGCACGCTCGACACAAATATTTGAACGTCCCTCTAATTTAAGAGCAGTGACCCCTTAAATCAAAACCTGGCTGTTAAGCCTGAAACCACATACACTAGATTTGAAGCCAAACTGACACTGTGGTGCCAAGCTCTCAACTTGGTCCAATCCCTGTCCTAACGTAGTGCTGTAGAAGTCCAGTGCCAATCCACTGTAGTTATATTGTAGTGATGGGACAGTGTGATGCCCGGGACACTGTCATGGTGGCCCTGTTCTGGCTCCCTGTAGTTATATTGTAGTGATGGGACAGTGTGATGCCCGGGACACTGTCATGGTGGCCCTGTTCTGGCTCCCTGTAGTTATATTGTAGTGATGGGACAGTGTGATGCCCGGGACACTGTCATGGTGGCCCTGTTCTGGCTCCCTGTAGTTATATTGTAGTGATGGGACAGTGTGATGCCCGGGACACTGTCATGGTGGCCCTGTTCTGGCTCCCTGTAGTTATATTGTAGTGATGGGACAGTGTGATGCCCGGGACACTGTCATGGTGGCCCTGTTCTGGCTCACTGTAGTTATATTGTAGTGATGGGACAGTGTGATGCCCGGGACACTGTCATGGTGGCCCTGTTCTGGCTCCCTGTAGTTATATTGTAGTGATGGGACAGTGTGATGCCCGGGACACTGTCATGGTGGCCCTGTTCTGGCTCCCTGTAGTTATATTGTAGTGATGGGACAGTGTGATGCCCGGGACACTGTCATGGTGGCCCTGTTCTGGCTCCCTGTAGTTATATTGTAGTGATGGGACAGTGTGATGCCCGGGACACTGTCATGGTGGCCCTGTTCTGGCTCCCTGTAGTTATATTGTAGTGATGGGACAGTGTGATGCCCGGGACACTCATGGTGGCCCTGTTCTGGCTCCCTGTGACGGGAGAATGAGGCAGACATTGTTTTTCTGTCTGTCAGACTCTGTTAGGAATCATGGTGTGTGTTGCTGTGTTTTGTGCATGGCAGCATGTACTATAACAACCTGTTTATGTGTTTAGACACCAGCAAAGTGGGACAGTTTGTTTCCGTGTCTGGTATGATGGCCTGAGGGGGGTGCCGTGTGTGTGGTGGCGTTCGAGTGAGGAGACATCTGGGTGGATAGACACATGTATGCATATCTGCGTGTAAGCCTGTTTACCTTATAGCATTCAAAGTATATTCTAATTGTCTGAGCTACTGTACAGTCCAGTCCGTACAGTAGTGTATAGATTAACACACACTGGATGGAAGAAGCTAGTCTACCACCACCTCTTTCTGTTCAACCCCCCATCCTTAGGCTCCAGGCGTGACTCAACAATCCCAGAGTGTGATAGCTGGCCTGGTCTGATGAATGGATCACAGCATGATTTATTGATGGGCAGACTTATATAAATAGCTAGCCTGGTTCTAACCTTTTTAATGTGAATGGAAACTCTTCATCACATGCTTTGTGTAGATTCTGTTTGATTTTCTCCAATCCAGAGCTACAGATTTAGGGTGTATTCAATGAGATTGTATGTTTTTGAAACTTTTTTTGACCAATACTGTATATGCGCTGGGTTCTGCACACCAATGACAATATTTGACGTCTTACAAATGCGCTGTATTTTATCTTCGACTCCCTACTGTTTGCATAATGGCAATCACTTCTCCTGGCTTAGCCTGGGTACCTGACTGGCTGCATTATATCTGCATTCCACGCTACGTTGTTGCCTTGCCTAAAGTCAATGTCAAGTAGACTAAAGCAGAACACACTGGAACTCTTGAGATTACTGAGACTACTCTTGAGCGTAACAGGCCCGAGAAATGGTATTGTTCCTCTTTATCAGTAAGTCATAATGTTGACTCTTCTCAAGGTTTTATTAAGCTACATTTCGTGTGTCTGGCCCCGTGCAGGGGTGGATGCCACCTTTATCCCAATATACGCTAGCGTCCCAAGGAGTTGACTCTTTCTCTCCTGATGCTGACAGGGCTGGAGCTGACGGCAGACAGGGAGCAGGGGATTGTGGGTAGCACGGCTCCCAGGGGTGGTGCATGGTTGGCCCACTGCCACCAGAGCAGAGGGGTGGGGAAGGGAGGGGGTATCTGACAGGGTTTCGATGGGGGTGGAGAGGGCTAGATGGATGAATGTAGATCCAGTTGAGTGAACCTTCCACATGACAGAGCGTGTTTGGGAATAAGACTGTGGTGGTGGGGTGGGTGTTGTAGGGTGATGGGGTTTCATTATAGTGTAGGGGGGAGATGATAGAGGGTTTAGGAGTGGGGTGGATTTGGGGTGAGGAGAGGAATGGGGGGGGGGGGAGTCTGATTAGAAGAGAGGGGCATGGGGTTAGTGAAGCTGTGTTTGGTTTAGATTATGTGAGTTCAGTGTGTGTGTGTCTTCTCTGTATGTCCCCCGCAGTGGTGCAGTGACCTCGACCACCACCTGCAGCCGCAGATGAACGAGACGTCTGATCTTTATCAATATGAGAATGGTTACTCCGGCTCCGCTCTTAAGAATAGATATGTGTGTGTGTGTGTGTGATGGAAATTATTTTGATGAAGCGTGTGTTTGACTCGGGGCGCTCTGCAGATCAGATGCAGTGGCTGCTTAATTCACCGTCTCAACAGGCTCTCAATCGTGCTCTCACCACACACACACACACACACCGTTCAAGAGAAGAGCAGAAATAGAAATACTGGCTCTAGTTTGGTCAGGATTACTCGTATGACATTTGTATTGGACTCTGTCAGGTCTAGAGTGAATCAACTGGTCAGTGTGTCTTTGTGAAGGTGTTCATGCGTCTCTCACACACGGGATAGAGATGGTGTGTGTCTTCTATCTGAGGCAGTCCAGAGTGATTTGTTCCCTGACTGTGTGGTCTCGTCTCTCTGTAGGAGTGAAGTCTATTTCTGTTCACTTTGTCTGACATCGAATAAAGTCAGGTTGAGGGAAGTACTGTGACAACTTCACACGGCTGTGTCTGTGTGTGAGGGAAATACTGTGACAACTTCACACGGCCGTGTCTGTGTGTGAGGGAAATACTGTGACAACTTCACACAGCTGTGTCTGTGTGTGAGGCAACTTCTCTTGGCACTTATATATACACACACACACACACACACTGTATTATCTCTTCAATTCATCCGTCTCTCCATCTAAACACCTCTCTTTTTCTCTATCACACCATCAGTCTTCTCCTCTCTCCAGGTGTCCTGCCTTGTTGCGAGGTGTTGGTAATGGACTTTTTCCATCTCTCCTCTCTCTCTGTCTCTCTGTCTGTGTCACTCTCTCATAATAAAGATGGGAGTTGGATGGTGAATTGCGTGAGATAATCTGACAACCCACCTCGCTCCCGTTCTCAATGCTCAGAGATAGTCTCTCTCTTCCACCTCTTATATCGCTCTCTCCCTGTTTCTCTGATCTCGTTCCTTCCCTTTTTAACTTATTGAGCTTCTCTGTTGCACAGTAGACTGACAACCCCGATGTGTTACCTGCAGCCCATCAGATCACTATCTATTCTGTGTAGAAAGGAGTTCCTTCCCCTTTAACTTATTGAGCTTCTCTGTTGCAAGCCAGACATTGTCTAGAAGGCAGAACAGAGGGGAGCTGAAGGTATTGAACTGTGTGGTGTCTGCTGAGCCCTGCTCTTAACACACTGCAGGGGCACGGTGACAAACACCGATATGGTGCTGTGGGCGGCTCCATGGAGAGGCCTGATTCATGTCCATGTGCAGAGGAGTGTGTGTGTGTGTGTGTGTGTGTGTGTGTGTGTGTGTGTGTGTGTGTGTGTGTGTGTGACATACGAGAGCAATAAGCAGCCTGGGCCTTAGTAACACAGACACACACACACACAGCAATATTAGAGCTTTCATCTTTTACCACCTATGGCTCCTTGGGCGTAGCAGCATTATTGGTTTAGCTGTACTTTAGTGTGTGTCTGGTCTGGGCGTCTCTAGTCTTCTATCATCTCCAGCTCCATGCCTCTGCTCTATTCTAGAATTCATCTCTGTATTACAGGGCCCGTCTATGAGCTTTTCTCCAGTCGTTTATCCTCATAGGCCCACGCCAGGGATGCGGCCAAAATGGCACCCTATTCCCTATGTAGTGCACTACTTTTGACCAGAGCCCATTTCTGGTGTAAAGTAGTGCACTACATAGGGAATAGGTTGCCATTTGGGACACAGGCCATGTGATGTATGGAGCTGTTCCATTTCTATATCTGTTTCTGTGCTACATGGTTAGTCTAGTGTCTGAGGTTTCCTCGGCGTGCCTAGCCTATCGCTTCTGGCCAGGTTGTGTGTGGTCGTTTATCCTGCTTAGGGCCCTCTACGGTACTGCTGTCCTGGAGTGGTAATATCTCTTTTATATCAGTGTCTCTCTCGGCTCTCCTCTTCCATAGTCAATCACTATTCATAGTGTATCTGTGGAACAATGCATTTGGTTGTCTTCTGTAGTGTGTGTTTGTAAGTGTGCGAAGTTGGGGTGGCGTGTGTGTGTGTTTACGTGAGTGAGTGTGTAGCTTTCACCCTGCATGGCTCCTGGTGTAATGTGATGTACCTTTGTAGCATGTGTGGTTCACCTACGTTTGTGTGACACTTTATGTGAGATTACTGTGTATAATGTGAATGTGCGAGGCTGCTGCATTCAGTACTGTGTAGGTGTGTCTCTCTGCTTGCTTTCAGTGTATGTCTCTGCTCCCAGTGTGTGTAGGCAGTCTATTTGACTTGATGAGCCAGGCTTTGTATTTTACAGGTTGAGCTGCAGGGGGAATTCTGTAACAGTTGACCTGTTCTACTGAGTCATTTGTGTGGAGGAAGAGCGAAAAAGAAAGTGAGAAAGAGAGAGGAGGAGAGAAAAAAGGAGAGAGGAGGGAGCACAAGTGGTTAGGGGTGATCGGTGAGAGATGAGTGCAGATGAAAAGCGATGGAGGAGAAAAAGCGGGAGGGGAAAAGAAAGAGCCAGAGGGAGCAGAGATGACACTGCCTCCATCCCCCCTTCTCTCCCTCCCTCCTTCCTTGTCCTTCATCCATGGGCCCTGAGCCTGTCTGTAGTGTATAGCCCCACTCCTCATTACTCTCTCTCAACCTTAAAGGTCACAGGCATGATGGGATGAAGGAGGGCTTTTTAAAATGCAACAAGAAAAACTCCTTTATGTAACTGCTGCTGGAGCTTTTGTCAGGGAGTTGTGTGTCTTTGTCAGAGAGCGTGTGTGGGTTGATTCTACTGTGAGTTGAACCCTCTGCTGACATCATACTAATATCCACAGAGACTAGTTTCACTGGGCTCTCTGCAACTTGAGGTGCTGTGCAATAACCAGGCCTATAGCCTGTCTCTGAGGATACGTCTCCGTGCATGTCCCCTATAGCTCTGGCTGTCCTGTCCACCCTGTGTCCCCTGTCCACTATTGCCCCTGTCTCCTTCACTGACACCACCCCCCCTCTCCACCCTCCTCCCTCCATCCCTCCTGTCTATTTGTGGTAGTAATGTTTTTGTACAGGACAGTGATGACAACCAGGGTCATAGCTAGCCTTCCACCACGTCCAGCGGTGGAGCTGCGAGACACACACACACACACTGGTGTTTGGTGACATTTCACATTTTACAGCAAATATGATTCATCATTGTTGACATTCAGCCTTATGAATAATATTCATGATCCATACAGCAGAGGCATGTCGCACACAAGCGTGTACACACACACACGCTTCTGCAGGCGATGGGGAGAGCATGTCACAGCCAAGGCATGTCCCACACAAACAGTATGCATGTACACACACTGGTTGCTGGGTGCTAGAGATGTTCTCCCACTCCCCCCCAGTGTTTTATTTAATTCATGTTTTGGAATTCTTATTTCAGTCATCTGTTTTCAGTAACACTCCTCTCCTTCAGGCATTGGACCTGTATTAAATCTGGTATGATGACAGTTGTTTTTGAAAGGAGCTAGAAGTGTATTGTTGTGTATTGAAAAGAAAACAAATGAGTTAAAGAGTGAATGAATGATGATGATGGGTTTCGGAGCAGGTGAACATTCCTTGGTGTCATATAGCAGAGGGTGAAGGGAGAGTCTCTGTCAAACGGGTTTGTGACATTTCATTTGTGACGGGGGACACTGTCTACGGCATGTATGTTAAGAGAACCAGCCTGTTTCAGAGGAATTGGTTGACATTTTATCTCAGCTAGTGAGTCAGACAGTCAGGTTCCTGTCACACTGTGGCCACCTGGCTGCTTTCACCTGCTAGACAGTTCTGCTGCCTGCTAGACAGTTCTGCTGCCTGCTAGACAGTTCTGTCGCCTGCTAGACAGTTCTGTCGCCTGCTAGACAGTTCTGTCGCCTGCTAGACAGTTCTGTCGCCTGCTAGACAGTTCTGTCGCCTGCTAGACAGTTCTGTCGCCTGCTAGACAGTTCTGTCGCCTAGAAGAAACACTGATGGACCTGATACAGGTGTCTCAGAGACAGGTGTGTGTTGGTCACCTCCAGTTGAGCTGGTGGACCTGAAACAGGTTTAACAGGTGTGTCTGTGTCTAGAAGAGAGACGGGTATGTGTCACCTAGAGTAGAGACACATCTACCTGATACTGCCGTGTGTCGCCTGCAGGAAGGGTTGAACATGAACAAGCTATTGATATATTACACAGAGAACAATGACATATCTGCTCCTGTTCAGGTGACTGCTACTGTGTACACAGCAGGATTGGGATCAATTCCGTTTCAATGCAATCAATCCAGGAAGTGAACTGAAATTCAAGATCTGCAAACTTCTCATAGAAAATGAATGGAAACTTTTCAATGATTGAATTGAAATGGAAGTTACCCCAACCCTGGTACACAGACCAAAAGAAAATTGAGCGTTGTGAGATGTTGAGAACAGACAGAATACCGGCCCAGGCGAAGACAGTTGGAGTAGAAAGGAAGTCACTGCCCATCTAGGTGTGTAATAGCTGCTATGTCTGCCTCATCCTTCAAAATGAGTAGCCTCCATTCCCCTAGCAGCGGATCAAAAGCACTCACATCAGCTCTGTTCCATCCTTCTGACTCTGTGTTGTTACACAGGCACCTTTCTTCTCCACACACACTCCTGTCTCTCTGTGTGTGTGTGTTCCCTCTCCTCTCGCCGTGTCTAACGCAGTCTGACAAACACTTGTGCAGACGCGTACATACACACACTACTTCAGGAGGATTGGTCTGGTGTAAAGCTGCCAAGAAATCAATGCAACAGCACATCTCTCTCACTCTTCTTCCTCTCTCTCCCCCTCTTCCACTCTGTTCTGAGCTCTAGATTAAATATGTAGAGCCCTGTGCTGTGCTAGGTGTTTAAGGGGTAGTGTGGACCAGTAGAAGAGGTTGAGGGTAGGTAGTGTCTCCTCAGGGAACACTGATATGACTCCCCTCAACACAGCTCTGAATGACTGGTGTGTGTGTGTATACATAAGCACTTACAATGAGGAGTGTAGTGTGTTACTGTAGACACACACACACACAGACACACATATATATATATATATATATATATATATATATATATATATATATATATATATATATATATATATATATATACACATACACACACACACACACACACAGTGGGGAGAACAAGTATTTGATACACTGCCGATTTTGCAGGTTTTCCTACTTACAAAGCATGTAGAGGTCTGTAATTTTTATCATAGGTACACTTCAACTGTGAGAGACGGAATCTAAAACAAAAATCCAGAAAATCACATTGTATGATTTTTAAATAATTAATTTGCATTTTATTGCATGACATAAGTATTTGATCACCTACCTACCAGTAAGAATTCTGGCTCTCACAGACCTGTTAGTTTTTCTTTAAGAAGCCCTCCTGTTCTCCACTCATTACCTGTATTAACTGCACCTGTTTGAACTCGTTACCTGTATAAAAGACACCTGTCCACACACTCAATCAAACAGACTCCAACCTCTCCACAATGGCCAAGGCCAGAGAGCTGTGTAAGGACATCAGGGATAAAATTGTAGACCTGCACAAGGCTGGGATGGGCTACAGGACAATAGGCGCAAGCAGCTTGGTGAGAAGGCAACAACTGTTGGCGCAATTATTAGAAAATGGAAGAAGTTCAAGATGACGGTCAATCTCCCTCGGTCTGGGGCACCATGCAAGATCTCACCTCGTGGGGCATCAATGATCATGAGGAAGGTGAGGGATCAGCCCAGAACTACACGGCAGGACCTGGTCAATGACCTGAAGAGAGCTGGGACCACAGTCTCAAAGAAAACCATTAGTAACACACTACGCCGTCATGGATTAAAATCCTGCAGCGCACGCAAGGTCCCCCTGCTCAAGCCAGCGCATGTCCAGGCCCGTCTGAAGTTTGCCAATGACCATCTGGATGATCCAGAGGAGGAATGGGAGAAGGTCATGTGGTCTGATGAGACAAAAATAGAGCTTTTTGGTCTAAACTCCACTTGCCGTGTTTGGAGGAAGAAGGATGAGTACAACCCCAAGAACACCATCCCAACCGTGAAGCATGGAGGTGGAAACATCAAAGGGGACAGGACGACTGCACTGTATTGAGGGGAGGATGGATGGGGCCATGTATCGCGAGATCTTGGCCAACAACCTCCTTCCCTCAGTAAGAGCATTGAAGATGGGTCGTGGCTGGGTCTTCCAGCATGACAACGACCCGAAACACACAGCCAGGGCAACTAAGGAGTGGCTCCGTAAGAAGCATCTCAAGGTCCTGGAGTGGCCTAGCCAGTCTCCAGACCTGAACCCAATAGAAAATCTTTGGAGGGAGCTGAAAGTCCGTATTGCCCAGCGACAGCCCCGAAACCTGAAGGATCTGTATGGAGGAGTGGGCCAAAATCCCTGCTGCAGTGTGTGCAAACCTGGTCAAGAACTACAGGAAACGTATGATATCTGTAATTGCAAACAAAGGTTTCTGTACCAAATATGAAGTTCTGCTTTTCTGATGTATCAAATACTTATGTCATGCAATAAAATGCAAATTAATTACTTAAAAATCATACAATGGGATTTTATGGATTTTTGTTTTAGATTCCGTCACTCACAGTTGAAGAGTACCTATGATAAAAATTACAGACTTCTACATGCTTTGTAAGTAGGACAATCTGCAAAATTGGCAGTGTATCAAATACTTGTTCTCCCCACTGTATATATATATATATGCACACACAATGACTTAGTGTGCTCTGGTGAACACTTGAATTGACTGGCATGCATACACAAACACTGACTAGTGTCTTCAGTAAAATCCATCAAAATGTGCACTCTGAGAAGAAGATGCTGCTGACATTAAAGATGGATTGAATGAAATTCAGTGTGAATCGCAGCTGCAAGAATGTGTGTGGAATTGTGTTGGGGTATTTTCTGCATATGCATAGTTATTTCGAAGGCCAAACCCACCATTGGCGTGCGTGGCCAACGAGCTCTATTTTCATGTCATCTGACCATAGGGCATTGTAGCTGAGAAACGTTCTCTTATATCTAGGCGGAGTTGAATTTTGATAACTGGTCACGCGATTTGCCAGCAACAACAGCCGATTCTTGTAAAAATGTCCATTCTGAAAACGCTTACCTGTACCTGTGTTTGTCCTATACAACTGAGATCCTTCTGAGGTGCTGAAATTCATACTTTTAATACAAACTTTTAGTGAATACCGCCTCTTGACTTTTTCCTAATTTGTGTTGCTCAACTGGAGACTTGGCAGCGTTAACATATTACTTAAGCTGAGATTCAATTGGCACACGCGCATTCACGCTGAGTTGAGCAACACTAATGAGGAAAAAGTCTGGTTGTATTCAATAGATTTCCATTATGAATATCTGCTCCCCGCTGAAGGACCGTGTGTGTGTGTGTGTGTGTGTGTGTGTGTGTGTGTGTGTGTTCTGAGCATACAAAACATTAGGAACTCCTTCCTAATATCGAGTTACACCCCATTTTTCCCTCAGAACAGCCTCAGTTTGTTGGGGCATGGACTCTGAAAGGTATCGAAACTCTCGACAGGGATGCTGGCCCAGGTTGACTACAATGCTTCCCACAGTTGTCTTGATGTCCTTTGGGTGGTGAACCTTTCTTGATACACACGGTAAACTGTTGAGTGTGAAAAACCCAGCATTGCCGTTTTTGACACACTCAAACCTGTGCACCTGGCACCTCAGTACAAAGGCCCTTTTGTCTTGCTCATTCACCCTCTGAATGAAACACAATCCATGTCTCAAGGCTTAAAAATCCTTCTTTAACCTGTCTCCTCCACTTCATCTACACTGATTTGAAGTGGATTTAACAAGCGACATCGATAAGGGATCATAGCCTTCGCCTGGATTCGCCTGGTCAGGAAAGAGCAGGGTTTCCTAATGTTTTGTACGCTCAGTGTATGTGTGTCTTTCTGTATTGTGTTAAGCGTCATTTTAGCATGCAACCAGTGTTTGTCATCTCTTTCACGCAGGGCTGGCCTGGTGTTCCGCTCTGCTCCAAGTGTCCTACATATTGATTACCTCACACACTCTGCTCCAAGTGTCCTACATATTGGTTACCTCACACACTCTGCTCCAAGTGTCCTACATATTGGTTACCTCACACACTCTGCTCCAAGTGTCCTACATATTGATTACCTCACACACTCTGCTCCAAGTGTCCTACATATTGGTTACCTCACACACTCTGCTCCAAGTGTCCTACATATTGGTTACCTCACACACTCTGCTCCAAGTGTCCTACATATTGGTTACCTCACACACTCTGCTCCAAGTGTCCTACATATTGGTTACCTCACACACTCTGCTCCAAGTGTCCTACATATTGGTTACCTCACACACTCTGCTCCTCGCCCACTGCAATTTATTTATGTCCACTCACCCTCTTTATACTTTGCTGTTGCTATTGAACTGTATCTCTGACACGCTGAGAGGTGGGAGAGCTGGAGGAGCGCCATATAGCTAACTGTATATTGAGATATTCAGATGAATTGTGACATAAAAATGATTATCTGAGCGAGACGGACCGTGAGATCAGACGGGCTGTCTTGATGCAGTGTGTTTTATTAGATGGTGGAAGAAGATATATTCATTGTGTGCTCATGGAGTTGTCTGTATGGAGGATATTGTCAGTAATGCCTTTTTGATGTATGTACAGCAGTTTGATATTCATCTGTGACATGCGGGGGCGGCTGTGCATGTGTAGATGTGAATATTAGCATGCATATATTGTGTGTGTGTGTGACAGTGTGTATGATTGTGCAAGTGTTTTTGTAACACACACTAAATGTGTGTATCCATGTGCTGTGTGTAGTATTAGTGTTAAGGAAACTGCCACTGTGAAGAGCAAATCTATAGCAACACCATAGTAGGTGTTAACGACTTGCATGTATGATCGCCACAAGGCTCCCACAACCTCTAACACTTCCCAGGGAACACTGTAGATGTGAGAGGAACTATACTTAACTGTGGGTTTAGTTTGCATTGTGATTCCCACAGGCCCAATATATGGCCATGCAAATAACGTGTGCATGCTTGAATTTGTATGTTACTTGCACTGTAACCCCGCATAATCAACAACAAGCTAAACCTAGTCACGGAAGCTCGCCACATAACGACAAGTCAGTTTTTCGA
Organism: Thymallus thymallus; assembly: GCA_023634145.1. Lineage (NCBI taxonomy): Eukaryota > Metazoa > Chordata > Actinopteri > Salmoniformes > Salmonidae > Thymallus > Thymallus thymallus. The sequence goes on along the minus strand of CM042415.1, from coordinate 17,947,823 downwards.
CATACAAAATCTTACCCTCATTGTCTATTCTATTCCATTGTTTTTATGCCCAATGGTTCCCCATGGCAGAGGAGAATTGTCTTAACGAGAGTTTAAATCCGAATGCAGAACAAGAGCCGGGCCTGTGCAGTTCTGGCTGTGCAGATTTTCTTGATGGGCATAGGATGAAAGTGGGAGAGAATGCAACTGGAGAGCGGGGCCATTACGGCTCCCTGTTCTATTAATCAGTCTCTTATGAGAGGTAGTCTACTGGAGACAGCCCCCAATTAGCCTACTGCTGTGGTCGAGAGGATACATCTCAATAGTCTGAAGTCATCTCCTCTCTCTCCTCCATCTCTACTGACACTGAACAACTATAGCTACAGGTGATATTAAATTCTAGGAAGGCATCCTCTATTGCTTTGACCTAACCCAGCCTCACCTGAGATTAGCACAGATGCCATTTCAGATGCCATTTATTTTGAATGTGTTAGTAGAGGAAACAGTAGTGGAAATGTTAGTTTGTCTCACCTCAATCCCCTTTCAGTAGGAGGCTGCACTCTGGGCCGGGAACCCTCTCTGCATGGCTGAGTAGTGCTCCTGCTCGAGTAGTTAATGAAGTGGACGTTCTCCCAGGCAGAAGGTCACAGGGCAAGTAAACAAACCAACATGTGACAGTGCAGTGAGGGAGGGGGAGGTTAGGGACAGTTCACATTATGGCACACTAGCTAACTGGGGTGACCTGGGTTCTTCTAGTACAACACGTAGTTATCCAGACTGGACTGTGTGTGTGTGTGTGTGGCACATTGTACGTGTGTGTGCATGCCTTGTTATGGACCTGCCAGCTGCAACCTGTGTATGTTCTCTCTGTTGCTGGGAGGAACAGCTATATGGTGTGGTTGTGGGTTTCTACCCCTAGTACTCCTTCTTAGCAGGACCGGACAGCTACATTTGGCTAATGCAGCAGGCCTGCCCCGTGCTGGCTGGACCCAGACACCTCTGTGCCAGTGTAAAGTGGACTGTAAATACTGACGCAGAGACAGCGAGAGGGGAGCTGCGACCTTGTCGGAGAGGGAGAGGGTACGAGGGAGAGCGAGAGAGATATCCTGCCTTCTCCCGGGGCGCCTGTCTGTGCCTTAATGCACCATGGCAGGGAGCACACTGTCTCCCTGCAGAGAGAGGGGGAGATCAACGTCAAACACTCACACACCCACACTCTATCGTATGCATACACACTGTCTTTCCTGCTGTTAGACACACACACACACACACACACACACACACACACACACAGGCTTTGTGTCCCTGACATCCGTTTAATCCCAGACAGTGTAAATGCATGGGGCCAGCTCTGGAATCACTCTATATTAGTACTGGGCCTGTCTGACAGACTACAGCTTCAGTACAGTAGCAGGCCCAGGCAGCCAGGCAGCAGCCAACAGCAGGAGACTATAGGCAACAGCAGTCCATGTAGTAGTACTGTAGTAGCAGTAGTACTGTTGTAGTAGTAGTGACTGTAGTTATATTGCGTATAGTGTGTTTAGTATTAGTAGCAGTAATATAACCCTAGCATACTTGATGAGGCAGTCCTCAGTGATCTAACTTCCTCTCCATCACCCCGTCTCTCCCATTCTCTTCTCTTTCCACGACTCATCCTCTATTCTCTCCTCTATCACTGTATGTCCGTATCTCTCGCTCTCTCTCGCTCTCTCTCTCTCCCCTCACACACACCTCCAATCTGTGTGATTTTGTATGCGGCACCTGGTTACCAGGATACAGGGTCGCTAGGGAGCGAGGTGTGTGCGTGTGGGGCTGAATGGATGTTGGTAATGTAACCCTGTTACATTAGGATCTAAGGGATAGGCTTCTCCTCTCCCTGACTGAGCAAAGGGATTACTTTAGCTCTCTCTTCATCCTAATCTTGATTTCTATCAATGCTGATCAGTCTGTCTAGACCTAATCTGCATTCCCATCATCTGGGATCAAGGTAACTGCGTTTGAGCATCAACCGACACAAGACAATCTTAAAAAGACACGTGGATTTTCTGATCAGCAACAATAGGATTGTTTGGCCAACGATCAATGACCCTTTAATCGGTTTGGGTCAAGGTCAATTACTTTTATAGCTGAGGTATACTAAACGTATAGATCTGGGAGCGGAGATGGCACACAGGCGTGTGTGTGGGTAATAAAACAGGCTTATCTCTGCTCAATTAGGAGATTAAAGATGCAGAGCTGGAGACGCCGCAGATTTGGGCTGCCGTAATACGGAGAGCTAAACAAGCGTTCCCCAAATGACGGCGGCAGTGGAGGGTAGCAGGATGGGATAAGGGAGAGGCAGGGATAAGTGCAGCTAGGCCAGGTCAGATGAGTTGTTATGGGCCTGTATGGATGGCTGCGGAAGCATGTTAACCTTCATCCCAGTTGGGAGAGCCAGACGGGTAGCACCGAGAGAGGTAAGCAGGCAGGCAGCTCGGAGAGCGAGGCAGGCAGCTCGGAGAGCGAGGCAGGCAGCTCGGAGAGCGAGGCAGGCAGCTCGGAGAGCGAGGCAGGCAGACAGGGATGTTACTCTCTGTTTCCTGATCAGCCAGTCTGTCTCAACCTGGAAAATCCCCCAGAAATCATCTAGAGACCGCTTAATTTTGCACCAGCTGTCTTATGTGGCAGTGCTCTAGTGTTATAGAACTTTGGCATTATTGGCAGTATTTTATAACTAGCAGTATTTTAAACCATACCATACATTGAGAATACAGGTAGAATCCTTGAATACACCAAGAGCATCTAAACCCTGCCTCAATTTGTGTGTGTGTGTGTGTGTGTGTGTGAGTGGGAGGGTATGGGGCGTGCAGCACACCACAGAGAATTGTGTGTGTGTGTATATAAATGTTGGTGTGAGTGACAAGGATATTGGATAGTATACAAGATGTCCCTGCCAGCTGGACTGCTGGACTCCACTCCGTGTGCGCGCGCGCCCGTCTGGCTACATTTACGGAAGCTGAGAGACACAGCGCTCACGCTCAGGCCTTCTGGGAGATTTCATTAGAGCGAGACATGGCTGGCATCCACCACAGATACAGAGAGGGCATGATCTCTATTCGCTACTGCTGGGGTCACTCAGACAGTGGCTGCATCTCAATACTCTAAAGTGGCTTCCTCACCACTCCTTTATCTGAAAAGAAAGTACCCTAATAAATAAAGAATGCTTTGCTTGCCAGATAAAGCTGTCACCAGCCCAGTTTATTCCCTATCAGTAAAAAGGAAAGGAAATCACTTTGGACTACTATGAGTTTTATGGAGAGAGGGAGGAAAAGTCAGGTTTTATTAGTCGTATGTACAGGATACACATGGTATATACATTGTCCAACTACACTGTTACTTGCAGGTTCCTTCTTGACAATGCAACAATAAGAAATAATAAAAGACAAGAATACAAACATAAAGTAAATGGCCCAGTAGAATAGAATAAACAGTTTAGCATCAGTATAATACAGGAAGGCACAATTTATAGTATAATATTTGCACATGTATCAGGGAAGGGGGCATTGGGGGACAAGTGAGGGATAAAATAGTTAGGATGGAGCAAGAGAGCACTAGAGACAAAAAGGGAGCATGGATATAGTTAGATATATAGTCGGACCATGGGAGTGATGAAGAGCAAAGAGAGGACAGAACAGAGCAAAGGTAGTGAAGATTATTTGTACTTCAGAGCCTGTGTTATGGAGACACAGCACCGCCATGTGGACAACAGGCTGTATTACACCATAATAATCACCTAGTTACACTCCCTATAAGTCCTATAACTGCTGTGGTGTAAATCTTTCTCTCACAAGACCTATTAAACTACACACAATAAACTTGCCATGTTCTGAACAATGATGACTTTATAAATGTCAGGGTAAACTAGTCTGAGATCATTTTATGAAATTATCATTTTTTATTGACAATTTAGTTTTACTGGGAAACCAAAGCATTTTTATTTTATTTACATGTGAAAAGGTCATTGGATGCTCCGTTGTTTACATTACAGTGTTGCTATAAGATCATCAGTACCACAGTCATATTTATAAGCCTAACAACATTCAATCAGGGGCCAAACAATTACTTTCCCTGTGTAACTCTCCTCCAATTAGCTAAACTCCTCATTGTCTTTCAACACTCCGTCATTAGCTAAATCCCCTGGGGGATTGGGAGGATAATGAGATGGGTCACACCGTGTGTGTGTCTCCTGTCTTGTGTATAATCCTATTGTTAGTATTGGTCCTAGTGGTCATGGTTCATTAGAGGAAGGATCTACAGTCATTATGTCTGATTGTCTGCCTCCCCATGTGACTGTAGTCTACCTTAATGAAGACTTTTCTTCTGTAAAGGCAGACACACACTTTCCCTGCATCTCGGCTTGCTCCCACACACGTATACACTTTCTCTATACCTTTCGCATCCACAGTTTCTTTTCACCTCTGTCTCACACACACACACACACACACCATTGACTGTATTTAATAGGCCTACTTCATTACATTTTAAATTTCGCTTTCAGAACCTTTCACCACGAATGAAACGATGTTGTGTAATGAAATGCACTGTAGGGTTATTCCAGTGCATTTGGGACTACTCCAGCATGTGAATGTTATCACTACACTGTTAATGTTCTCTCTCCTCACTCTCTCTTCTCTCCCTCTTTTACCTCCCTTCTATTCTGTCTTCCTTTCTATCTCACTTTTTCCTCTCATCTCTCCTACTCTCTCTTTCGCTCTCTCTCGCTGTCTCTTTCTCTCTCTCGCTGTCTCTCTCGCTGTCTCTCTCTCTCTCGCTGTCTCTCTCTCTCTCGCTGTCTCTCTCTCTCTCGCTGTCTCTTTCTCTCTCTCGCTGTCTCTTTCTCTCTCTCGCTGTCTCTTTCTCTCTCTCGCTGTCTCTTTCTCTCTCTCTCTCTCTCGCTGTCTCTTTCTCTCTCTCTGTCTTTCTGTAGGTACTCGACTGCCAGTGAAGGGTCCCGCTACAAGTGGTATTATAGGAGGGATCATTGGGGTGGTTCTGCTGCTGGCCATTATCGGCAGTGTTGTGGTCATGGTCCGTAAAAAACGCAACCAGAACAATGGAGAGTGAGTGTTTGTGTGTCTGTCACTCATACTAAGGGATCATCCGTACTGTTTGTTTGTTTGATTCCTTCCTTTCTCTTTCTCAGTGGTCCACCCAAGTACAAGCCCCCTCCCCCTAAGAAGCAGCAGCCCACCATCATCAGCTCTACTGATAGGGTGAGGGATGCTGGCCAGACATAATTGTTTTAGGCTTGCTGTGATGGGAGATGTTGATATATTTCTATATGGCCCCTCAATTAGTCTTTTACAACACCACAGCATGTTTTTATCAACATTGCTAAATGATAAAAAGATAATGCTGACTAGGAAAGCGTCCATCTGAAATAGGTTTTACCCTAACTCTGAGTAGATGAGAATAATCCTGTGTGTGTGCATCTGCAGCTGAACACCAGTCGAGACCCTGTAGAGAGCGAGGATGGACCCGTACACCTGTACTACGCTCCCCAGAATGCCGAGCCCAGCACGGTAAGAACACAGCCATACATGGGGTGCATCTCTCAATAGTCCTCCTCTCCTGACTCCATTCCTCAATCTTTAGACATAAAAAGACCTGGACAGGGGAAAGCAAATTCCCAGCTGGCCGCCATGATATTGCTTCCACCTGGCCTGTGTTTTCGTATCAGTAAAGATGGAGCGAATGGAGACTAGGAGAGGAAGCCATTTTTAGACTTTTGAAATGCATCAAATGAGCTCTCTAGCTTTGGCTTATAAAGGGTAAGGTTCCACTGCCTCAACCCAATTCTTAGTTCATTATCTATATACAGTAAGTCATAATACATCCTGATAAAGGATTCATGAAACAAAAATAAATGAATAATTTAACATTTACTTATGATCATTAATTAATCAGTTACTCAACATGATTGCTCTATTTAACGGTACACAAACATGATAACGTGTAGGAAAATGAAGGGTATGGTGGGCTGCTATGTGGATAGAAGCTGTTACACTGAACATGCTATAGATAGAAACATGCATTTTTAATACTGTAGCAACCATTGCCTAGGTAAGCTAGTTACAATTCCCACCCATGTGATTGAACCCTATTGGAGCAGGTTTCCCCATTGGCTAGGACTGGGTTCAAGACTCTCAAAGGGTGTTGCACTGTCGCAGTTTGTTCGCTAATGCAAGGGTCACTAGACTACTATGGAGACTGCATTGGTTCTCCTTATCTTGATATGATTATTAAGATGTTTATCTTTCCCACCAGGACCTGGATGCTTACAGTGATGAGGAGGATTTGTACTACGCTGGCACCCCCTCTGGCTTGGATGACCCCAGGCTGAACGAGATCCCGCCCCTGTATGCCCCCAACCAGTACAAGGCCAATGATTACCATGACAACGAGGAGGACCACCCTTCTGCAGCCGGAACGACTCGTGGAAACAGCTTTGTGTCCCAGGCCATGTTTGTGTGAAAACGGGAGACATTGGAAGTGTGTGTACGTGAAGAATGTTGGACACTGGATTTGTGTGTCTGTGTGAGGGCCGCAGTGTGTACTGGTTGTAGTCATTGCCTTTCAATCAGTATCTCCAATCTAGAATTTTACTTTATGAGCTGAAGTGAGTGTATGTATTGGGTTCTAATAACAGGAATCATGTTTTTTAAAGGGGGGTCCGCTTTACTGTTAAAATGCTGTGTAAGTCAGACAACATAAAAGAAAACTAACTTGTACCACGGTTGGTTGAAACTCCTTTGCATGTTGTGGTTAAAGTCCCATGTGTACAGTATGTGTGTGAGATTTCTTAATAGGCACAGATCCTGGGCCAGCTTACCCTCTCTGAATCCTAACCATTACCATTAGGGGGATAACGCAACACTGACCTTGGATCAGATCAGCGTGTATTGATAGCTCCATCATACTATGTAATGTAGATGGGCTCTGGGGTCCGTAGACTAGTAGTACACTACTCTGAGCTAAAGGCAATAGGATGACGTTGCCTATAGACACTGGTGTAAGGTCAGTTGTGTGTTTAACTCCCTAAGGATTATGTTTAAGATTTTTCATCATGTAATCTGATCCTAGATCTGTGTCTAAGATGATACAATTCTGGATTCCTGGAGTCCAATACAAGCCATAAGAGAGGGACAATCAATTGCCGGAACAAAAATCAAACAATGTACTGACAATCTTTTATATATAAAAAGGAAATATGTTCCCTTTTAACATTGATTTGTCTAAACATTGATGATTTGTGCCTGTTCGCTCAGGATTTAAAAGCTCTATTCACATGCTCTACCACAGTATGTTGGTTACAGAATGCACTATGTATGCCTACTGTTGAAATGTCCAATATTGTCAGGGTCTAGGTTTTTATACAATTTCAGGGTCTTCTTCTCTATTCAATCACTTAATTGTTAAACCAGATGTGCCTATTTTTATTTTAAAATGTGAATCAAACAGAATTATGAATAATTTTTTGTCATGCTTTGTGACAGATTGATTGTACCTGTTTTTACTGCACTATGTATGTTTTTACAGCAAAGCCTGATGTTCTGGTTACTTGATGATTTTTGATTCAATAAACATTTAAACTGTGTATCCAGTGTGGTCAGATCATTCAAAAGTTGTGGTCAGTAATGCTGTGGTCACATTTTCTCATTTCATCTTACGAGTTGGGGAGTGGAAGTACATAAGAGTCCAGAAGGGGGAACTCTGAGGCCTGAGAAAACGGTTAGTGCTATCTGGGATCCTTGGGACGTCCTTAACCTTAACCCCTACCCTTACCTAACCTTAACCGTAATAACATTTCAACTTCAATGGGGTAAAGTCAAAGTTGGGATGTCCCAATGATCCCTTTTAGACTTTTCCCTGAGAGAACTCCTGTAAAGAGGCTGTCCACTCATAGATACCTTCTATCTTTTCCTCTCAACCAGGGGTATAAAACATCCTCCTTTAGCCCTTTAACTAACCTGTAGTAATGATGCTCATTAAGAAAATCTGCCTGGATGCCAGTACATTCCTGCTATTTATAATGTTACTTTGACACAAATAACTAGTCTGTACAGAGGTGTTACAGCTTTACACTTCAATAACAGTTGAACTGGCAAACAATCCGTTTAGGATTCAGTCTGTGTCGGCAGGATCGTTCAGTCTGTGCCTGTGTCGGCAGGATCGCCCTGCAGTTTGGAGCCAATGATCATACAAAGGTTTGGGTCGGTGAAGTAATCTGAAAGAGAAAAAAAAAGTTTGTTATTGGTAGTTAAAAGTAGAGAATTGTCCCTGTCTGTTTGTATCTTGGTGTGTGTGTGTCAGTTTGTGTTGTTGATTGAACCCACCTGCTGCGAACTCTGGAATGTCTGTGGGTCTTTTGAGAAATACATCTCTGTAAAAAACAAGAAGCAGGTACCCAAGCAATCGGACAGTTAGACTTCATTACTGTAGCTAAATAGGAAATAGAATTCTATTTGTTGTTGATGTCTGGAGCTAGAGCGCTTGAGAGCTCTCATGGAGATGGAGAATAATATGTCTGAATATATACCGTCAGCCAGTGCCAGCCAATTAACAAACCGTAAAAAGTTGCTTATTAAGGCTTCCACCTCTGGATGCTCTCTCAAATATTTTTCATTGTTGATTCTCGTTTTGATCTATAAAAAAAGATTGAATTAGCTAATGGCTCAGCAGACTTCATTATCACAGAGGATAGGGAGGGACAATTCTGATCTGTCAAGACTGAAAAAAGAGAGGGAAAACAATCTGAATGTTCATTTTATTCGACAGACAACCTAACATCATTCTTTAAGATCTATTTCTAATATACATTGTTGGCTTTGCTTGTCACAGGAGAAATATAAAGGTGAATGTCCAGTCACTTGACTGTCCATTGTACCCATTCCCATGCCTCATGATATTGGGAAAAGCCATATGTGCAATGGCAACAGCAGATTTAAAGTTACCCCATGTGATGTTTAAGATGTCATATTGCTGATCTTTAACCAAGGAATTTCCGCTAGCCGACTGTTAGCTGTCTGAATGCTAAAATAATGCAGAGTGATAGAACAAGAACTCCTGTTGTATTTTAATTCCTAATTATATCGACAGAACTAGCTAACTAAATATTGTTGGAGAATCCAAGGAGCACTCATGGAGCTAACGTTACCTAGCTAAAGTGTTAGCTAGCTAACCTACCTTAAATTGTCGGAGTTTCTGTTGTTGCTCGATGCTTAATGCGCCAACATCCAGTTTCTCCAATCCACTTTTATCGGCCATTTTATCTCATCAACTAGCTAATATCCATTTGATAGCCTGCTTGCTAGCTACCATTAATATCTTTGCTAAAACAAAACCCGCCTGTTGTTGGCAAGCTCAGTCGTTACTATGGAAACAGCCTGAGTAGAACAGAAGCAACACTTTCCCCACAGAGTCTATCTTTGCTTTTCCATTACATCTTTGGTAGGCCTCTATGGCTCAATGTGACAATGTTTTTCAGAGCCTGTACTGAGGGATTCAGCCACAGGACATGAGAGTTCTGCCATATTGCCCAAACTGCTCATCAGTTGTTGTGACCTAAGCAAGTACCTCTGGAGTAGATGCCTCTACTACAGGGCCAGGCAAGGAGACCAGAACACACATGGATGGATACTTGGCGTGTGAGATGTTTGTTTGCTCCTATTCACTATTGTAGACTATAGCAAGCAGACACATTTTTTTCAGAAAATGTATGTTTCCTAGTTGTACTTACATTTGACTCAAGTCAAGTGTAATACCTCAGGTTCGATGATTTGTGTAGCAAGCAATCATTAATAATTCATTAGTATGTTTAACTTTATTACAATCATTTGGTTACATATTAAAATCGTAGAATTGTATTGAGGGGGTTTGGACAAGTAGGGTTGGCAGGGCAGTAAAGAGGAGGGAGGTGTGTACACGAGGGACTTGGTAAAGAGAAGCCTGGGGACACGCTCTCTCAAAGGAAGGGGTTAGATAAATAGATAGATAGATAGGTACTTTATTGATTCCCCGGGGGGGAAATTTCATTGTCAAGCAGCTACAACAAAACACAGGGCAGGTGCAAAATGCCACAACGAAAGTACACAAAAGACAGATACACGGTACATGATACATAGAGCGGCAGTATGAAAAAGTATAGAAATACAAGATATCTGGAGTGCAAAAAAAGCTATAAAAAGACATTGCATAGTATGAGTGGTTGGCTGAATATGTACACTATACATTGGTGGATGTTGGATGGTTAAATATACTATACAGGTCGATGGCAGAGAAATACTTCAGTAGCTAAAAATGCGTATGATATGAGTGAGGGTAATAATAGTTTACTTAATAGACAGACTGGGTAAATGAACAGGTAAGTGAAAATTTTGCATGGTTAAATTAGCTGTACAGTTAGGTATACAGTCATATTTACAGATAAGTGAATACTTGCATGTTTACACAAACTGTACAGGTAAATGACAGGAAGAGATACTTTAATAGCTAAATGTGTGTATGATATCATTTGGGGTAATAATAGTAATTCCCTTAAAATACAGTCCTTAGTGCGCATTGTTTAATTACAGACAACTGCACGTATTGCACATTCGATATACTAAAAGCAATGAGAAAAGGTGCAACTGGCAGGATACTAATATGCATTCCTGAGTGAATGCCTACGTAAGTTAAGTCCAATAATTACTTACAATATTGCATGTGATATAATATAACAACTGTACATGAGTATGTATATACAGACCTGTATGAATAAATAGGTCCTGAGTGGATGAGTGCTGACGGACCAGAGTTACTCACGGATGGATGCATAATTGTTAAACTAGGTCCTAGCACCCCAACAGTTCCAGATCTATGTTGCCGACGGCACGGCACCCCGGTGAGGCATTATATAGTCTAATAGCCGCCGGCAGGAAGGACCTCCTATAGCGCTCTCTGGCACACCGTAGTGGGATCAGTCTGTGACTGAAAGTGCTCCTCTGCGTCATAACCATAGCGTGCAGAGGGTGGGTGACGTTGTCCATGATGGCCAGCAGTTTGGCCAGGATCCGTCTCTCCGCCACCTCCTCTAGAGTGTCAAGGCTCATCCCCAGGACAGAGCTAGCCTTCCTGATCAGCTTATTTACCCGAGAAGCATCACCGGCTTTGATGTTTGCTCCCCAGCACACCACTGCAAAAAAGATGGCACTGGCCACCACAGACTGGTAGAAGGTATGCAGTAGTTTACTGCACACGTTGAAGGACCTGAGCCTCCTCAGAAAGTAGAGTCGGCTTTGGCCCTTTTTGTACAGGGCCCCGGTGTTACCGGCCCATTCCAGCCTGTTGTCCATATGGACTCCCAAGAACTTGTATGACCCAACCATTTCCACATCCATCCCCTGTATAGGGACTGCAGTCAGTTGTGCCTTGGTTCTCCTGAAGTCCACCACCATCTCCTTTGTTTTGCTGATGTTGAGCTGAAGGTGGTTCTGCTCACACCACAACACAAAGTCACTGACTGTGCTCCTGTACTCCTCCTCCTGCCCACCCCTGATGCACCCTACAATAGCAGAGTCATCCGAGAACTTCTGTAGGTGGCATGTTTCAGAGTTATATCTGAAGTCTGAGGTGTAGAGGGTGAACAGGAAGGGGGACAGGACCGTTCCCTGGGGGGCCCCTGTGTTGCTAACTGCCCGTTCTGACACACAGCTCTGTAGTCGCACAAATTGTGGCCTACCGGTCAGGTAGTCCGTGACCCAGGAGACTAAGGGTGCTTCCACTTTCATCCTCCTCATCTTCTCACCCAGTAGCAGGGGCTGAATGGTATTGAAGGCACTGGAGAAGTCAAAAAACATAACCCTCACAGTGCAACCTGCGTTGTCCAGGTGAGAGTAGGCCCTCTGCAGAAGGTAGATGATTGCATCATCCACCCCGATGTTGCGCTGGTATGCAAACTGCAGGGGGTCCATTGATGAACACACCAGGGGTCTGAGGTGAGCGAGGACTAACCTTTCCAGGGTCTTCATGATGTGGGATGTTAGCGCTACAGGTCTGAAGTCATTCAGGACAGTGGGGTGTGCCTTCTTGGGCACTGGGACGAGGCAGGATGTTTTCCACAGCACAGGGACCCTTTCTAGGCTCAGGCTAAGGTTGAAAAGATGCTGGAGTATTCCACACAGTTGGTCAGCACAGACCCTCAGCACCCTTGGGCTGATGCCATCAGGGCCCGCCGCTTTCCACTGATGTAGTCTCTCCAGCTCTCTCTTCACTTGGTTGGTGGTGAAAGCCAGCCCAGGTGGGGAGATGGGGGGAAGGGGGGTGTTGAGGATCAGTCCAGGGGGAGCAGGGGCGGAGGTGGGGTCACTGTCTCAGCAGAGGTGCTGTGAGCAAAGTGGGGGTGGGACAGCCGTGAGGGTGTGTGGTCTGGGGAGCTGGAGGGGAGGTGGACAGGGCCAGTATCAAACCTGTTAAAAAATTGGTTCAGCTCATTGGCTCTGTCCTGGGTCCCCTCCGTCTGCCCACTGTTTGACTTTTAGAAGCCAGTGATATTTCTCATACCCTTCCACACCTCTCTCACCTGGCTCTGCCTCAGCTTGTCCTCCATCTTCTCCTTATACACTCTCTTCCCCTCAGCAATCCGCAACTTCAGCTCCCTCTGGACGCATTCCAATTTGTCCTTGTCCTTGTCCCTCTCCTTGAAGGCCCTCTTCTGACCTTAACCCAACAAGAGTGACCTATAGCGACCTTGTCAAGCGGTTTGGACCATTTCTTGTAACAGTTAAGGTGTCAGAAACCCCATCACATTCATTAGGCCAATTTACTGGCTGGAACATTTTCAAGTGTCCCCCTGTCCATCACATTCATCAGGCAAAATACTTTTAGGCAGACCTCTCCACAATATGGTTTCCATGCATCAAAACAACAGCTTGCTTCAAATACATTTTCTGATAGCCCCAGGGGCCCATTATGCTGTATAGCGCTATATCATTTCTCTATTCCACTGCAGTTGTAAATTACCTAAACTAAAAATATGCCACAAAAAATGTCACCTCCAGCCTGCTCTTAGCAGGCGACCTTTGTTAAGTGTTTAGACTGGTTATAAGGATCCTTCCACCACACAGCTGCATACATCGTGTATAAGAGGCATAAAATGTAGAGGAGACATCTGATGAGTCTGTGGAGTGTAGATAGAAGAGAGAACGCCCTGTAAGATCCAGGGACTGCTCCTGCTACTAGTACTACTATTAAATCTGATCAGCACCATGACTTCAACAAAGTTAAACAGTACTGAATGCTCTCTCTAAACCTCACCTTCTGAGCAGGACAACTTTTCAAGAGGAGCAAGACATGCTGGACCTGTCTGCCTGTTCTTTCAAAGGGAAAACTTTTAGTCGTTCTTTTTCTCTTCTCTCTGGTGATGAACAGCTACCTACTCATTGGATTGGTGACACTTAAAGAGCACTTCTGGCAGCCGTTCGGCACTTTGTTAAAGAATCAGCTGATCTGTGGTCTTTCGCATTGCTTCATTGTAGCATTCATTGTCTTGCAGTCTCTTCTGCTCCAACGTACTGTGATTATCAGGGGGCGGTGCATGGAAACATTTTTGTAGCGCTCAGATGACTCTGGCGCTCCTGGCAATAGAAAGATATGTTTATTTGCCACAGCATCCACTACCTGAGCATAATGACTTCCATGTATGTGTGGCCTGCCTTCGGGCTAGTCTGGGTACTGAGTGCCATTGTTGGTAATTATCACTTGGTCCAGCTCATCATGGGACACACACACGGTGCATTTAATAGATCCACTGCAGTGCTGCTATGTGAGCCTAGAATTATGAGAGCATCTGTGAGCTTTAGTACTGTGCATGAGGTATTGTTCCATGGCCCTCCCGGCATCTCCCCAACTCTTTCTGAATTATTTGCCTCTGTTTTGGGTGCATGTACAATGAGGCACGCAGGGCTGTTGTGGCACTCCAACAAGACAACCACTGTGCTTGTAGAACTGTAACCATCTACCTCTGTATGTTTCTACTGCAGCTGGGGCCAATATTCTACTGTCTAACCCGTCTGCAACTACATGAGCAAACTCTGCCCCTTCACCCATTTTTTGTGTTACTCATGGTGCCACCATGCATCAACCCTGTTGTCTATACCATCGGTAACCAAGAAGTGAGGCGTGCACTGATACATCTGTGCCAAAGAGGGCAAGTGGAAAGAGATCATTCAGGAAGAGAGCATTCAGGAAGAGGAGGATGAGGGGGGAGGACAGTATTCAGGAGGAAGAGAGTCCAGCAGGGGAGAGAAGAGGACCACAGCGGGATGGGGTGGGGCAGGAAGGGAGCAATAGACTGCACCAGACCCCTCTGTCCTTCCTCTGCCACCTTTCACTCTGGTTGATGTGTGACTCACTGCTCTGACTGCAGGACAGTTGGGAAGACAGCTAAACTAATTGGATATCTTATTACAGGTGTGAGTGTAACGCATGCCTTATACCCTTTAGTGTGTGTACTTTACTGTATTTATACTTGGGATATTGCTTTTCAATAGTAAAACAAAATATATAATAATTTTCTGGAGGACATCTTTAAATTATTAATGTAACATATTTAGGAAGATAAGACAGTGGGACAATCAACATGTTGATATGTTTTTAATGATAATGTGCTGGTGCTCTCTTGAATTTATCATTCTAATTTACCTCATTATTTATACTGCGTTTGTTGTGTTTTTATATTCATGTTACATTTATAATACATTTTCTGTATCCGAATTCTAAATCTATAATGACTGAAATATGAACATTTTCTTAAAAGGTATAGTACCGTTTTTCAGACTGAGCTTGAGACTGAACAAAGATACAGAAATACAGCATATAACAATGTACAGTATATTAGTGTGCAAAAATAAGGACATTTTAAATTATTCCTTCAAGTAAAATAAATAAGTAAACGCACACTCAAAATAGTTCAGACATGAAATAATTGGGGGTATATAGTGTGTGCAACTTTCTTTTTCTATTATTCATGAAACACAGTGATAGGTGAAACTTTGTTATTACGGAAGCCTCCCACTATAGTCTAAATGAAGACACTTCCCTCATGTAATCCTTAAAGGGGCAATCTACGATTCATACATCCTTTTTAGAATTAAATTTGAGAGTGGTTACATTTCTCCAGCCCCACCCCTCAGCTGTTTAACAAAATAGTGGTCGGGTGTCAACTTTGTTGTTGTTTGAACTGCAGATTACCTCTTTAACCACTGAAACACTACTCTTCATGATTTAGGTTTATTATACAATATAGAAGTAGGTTATTTGACTTCACACAGCAGTGCCACACCACGTAGTATCCAGTACTCAGGCGGTGGAGCAGTCCTCAGTTCCACAGCAGCCATGTAATTCAGGTCCATCCTTACAGGCTTCTTATATATGGGACAGGAGTATAACCGAGCATCCTTGACACCTGAAATGACCACAGCAATGATAAACATCCATTACTTATACATGATGTTAACATGTGAGTTTCTTTTTCACTATGTTGTCCATTCAGTAGGCCTGACATACTGTAACCATTGAAGACCACATTGTTATTGACCTCAACATATCATGTATAGATTAAAACAAGGAGCAGCTGAATGAGATGCTGTTCTATGTGGCTCCAGGAAGTTACAGTAACTACTGACTACAGCACTCACCATTGTTTTCAGCACACATCCTGACTACAGGCATAGCACTGTATTAATCGTGTGTGATTATTTCCAGTAGGGTTAGCTAACTCCAGACCAGTACTACTCCCCTCAAACGGTACGTAGTCTGGAGGTAGTTTCTCCAGCATGTCGTCAGCCAGCCTGGCCACAATGGCCTCCCTGGTCTCCCCTCCGCCACTGGAACTGTCCTTAGGCTGGATGGACAGGATGCTGTCCAGGGCGTCTTTGGCCAGCTTGCTCTGGTACGTCATGTCAGCATTGGGGTGCAGGCCAAACACCTCTGGAGTGTCGTAAGCCGGTAAGCCCTGCAGGGGAAAATACATGTCTGTGCATTACCAAACTACAGTAAACGGTGTAATATATTGTGTATATCTCATAAGCATTATGAACAAGGTATTCATAGGAAGTGTTACCAAATGCCTCACATAATGTGTACTGCACACATCTTCATGCAGTCTGACTACATTAATTAAATCTAATGTTACACAACACTTTAAACTGCAGGAGAGACTTTCAGTGTGGAAAATGGACTGACCTGAATGTATGTCAGATACTGGTACACTTGGGAATGCTGTAGCCTTTGTAGAAATAGAAGTCAGGTCCAAACATGTTTTCACTGAACCAGACCTTGGCGAAGGTGTTGAGCAGACGCTTGTCGTAGTCGTCTGTCACCCTGCCGCCATATTGGATCTCCCCGATCATGTAGCGCACTGTGTTCCAGGAGACACCCTGGGGAGACATCAGACTACCATCAACACAGGAACAAGCATATCTTACATAGGAAGACAGTTAGTAGTACTAACAGTAAAGAGAAGTAAAGGTAGAGCTTTACTTACAGTAGTTACAGCAGGAGCTTCTAGTCTCGGCACCTACA
This sequence comes from Thymallus thymallus, assembly GCA_023634145.1. Classification (NCBI taxonomy): domain Eukaryota; kingdom Metazoa; phylum Chordata; class Actinopteri; order Salmoniformes; family Salmonidae; genus Thymallus; species Thymallus thymallus. The sequence goes on along the minus strand of CM042415.1, from coordinate 17,931,245 downwards.
TTCTGGACAAACTGCACGGTGGCGTTGAAGTCAGCCTGGTTGAACTCGTAGGGGATGTTCCAGCCCAGGGGGCCGTATTTACGCCTCTCCTGGACCGTAGAGTGGAGGAACACCACCCCATACAGCATGGGCCTCCACTGGACCATGTTACTGACATCCAGCAGGTCCTGGTTAATGCCTGGGGCAACAAACAATGGTGGGTTAGGGTTAGGGTTAGTGTTGTGGTTGAGGCTAGGGTTAGGATTGAACCGGGATGTGGACATGATGCTAAGGTTAGGGTTAGCGTTGTGGTTGAGGCTAGGGTTGAACTGGAATGTGGACATAAAGCTAGGGTTAGGATTAGGGTTGTGGTTGAGGCTAAGGTTGAATCGGGATATGGACGTGAATCTAGGGTTAGGGTTGAACTGGGATGCGGACATGATGCTAGGGTTAGGATTAGGGTTGTGGTTGAGGCTAGAGTTGAACCAGGATTTGGACATGAAGCTAGGTTAAGGGTTAAGGCTAGGGTTGTGGTTTAGGGTTAACCTGAAGAAACGGGGATGTATGTGTGTGTTTGTTTGTGCATGTATATGTATGTGTGAACTGTGGTGTGACCCACCTCCATAAGTCCTCTTCAGCCCTGCCTTCAGTCCCTGTGGAGGCTCATTAGTGAACTTGATGGACATCTGCAGCAGTGTGATGGGGAAGTGCATGTGGACCTCTGTAGTAATCCACAGGCTGAAGGTCTCATGCACAGTGTCTGTCTCTGTCACAGTATCCATCAGCTCATCCATGAAGTCCAGCCCCAGGTGGCAGTTCTGGAGCAAGGCCCAGCCACCCTGTGTGTGCATTTGGAATAGAATAGAAAATGATATAATACATACGTTATTGTCCATATTGGGAGAGTAATTAATTACTACCGTAATTATGTAATTCAATTAATAATGTGAGGGAGATGCATGTGGCGTTAGTCGATCTAATACAGTCTAAATCAATCACATCCATTAACACTATGGGCAATTTCAATTCATATTCCATCCATATCCCAATTTGAATTCCCAATTTGATTACAAATGAGATGGCATGGACCACAATCCATGGCAGAACTGATTCATAATAAGTTAGTCGCTTATCAGACTTACTCACGAGGATAATTATAACTTGACTGTTAGGAGTCCAGTCAGTGTGTACTATAATGCTGTGTTTAGGACTCACGTTGGCCATGGTTTGCTGGAGCAGCTTGCGTGCGTGGACCACCTGTCCCTGGCCCATGGAGACATAGCGCGTCTCTATCTTCAGCCTCTTCCCCAGGACGATGATGGAGTCAGTGGGGTCTGAGCCCATGGACAGGAAGCAGATGAGCGGGGTCCGAGGGTCTGACTCCTCCCACGTCTTCTCCAGGTCCAGGATCACTCCCTCTGCATACTTCTCTCCCATCGAGTCCATGATGTACTTACGGGCCTGGAGGATAACAGGTAAAGCATTAGTTCAAAAGTCACCTGCTATTACATTCAAGCAATATGCAGTAGAAATACTCTCTAAAACACAGTCCAAAGCTTTGATGAAAATACCAAAAATAAAATATTACATCTTGGATTGATTAATTAATTGATTGATTTAATCATTTAATGAGAGGTACAGGTGTACCTGTGCGATGGTCCTGTCTGGGCACCATGAGCGTATGAGCAGCAGGCGGTGGAAACAGTCCAGGGTCTGGTCATAGGCATAGGTCATAGGGATCACCTCCTCCTCAGGGGCCTCCTTATCAAACCGTGCCTTCCACTGCTTCTCATTACGACAGATCTGGACAGAAACACAGCTCAGTACAATGACTAGTTCAATGCCATATGTAACAGAGCTCAGAGGTGTAAAAGGAGCACTGTAATCACAGAAGAGCACTACAATGAATAGGGTTGTTTACCAGGGTGAGGGGGCCATGAAACAGACTTATTGAGGGAGGGTATTAGAGAGTGACAACATGAAGTAGCAGCGTAAGAAAGCACCGCATGGGGAACAGACCTGATCAAGGATATCAGAGAACTGCCACAGTTTGCTGAGCTCCACCAGATTGAGTCATATCTAAGATCCACTTGGTAGGCTTATGGGGGCAAGCCTTCAGATCCAGAGAGGCACCTCCTGCATAGGACAGACAGAGGAGGTTCCTTCCAAGTCAATGGTCTGTGAGCAATGAACATTTTGGTATTCAACATTTTCAGCAATGACTGAATTAACGGTGGACAACAGATTGGTGTAATTAATTGGAGGACGGAGTTTGTTTCACACCTTTAATGAGCGTGAGGAACTCATCGTGTTTCACACGGTTTCTCTGCATGTCGATTTTCAACGTCAGCAGAAGAGTAAACAGGAGTTTGTGCTTCTCATACAGACCCCTGGCTGCGTACTTATGCACCTCGAAGGTCATGTGCTCAATGATGTTCGCTATTCGCTTGCTGGTAATTGGACTTTTGATTGATCTGTTCAGAGAAGGCATATTGTGGGGGTTATTATGTTCACATTCAAATGTAACTGTTGCTATGGTTTCAGATATTATACTTCAGACAACTCCTACAACTACACAACATATTATTCAAAACCACAATTCACAAATCCTTGATTATATATTCATTCAATTCAATGGTTACACAAAATGACAACCACTGAGGACAAACAATTAAAATTAAATACATAAATACAAATGTATGGTATTCTGTATGAGAAAAAGTATATTACTACTGTACCTGGCCAAAGAGAGGTCAAAGATTCCCAAGAACTGTCGTAGTGACGTTTGGTACATGACGTTAACCATGGACATCTCAGTGATGAGGAAGTACAGGATGCTGCCTCTGGTGGCCACTGTAACAGCACAATAATACACAGGCTGACAGTGAGTGACAGACAACGTTCATTCTATATTATCACACATCCAGCTCTGCTCAAACAAACTTGCCACTTGAAAAGTGTGAGGAATAGATTGCTCCTGAAGAACAGTCAACAAAAGGTGGTTAGTGCCAGTTGCTATCCACCAGAGCACTGTGATTGGTTGTTCAGCCAATCAATAAAGAGCCCAAAATGTTTTGACCCTTATCCTAAAATAAACCGGTACAGTACAACCCACCCAACTCACCAGGTCTGTACTGAGAATAACTCTACCCTAACCACAGTACAAACAACTCACCAGGTCTGTACTGAGAATAACTCTACCCTAACCACAGTACAACCAACCCACCAGGTCTGTACTGAGAATAACTCTACCCTAACCACAGTACAACCAACTCACCAGATCTGTACTGAGAATAACTCTACCCTTACCACAGTACAACCAACTCACCAGGTCTGTACTGAGAATAACTCTACCCTAACCACAGTACAACCAACTCACCAGGTCTGTACTGAGAATAACTCTACCCTAACCACAGTACAACCAACTCACCAGGTCTGTACTGAGAATAACTCTACCCTAACCACAGTACAACCAACTCACCAGGTCTGTACTGAGAATAACTCTACCCTAACCACAGTACAACCAACTCACCAGGTCTTTACTGAGAATAACTCTACCCTAACCACAGTACAACCAACTCACCAGGTCTGTACTGAGAATAACTCTACCCTAACCACAGTACAACCAACTCACCAGGTCTTTACTGAGAATAACTCTACACTAACCACAGTACAACCAACTCACCAGGTCTGTACTGAGAATAACTCTACCCTAACCACAGTACAACCAACTCACCAGGTCTGTACTGAGAATAACTCTACCCTAACCACAGTACAACCAACTCACCAGGTCTGTACTGAGAATAACTCTACCCTAACCACAGTACAACCAACTCACCAGGTCTGTACTCCTCTCTAGCGGTGTCGGCTGCGATCTGTAGTTTCTGTGTGACGTCCTCGGCGCTTGGTGTTGCCCAGGACAATGTTGAGGCTTTCGTCGTCCACCAGGGAACCCTGGGTAGAGGTCAGACGGTACAGCAGGGAACCCTGGGTAGGGGTCAGACGGTACAGCAGGAAACCCTGGGTAGAGGTCAGACGGTACAGCAGGAAACCCTGGGTAGAGGTCAGACGGTACAGCAGGGAACCCTGGGTAGAGGTCAGACGGTACAGCAAGGAACCCTGGGTAGAGGTCAGACGGTACAGCAGGTTGTCCTCCAGCACCTTCATCTTCCTCTTGTTGGACGTCAATTCCTCCAGCAGGTCAGTACGCTCCTTCTCCAACTCCTAGATATAACAGGGTTAGAAAAGAACACTGTTCAGACACAGACACAGATGTTCTTGTTGGCCGTAACGTCCTCCAGCAGGCCCCTATGCTCCTTCTCCAACAGGCAGACACACCGGTCAGACACAGCTCAGAACAGCACAGTTCAGACCAACAGCAAGAGATAAACAGGCACACCATTCAGACAGACACTGATTTTGGGGGTCATTTTTCAGGTCATGTTAACACTTCTCTACATAAAGACCTGGCTGGATTCATGCTCTCTGTATTCATTTGATTCAGTGCATTTCAAAATGGCTAGTTACGGTCACTATGTACAATTCTAATAAAGGCTCACTATAAAACAACTAGAACAAAATGACCTTTTATTGGTACATTCAAATGTTTTTATCCATGATTTCAGAAGCATATGATTGGACGTGGTTCCTGACTTGTTTCTCAGTGAGGATGACCCATCCCGGCAGCTGGTCCTCCAGACCCCTCATGGTGACAGTGAAGTCTAGGATGGAGGTGCGGGCACTGATCTCTAGGGTGTACGCTGGGTTGGGGAGCTTAGTGGTCACATAAAGACGGAACCCCCTCATCACATCCACCTTCTTGTCTCCCACTTTCACCTGGTGCAGGAAGAGAGAAAGACAATCATGAAGAGAGAAAGACATTCATGATGGGAGAAAGACAGTCATGAAGAGAGAACGACAGTCATGAAGAGAGAAAGACAGTCATGAAGAGAGAAAGACAGTCATGAAGAGAGAAAGACAGTCATGAGGGGAGAAAGACAGTCATGAGGGGAGAAAGACAGTCATGAAGAGAGAAAGACAGTCATGAGGGGAGAAAGCCAATGTGGTTCCACTGATTACATCAGAATTAATTCACAAATCACTCCATTATTGTGACAAAAGTCATTGTCCAGATTAAGCAGACCAAGGCCGTGTTCAGTTGCCAAACGTTTTTTAACCTTGCAGATAGAAATGCCATGAATAGAGCTGATGTGATTCCTTATTCTACATGTCAGAGAGGCTTGTTTGATCTACGTAGCCTATTTCTATCTGAACGTTCCAAAACGTTCAGTCCTGCTGAATGGGATTATGACATATTTTCCTGAAATAGCGGAAAAAAAGTTTGCAACCAGAAAAGCATATCATGCAAAGGTTAAATAAAACACATAGGACACATGAATGTCGAGAGCTTGGGACTATAAGGTTCTATCTACAAAAAGATGATTCTGAGATAATTGGTTTTAAAGTTACAAACCCTTATTGGTTTGAATGGTGTCAGTGATTTTATATTGTATTCTTTTGAACTTAACATGAATTTGGTTATTTAGAGTACTATATACTGTAGGTAGAGAACAATGAACCGAACAAGGTTATGTCAATTTTGCTCTCGATGTACTAGATTAGAGAGAATAGCACCAGAGATAATAATCCCATAATGATAATGTGTTTCATGTGATAATGTGATAATTGACAATGTGGTTAGGATAATAGTACATACCTTATAAGTGGAGCCCGTCTTGATTACGTTTTTCAGTGCCGGGTCCAGCTCCTCCCTTATGTCTTCGATCAGTAGGGGGCGCCCCAGAGACAGGCTGTCCTCCAGGTGGTTCCTGAAGTACTTGTGGTTCAGGGAGGTGATATGGAAATCACAGAAATGTCTCAGAGTTTCTTTACCAAGAAGGAAGATCCCACAGATCTAAAGGTTAGGGTTAAGGTTAGGCCTAAGGTTAGTGTAACCACTGTTTGGAACCATACAAAATCTAAGCTTTTTATTTTTTTACCAAGAAGCACTACATAGAATTTATTTTCCAAGAAGGAAGATCTGACATAGGATCTGACACATCCAAAGGTTAGTTAGGTCTAAGGTTAGTGTAGCCGCTGTTAGGAAAAAATAAATAAAACATCTATCGTCTGGACAACGGGAGGGAATAGTTATGGGAGAGAAGGAGGACAATAGTGTGAAAATGAATGCAGCCCAACCTGCAGCTCATTCTTGGATTCTTTATTTTTTATCCAGATCTTGCCCTGGGTCTGAGGGTCTATGAGGAGAGGGAAGTGTGAGGCCTTAGTGATGATGATCCCGTTCTGGATGGGTAGGTCATCGTTGGGCAGGCCCTAACTACAGATGAAATACAAATACACATTGAAAAATATGATACAGTAGCAACCGGTTCAGAGCATTTCACAAAAAAAAAAAAGATGTAGAGAATTGTAGACAATGGACAAAAGGTCATACGAAGCTTTTTGTAAAGTTAGCCCTGTTATTACTGTAAAAAAGGCGGAGAAAAAAGGGTTGAATGAACCCACCTACAAGGCGCTTGGTCTGGGCGGCAAACTCTTTGCTCTGCTCTGTCCAGCGCTCCCTGATGAGGCTAGAGGCCGTCTGCATCTTGTGTCTGCATCCTCCAACATAGTCTGAGAGCGAGGCAGAGAGAGAGAATATATTTGTTATTAACATATTATTTGTACTTATTTTTTTATGTTAGGCAATGAGAAGAGTGGTGGTCAGTACCTGTTTCTTCATCATACTCTACAAGCACGTCATCCAGCTCTGCCTGGGCCATCTGCAGGTCTATGTTGGCTATGGCTAGCCGGTTCTGCTGCACTGCCAGGTTAGTCTAAGAGGGAAGTACAGTATCAAATATTAACTGTACACTCAGGGACAACAAAATGTACTGGAAACAAGAAATCAATTGGCAAGTTTGTGGTACACGTCAAAGGTTATCAGAGAGGCGGGTGGTGTTACACAAGTTCGTGAAATACCACTGAAATTGATTTAGCACGGGGTTGCCTGGGATAGACCCACCTTTAATGGGAGCACCTCCTTGTTGATGGAGAAGAAGGAGGCCATGGCTTTGGTCCAGGAGGCCAGACAAGCCACGTTTCCACACACGCGCGTGACTGTCTCCAGGGTGTAGTCTGGCATGTCGAAGTAGGGCAGGAGTAGCTCCACCATCTCCTCATTGATACTGTCTTTGGGGAATTGCTGTTAGAGACAACAGAGCCTCAGATCTCAAAGCAAGCTGCCATTGCATCACCACTGAAGTTAATTTCCTGGTCCTATGTACCTTTAGTATGGTGTCTATAGTGTAGTATGTTACTGTAGAAATGCACAGTGTAGTCTGGTTACAGTATGTATATGTTGTACCTGCACACTGTAACACTTTATTTGCTTATCTAAGTAATATTTCTTAGATGCTGGCCACCTGTTTCCTACCTGAAGACTGCCTAGGAAGTTCCCAGCAGTCATGAGTTTGACTCCTGCCAGGAGGGCATGGTGCAGTTCTTCTCCGGGTCGATCCTCACCGTGTTCACCCTCCTCTGGAACAGCAGCAGAACACAGTCCATGATCCTCATGATGAGGTGGGGAGGCCGACCCAGGGTCCGCACCGTGGCGACGTCCGACGGTTTGATGTTCTGATGAATACATGAGGAAGGAATACAACTACATAAGTAACTGAGGGAACATTCCTTAAATATTCTCACCTGATGTACAGAGAGAGAACTACCACGTTGAGCAGGGGTGGGCAATCATTTCAGCTCGAGGGCCACGTAGTGATTCCAGAAAAAGGGCAAAAACAAATACTGGTCCATTAGATTTTTACATACTTTCTATCTGGCCTGGAGTGTTTTTTTAACCCAAGATAATCCTAAAACATTTTTTTACTCAAACCTCCCCTGGGCCAGTATGAGTGGGCTCGTATGTTACCCACCCCTGATGTCGAGGGACAAATACATTTGTCTAAACTGATTCCGTTTTTTTGGGGTACAATGGAACCAATGATATTGTCTCAAAAGTGTAAACTCCAGCTTAATCAAGTGCTGATCAGAGAGGGACACACCAAACACAACTGAACATGAACTGTCACCACCTTCAACACCTGAGACACAACAAACCATCACAAGAGAGACAGGAAGTGGTTTGCATAAAGCAACAGTGGTCTAAGACACTGCATCTCAGTGCTAGAGGCGTCACTACAGACAACCTTCAGTTTAATGCTACAGACACAGAGGCCTCCTTCATCTTAACGCTACAGACACAGAGGCCTCCTTCAGTTTAACGCTACAGACACAGAGGTCTATTTCAGTTTAACGCTACAGACACAGAGGTCTATTTCAGCTTAACGCTACAGACACAGAGGCCTCCATCAGTTTAACACTACAGACACAGAGGCCTCCTTCAGCTTAACGCTACAGACACAGAGGCCTCCTTCATCTTAACGCTACAGACACAGAGGCCTCCTTCAGTTTAACGCTACAGACACAGAGGTCTATTTCAGCTTAACGCTACAGACACAGAGGCCTCCATCAGTTTAACACTACAGACACAGAGGCCTCCTTCAGTTTAACACTACAGACACAGAGGCCTCCTTCAGCTTAACGCTACAGACACAGAGGCCTCCTTCAGCTTAACACTACAGACACAAAGGCCTCCTTCAGCTTCTGAAGACCTGTGTTCACTGATGGGGAAACAGAATGCGATCAGCAATCATTCTATTACACAAGTATACGAGATAAGTTTGGTCTAATCATAATGAACACATATTAATGAGTAAAAGGATGACTGAAAGGCAGAATGCTAAGAGAGAGATATAGTACAGTAGACACCATACAGTATATTTAAGCAATAAGGCATCTCGGGAGTTTGTGTTATATGGCCAATATACCACGGCTAAGGGCTGTTCTTAGGCAAGCGTCGTAAACTGGTTACTAAATTAGAGCAGTAAAAACAAATGTTTTGTCATACCTATGGTATACGGTCTCATATACCACGGCTGTCAGCCAATCTGCATTCAGGGCTGGAACCACCCAGTTTATAACGGTAGATAAAACATAATACTATATAATACTAGTATTATATTCAATCATGTGATAGACACATGGCATTACAATAGATAAATGCTGTGATAAACATACACCATTTCTTTAGACCATGGTGTACTGTGAAACCGTATGTTCGACATAGGAACGAAGAGGATTAAATAAGTCAGGAAGTACTCTAATAACCTGTGTGCCAGTGTCTGCACCTCGGAGTGATTCTCCTTATAGATGGTCTTGTATCCCTGGATGAAGGAGAGGTAGGATTTGGGAGTGACGTGTGGGGCGAATTTGAGCTCGTCAAATTCGTCTCGTGCGAACAAGTTCGACACCTTAGAAATCAGCACAATATATAACAGCAGTTATCCATGTTATAATGGAGTACAATAATTGTTTCTTTCAAACACAGATTGACACATCTTCTTAAAAAATGCTCTAAAGCTTTATGTGTGTGCCCTCTACGTGCATGTGTGCATGTGGTCAATCTGAGTGCTGACCTCTCCAGATGATAGCACATTATTCATGTACTCCAGGAAAGACTCGTCCTTGATCTCGTTATCAGTGAAGATGAAGTTGATGCCTTTTCCCTGCTGGCCTGCTGTACAGACCCTTCAGATCCTCCATCAGGTTAGCAGTGTTGTACGAACTGAGGACAGAAGAACACAGTGTTGTTACAGGTGATAGTGAAGGTGTCACCATTCCTCCAGTGCATTTCGAGAAGGAGGCGAGGATAGGGGAGGTGAAGAATCGAGGAAAGACAAATTGGATTCACTGTGCACTTGCAGAAATGCAAGCAAAGCTACCTTCTACAGGAGGACAACAGAACTGCATCGCCACATTCAATACATTACAAACGCCTGTTACAGTTCTAAAGGGACTGTATGAGACTGTGTGTCTGTTCCAGTACCCTCCCTAGCATACTACTTAGTACGGCGTATGTAGTAGTATGCTAGTGTAGACATTGGAGGGTGTGTCTGTATCGTGTTAGTGTGATCTGAAAGGTCTTGTATCCGGCGATGAAGGAAGCCAGTTTAGTCAGGCTCTGCTTGCCTGATCCCCCCACTCCTACCAGAAGGGCATTCCCTCTGGGGGTGCGGATGATCCTTGAGACCTACAGACTGGCAGACAGACAGACAGACATGCGGAGTGGGAGAGACTCCTTCCTTTTTCTTTTCAATAGAAGCAATTCTAAGCTAAGCCATTCAAAAGCTTCCAATGTGAATGTTTAGTAATACTTTCTATGAAGACCCTCTTTGTAATGGGATATAAGCATGTTTATAATACCGTATGATCTATACACAATGCACTATAATGCATGACAAAGGTGGTAATAATTGCTCATAAACACCTATAACTACAGGTGAGCATAATGATAGTTTTTCTCTACCTTGACAAGGTGTATCATAGCATCTCTGAAGAACACCATGTCCATGCCAGCTCCTCTGATGCTCTCGTTGTACTGGCCAAGGAACATGTTGAGCCTGTCAGGCTCTCAAGCGACTCGATGGGCCATCCTCTGGCTCCTCACCTGGTGGGAAAAATGTAGTCATTGTCAATGCCAGATTATCCATTCAAATGCTAGCACGTAGCTAACTCTCTGCTAGCATGTAGCTAACTATCTGCTAGCACGTAGCTAACTCTGCTAGCACGTAGCTAACTATCTGCTAGCACGTAGTTAACTCTCTGCTAACACGTAGCTAACTATCTGCTAGCACGTAGTTAACTCTCTACTAGCACGTAGCTAACTCTCTACTAGCACGTAGCTAGTTTGCTCGATTTGGTTATTGTGAAGCACTTTGAATCTAAATAAAACATTTATTTTGTATTTTAATATTATATATATTCATTTAATATAATGATTGCATGTATTCAAATAACCTGCAATTCAGCTTTACATAATAATACACCTAAACACACATCTTAGAATGTACTGTTTGATTCCGTAATACATGGTTGAAAAATACAGCACATATTTAATACAGACAATACGGGTTCAAAAACTGTAAATTCCTTATCTCATGCAGGATCATGCGATAGATACAGTGTATGTATGTGAAGGGGCTATACAGTACCTGGAGCTCTGGCTATACCTGTAGCTTCAGGAGCATCTCTTAGGAAGTCAACAAAGTAGCCGCCTACTCCGAATTCGACCACAGCCCTCTCTTCCTCTCCTAGCTCTTCCTCTACTAGCTTGGCCAGGGCTGTGTCGAACCAGGCTACATCCTGAACCGGTCTGCGATCACACGCTTACACTCGTGCTTCCACAGCTGATGCAACACCTACAGCATACAGGGTCAAAATAATACAAACTTTATCTCATGGAAATATTTAGTCTACATTCACAGAACGATTGCTGATTAAATGTCTAGAACTTTACTGTAATTTAGGACAGAAGCTATAGCTATTTTTCTCAGTTCATTCAGACCTTTAGATCCAATGAGTAACCTTTGGATATTTATTTCTCTAGTTGTATTGGATTGATTGACTTGATTGATTGATTCGATTATGCTTATTGTCTTTCAAAAGGAAATTCAGTCACACTTTATTTGGATAGTCCGGATAGTCCATCTGTAGAGCATGTCATACTATCAACAAACTATCTGTTGATAAGCAACCCTAACTGTAAGGTTACAGTTAGGGTTAGGTTTAGAATAAGGGTTAGAGTTAGTTGAAATGTTACTGATATGGACTATCCAAATAAAGTGTTACCGGAAATTCTCTTTAGAAGTTTTAATGGACTCACAGTAAGAGAGTTGACCACTTCAGCGGTTGGGTTGAACATGCCCTGCCAGACTCTGGACAAGTCTCTGAGGTTGAAGATGTAGTGGAACTTGGCCGGAGTGGGCAGCATCTTGACCTTGGTCATCTGCCACAACCGACGGGTCAGCGACACCAGCTTGGCCACAGTAACTACTTCTGTGAAGCCTCGCCGGGCACAGTAGTGTCCTGACCCGATGACTCCTGGTCAGGGAAAGGAGTGAGGTGAGGGGAAGAGGGGTTAACGACGTGAAGGTGGACGAAGCACTGAGAAAAGAGTGTTTTTGTTGAGAGATGGTGTAATTAAATATGTATATATAGATATCTAATAGATAGTCAAAACAGAGTAAATGGATGAGTAGTACAGGTAACTCAAACTACAGGGTATTCATTGATTAGCTTTTTTAAATATGTTAGAGGGGGAGAGGGAAACCCACACTGATCAAGAAGCTAAACCATAGTCTCACACACAGATGCAATTTCAGAGTTTTAAAGGAGCCAAACCCACCAAATATCTTGTCGATGGATGCATTGGATGGCAGGGTGCAGTTGAAGAAGGAGAACTGCCTCTTCAGTCTCTGGGGGATGTCGTTGCGGCCTCCCCCTGGGTGGATCATCAGCCAGGAACTGGATGTCCACTATATTGGTGAACTCCCCCGGCTTCTCCAGATTGAAGTACCCGTTCTGTTCCATCAGCTGGCGGACTATCTCATTGGTGACCTAAAGCGGGGTGAGACAAATTAGGAAATTAGGTTAAAAAAAAGGTTTCTCAGGAAAACAAATGGGAAAATTAGCACTTTTTTGTCTTTTGCTATGGTGATTTAATGAATGCTGAGATCGAGTCCAACCTGATTACCCATTCGTTGATCACTGGCATGTTGATGTCGTCCACAAAGATGGACGACATCTTTGTGGACGGTGCCCATCCGCTTGTCCACATAGCACTCCACAGTCCGCTGGAGAGAAAGAAACATTGGGCTGAGTGTTTCATCTTTACAGACAGTGAATAAGGGAACAAAATACACATTTTGAGTATTGTTAGTGTAAATAAATGGCGCATAGGCCTGAAGTAGTCAGACAAACTTACTGACAAGTGACTAGAAAACATTTCCTTTCATTCACAACTGATCTTAGAAAGTCCTACCCATCTAAAACTTAGTTAGAGTAAAGAGTAGGAAGTGTGTGGTGTTGTTTTGTAGGTGTAATACCTGGAACATGAGTGGAGTTGTGGCGGAGGAGAAGTTGAGACTCTTTTGGCCATGTGAGTTGCGGGGTCGTACTTTGACATGTATCCCTTGATGATGACCGTCTTGGCTGTGCCTTGCTCTCCGATCAACAAAACAGCCTGCGACCAAACAAGGAAGGAATTACTCTTGAGGATCTGACATGAAGATCACATGGCTAGGGGGTAACTTATCCTCCACTTAGAAAACAATTGAACAATACTCAACACTCAGAACAAGATTGCTAATATAGGATCAGTTTAGCCTTTTAGATAATAATGAATGAGATCATATATACAAAGAGGACTTGATCCTAGATCAGCACTAATACTCTGAGACCCTTTGTGAATACGGACACCCACCTTGCCCTGTTTGGCGATGGTCTGTATGAGGAAATCAGTTCGGACGTTGTCCACGTTGGGGACCAGGATGGAGCCGTACTCTGGGGTGAGGTCTCATGGGTAGACGTACTCCTCTACCCGCGTGTTCCAGAGGATCCACTGACCTGCAACAAATTTAACGCATATTGAGCTCAGATGGTGACAATTTGGTGGCATCCATGTTTGCAATTGGCCCATGATATTTATATTTCAATGCTCCAACTTTTTAATTGAACAAGAGCACTATGAAAGATCAATATGATCTCATGATCTATACTTAAAAATATATAAAATGCAACATGCAACAATTTGTAAGATGAGTTACAGTTCATATAAGGAAAATCAGTCAATTGATATAAGGAAAATCAGTCAATTGAAATACATTCATTAGGCCCTAACCTACAGATTTCACATGACTGGGAATACAGATATACATCTGTTGGTCATAGATACCTTTAATAAAGGTAGGGGTGTGTACCAGAAAAACAGTCAGTATCTGATGTGACCAGATGCAGCGCGACACATCGCCTTCGCATAGAGTTGATCAGGCTTTTGATTGTGGCCTGTGGAATGGTGTCACATTCCTCTTCAAGGGCTGTGCAAAGTTGCTGGATATTGGTGGGAACTGGAACATGCTGTCGTACACGCCAATCCAGAGCATCCCAAACATGCTCAATGGGTGACATGTCTGGTGAGTATGCAGGCCATGGAAGAACTGGGACGTTTTCAGCTTCCAGGAATTGTTTACAGATCGTTGCGACATGAGGTGATGGCGGCGGATCAATGGCACGACAATGGGCCTCAGGATCTCGTCACGGTATCTTTGTGCATTCAAATTGCCGACCGATAAAATGCAATTGTGTTCGTTGTCCGTAGCTTATGCATGCCCATACCATAACCCCACCGCCACCATGTGGCACTCTGTTCATAACTTTGACATCAACAAAACGCTCGCCCACACGACGCCATACAAGCTGTCTGCCATCTGCCCGGTACAGTTGAAACCGGGATTCATCCGTGAAGAGCACATTTCCCCAGTGTGCCAGTGTCTATCGAAGGTGAGCATTTGGCCATTATAGTCTGTTACGACGTCGAACTGCAGCAAGACCCTGGTGAGGACGACGAACACGCAAATGAGCTTTCTTACAGTTTGTGCAGAAATTCTTCAGTTGTGCAAACCCACAGTTTCATCAGCTGTCCAGGTGGCTGGTCTCAGACAATCCCGCAGGTGAAGATGCCGGATGAGGAGGTCCTGGGCTAGCGTGGTTACACATGGCCTGTGGTTGCGAGGCCGGTTGGAGGTACTGCTAAATTCTCTAAAACGACGTTGGAGGTTGCTTATGGTAGAGGAATGAGCAACAGCTCTGGTGGACATTCTGCAGTCAGCATGACAATTGCACGCTCCCTCAAAACTTGAGACATCTGTGGCATTGTGTTGTGTGACAAAACTGCACATTTTAGAGTGGCCTTTTATTGTCCACAGCACAAAGTGCACCTGTGTAATGATCATGCTGTTTAATCAGCTTCTTGATATGCCACACCTGTCAGGTGGATGGATTATCTTGGCAAAGGAGAAATAAGCTTTTTGTGCGTATGGAAAATATCTGGAAACATTTATTTCAGATCATGAAACATGTTGCTTTTATACTTTTGTTCAGTGTATCTTCCATAACAGTCCACAAGAAGAGGACTGAGTGGGCTCCAGTTGAGCACAGAAGAGCTCATGAACACCATTCCGTTACGAGACACGGTGGCAGGCAAGGCGTTGTCGATGTTGTGGGGCTCAAACACAGTCTTGCAGTTGGGGGCCTTGGGGATCCTGTCTCCATTGGCCAGGGTCAAAGTCCTGTTGTCATCCAGTGCAGAGTTGAGGTTCTCTATCCAGATAGCATCTACTGGTCCATCTAGTACTATCCAGATGCTCCCCTGCAGGATAAAAACATTAGAACCAGTCTGCTTATTAAAATAATCAAAATCAACAATGGAGGTGAGAGGAAAGTATTAGAACATCACTTTTTTTTTTAAAGACAGGGAAGTTAATAGAAATATATGAAAATACTGAAAACACATGGAAATAAAGATGCCCCATTATTCTATATGAATTCCATAGAGACTATACCGTATGTACTGTATGTGGGTTCATGCTCTAGCATGTGTAATGCATGAGTAACCTTTCATGTGTAAAGCATGTATAAGTCTTTCAAGTTTCAAGTTTGAATGTCACATGCACAAGTACAGTGAAAGACCTTTCTCGCCAGCTCTAACCCCAACAACGCAGTTATCAATAACAATGTAATACTCACAATAACAAGGTAGAACAACAACACACAAGATATAACAATAATAAAGGTGTCCGGCTCACCTTTCTTGGCTCTCAGGGTCTTCCTCCACAGGGTAGTGAAGATGCCGTCGGTCCAGTCGTTGGTGGCTACATCTAGACGGCCAAACATCTGAGGGGCGGTGATCGCTTTGGGGTTCATACGCATCTCTCTGTGCGGCTGACCACAGTCTGTGGGTGCAAACACACACATTAACTTAATAACTTTTTCGATTTTTTTGTCCATGTAAATGTTTTTTTGTCCGTAGTTTAGTTTGACTGCCATGACGTAGTAAATAAGGTCAAAAAAGTCCAGGCCTCCCGAGTGGCGCATCGGTCTAAGGCTCTGCATCGCAGTGCTACCTGCGTTACTACAGCAGCTAGCACTGTGTCGCAGCCGGCCGCGACCGGGAGTCCGATGAGGCGACGCACAATTTGTGTGACTTTACTCACCAGCTTTGACAGGTTCATATCTCTGAGAACCCTCATGATGACGGTAGATTCTGTGTTGTTGGGGTTCGCTCGTTTCACCGCTCCCAGTGTACGCAGAACTGATAAAATGTTTTGAAGTCCAAAGTCGTAATGCACCTTAAAAACAGAGAGTGAACCCAACATGGACTGTATGGAAATAGAACTATAATCAACACATACATGGACAGTTTTGTTGTTTTTATACTGAACAAAAATATAAACGCAACATGTAAAGTGTTGGTTCCATGTTTCATGAGCTGAAATAAAAGATTCCAGAAATTGTTCATACGCAAAACAAAGCCTATTTCTCTCAAATTTGTGCACAAATTTGTTTACATCCCTGTACGTGAGCATTTCTCCTTTGCCAAGATAATCCATCCACCTGACAGGTGGTATATTAATTCCCTCTAAAGTGATTTGAGACTGTGATGATAAAATATAAATAACATTTAACTTCACTTGATTTTTTACTTATATGGAACTACTAAAAATTATAGCTTTGCATGTTCAGTCAGAGGGGTGATGACTAGTTAGTCCCTACCTGTCAGTCAAAGGGTTGATGACTAGTTAGTCCCTACCTGTCAGTCAAAGGGTTGATGACTAGTTAGTCCCTACCTGTCAGTCAGAGGGGTGATGACTAGTTAGTCCCTACCTGTCGGTCAGAGGGGTGATGACTAGTTAGTCCCTACCTGTCGGTCAGAGGGGTGATGACTAGTTAGTCCCTACCTGTCAGTCAGAGGGGTGATGACTAGTTAGTCCCTACCTGTCAGTCAAAGGGTTGATGACTAGTTAGTCCCTACCTGTCAGTCAGAGGGGTGATGACTAGTTAGTCCCTACCTGTCGGTCAGAGGGGTGATGACTAGTTAGTCCCTACCTGTCGGTCAGAGGGGTGATGACTAGTTAGTCCCAACCTGTCGGTCAGAGGGGTGATGACCAGCCTTTCAGTGCAGCCCAGGAACTCATTCTGATAGATGAAGCCTATGTCAGTGATGTTGATGATCATCTTGTTAGTGTAGAAACGACACTGCTTCAGACACTCAAAGTCTGTAGGGCTTTTGATATGACGCCGACACTGAGGGGAGCGGAGGGGGAAAGGGAAATTCCTAAAACCCCAAATGACTTGTCAAATGTGATTTGAATACCAGGGGAAACTCAAACTGATATTCCACGTCGGCGATCGAAGAGGCAGGCCCAGCCTAGAGCCCCGAAGAACCCCATACAGTTTTTGGGGGTGGTCGGGGAATGAAGAGGAGGAGCTCCGGCCACTACACTACAGCCATGAAAGCAGGAGTACGACGATGAGGACGAGGTGCTCCTGTGGCACAGAGTTTGAAGGTAGGCCTTGAAATACATCCACAGGTACACCTTCAATTGACTCAAACGATGTCATTTAGCCTATCAGGAGCTACTAAAGTCATGATATCATTTTCTGGAATTTTCCAAGCTGTTTAAAGGCACAGCCAACTTAGTGTATGTAAACTCCTGACCCACTGGAATTGTGATATAGTGAATTATAAGTGAAATAATCTGTCTGTAAACAATTGTTGGAAGAATTACTTTGTGTCATGCACAAAGTAGATGTCCTAACCGACTTTGCAAAACTATAGTTTGTTAACATGAAATCTATGGAGTGGTTGAAAAATGTGTTTTAATGACTTCAACCTAAGTGTATGTAAACTTCCGACTTCAACTGTATGTATGCTCTTCATTACCAGAAAATGCAAAAATGTTATGGGCAGGGATAAAGAAACAGGACCACAACACGATTTAATCTATAGGCTACTTTGCAACCTCCACCAGACAAAAACAAAGATATACAGTACAAGTAATATACATTACAATCACATCTACTAGCTGATAATACCATCAACAAACCTGCATTTCCTTTATTGACTCCACGGGGACTGAGGGTTGGGACCTGTTTCTCAAGTTGGACTTCGCAGATCGCGAGCTGAGAGACATGTTGTTTCCACACCACCACGAATATGTCTTTGAAGTGTGAATACAGTATCAGAACTCTGGAAACAGTTGCAAGTTTTCCATGTCACGTGGAATTCTTGTATTTTGGTCCTTGGTGTCCTCGGCTGGCTCGAGGGGTTCAAGCTACAGTTCTCAGATAACACTTTCCCACCAATTAAATGGTGTTAGCTGTTTCCTTGGTTACGAAGGACATGCTTTATTGTGCTATTCTGGTTCCTTGGGACGTCCTCCCCTAAACCCTAACTTTAACTCATACCTTAACTTTAACCGTAACCCTTACCTAACCCTAACCTCAACCTTAACCCTTACCGTAATCCTTTTCAATGTCAACCACAATGGGGTATAGACGTCCCAAGGATTCCGGATAGCACGGAATCCTTGGGGGCAGCTACAACTACATCCCCACAGGCCGTTGACCATAGAAATAGTTAGGGTAGGAACACCACGATCCATATGATTTTTCACGCTCCACTCATGGGGCCACAAAGCAACATCATTTTCTCATTGAGAAATGTCCGATATTGATTCACTTTTAATCAATGTTGAAAGATTTGTGGCATACACATGTGGTTGTTGTAGTCTGCTAATCTATAGTTTGTCTGTCGTCTGTACATATTGAGTCATTCACTCTTACAATGCAATGCGTTTCTATAGTTTTTTGCACTCCAGACTTCGTGTATTTCTATACTTTTTCATACTGCCGCACTATGTATCATGTATCGTGTATCTGTCTTTTGTGTATTTCGTTCTGGCATTTTGCTCCTGCCCTGTGTTTTTCGTAGCTGCTTGATAAAGTAATTTCCCCACGGGGATCAATAAAGTACCTATCCATCTATCTATCTATCTATCTATCTTTGTATATTCCATTTAATTTGTAACGTTACACGAAAGGGAATGGGTCACACAGGTGGGATGCACAAGTATGGAGAGCATACAGGCATATACAAGCCTTTATCTTTCAAACACGCGTCTGTGTAATTAATGATTATTCCCAGTCACACGCCAACATTGCGTGGAATATGAGGAGAGGGGGCCATGAATTGATACGTTCACGCAGCCGTTGAGTGTATCACAGGATACAATTATAGATATTTTCATGATTCCTCGATGAAACGTTGTAATGTAGGCCCTGAGAGGAGCGGATACAATTTATTTCCAAATGGACACTAAATCCTCTTCACTACTTGATTTTACTAACTGCAGAATTCGTGAATCCCAACATAGGCCAATCGGCTTGCTAACACTACGAAGAGGACAACATGTATGTAAAAGGTGCCGGATACTTTTTTAAACCAGTGGGTGGCAGTGTTTGATCTCAGAATGAACTGTCTGGATGTTTTATAGCAGACGTATATCAATCAGTATTGTAGGTAGGTCTATACAGTCTCTAATGGAAAATAATAACACCAGGGCAGTCATCATCAGATCAAATAGTCGAAATGTCGTGATTATTCCCAGTGAAGGAAGTGATTTTGTGATAAATAACATTGTATTCATATCTCATACCTGTCTTCCTGTAGGATAGGTCTATGTCTGGATTCCATCATGTCTGGTGGCCAAGTCTAGCCTGGTCCCAGATCTGTTTGTGCTTTTGCCAACTCCATTGTCATTGTCAAAGAAAACATGTTTGACATGACAATTCCTTAAGGAGTTGGCAAGAGAGCAGAAACAGACGCACCCAGGCTAGACCAAGTAGCCTTTATGATTTGGCTCCCATACCCAACCGATTTGGCTAAACTTTCATCCCATTTGTGGCGTACAATGCCTCAAAATATCAGGGATATTCCAGCAGGGCCGGAGACCACATACAAGACCTCCCCTTTATCAACGGACTTCCCCCCTCTACCTCTGTGCTGAGGCTCTGGAGCGCCGCCGATCGGTAATAAGAATTTTCATTCTCGCCAAGATGGAGGTCTCTTGCCTATTGAAGAGAGAAAAGATTGCGTGCATGTTACAGTAGAATATAATTTCAATGGTGTTGCATTTCAATTTTCTCGGAAAATCTAGAGGAGGTCAATTCTTTGGAGATTATTTTTCCATATCGGTATTCCAGCCATGAGCTCTGGAGAGGGAATAGATGAGGCTGCTAAGGATGCGGCCGACATAGCGGCGTTTTTCAAGTCCGGTAAGTGAAAGAGGGGCGAGCACCTCCGGTAGCCCACTGTATTGATATTGCCATCTACATTGTTCCCGTATAAATTATAAACTGATCAACAAATGGAGCCATTGTGGGTGGATGTGTTAGAGAGATACAATTATTCTCCTAAACAGACTCTCTGTCATCCTCTGTTTTTATTCCAATATGATAACAATGCGAATCTCATGTTATAGTAAACATACGTGTCGTGGATGGTTTATTATCTAGAAATAAAATGTGATAAATGTATCCCTATCCCGAGATGTGTGTAGACTAAATCTTTCAAGTATTCTGTACCCTGCGTCGTGGCCAACGAACCTTTTGCAGTGAGCTACTTGATAGTCAGAACCACATCCTATTGATTGTGATAGCCTATCATGTAAACAAACTGTAGGATATGATACCGCCCAGGTGAAGAGGCTGCACATCCTATCTGGAACATAACTGAGTTTTCTATATTCACACTTCCTACGTAGCTTACGGAAACATCACGTCTTCCTGTTTACTCTCATACAATATGTTATGGAATAACCAATAATAGACTATCACTTTTTTCTATTTAGATACCCATTAGTCCATCAGAGCAATACACGAATCCCTATAAAATTAATCCTTACAAGATATTCAGATTATTGTGTTATTAGTGTTATTTTAACATATCTAAAAACATTGAGTTTATCTCTGGTATACGTTCTAATAATTTTTCTCTCTAGTCAATTTAATGACTTAACATCATGTTTTATTTTTTTTTACCCTAGTAGGCTAAACCTATTATATCACAAAAGTACTTCCACACAACACACTGCCATCATTCCCCCCACATTCATTGGGGTAAGAATGTAATTCTGTTGAATTAATATTTTGGAAAGTAAAAAAAAGTACATATAGGTGGCTGGGGAACGTCCTTGGACCATGATTAGACCACCTCAGATGATCCACAGTCAGAGCAGCTGTTCATTTGCGCTCAGCTGTTTCTGTAGCACCTGGTCTGGTGCATCTTGGTCAAAAAGTC
This sequence comes from Thymallus thymallus, assembly GCA_023634145.1. Lineage (NCBI taxonomy): Eukaryota > Metazoa > Chordata > Actinopteri > Salmoniformes > Salmonidae > Thymallus > Thymallus thymallus. Next base: position 17,909,953 of record CM042415.1, on the reverse strand, counting down.
AGTTTCCCACAATCCCAATTGATGACACACAGACAGAAGTTTGAGTGAGACAGACAGGGTCAAGCTGAAGTGAAGAAGGGTCTTTTGGAAAGATGAGTGATATAGCCTAGTGATTTCTATAATACATTCAATTATATGCTTTATGTGTGTGAATGTTACATAGCATTGACTTGAGCTTTTAGGCCACTGGAGTCTGGAGTTAAAGGAAGTTAAGAAAGAGCTGTCTAAAGACAATGTTAGGAAATGTAAATCGGCATATGTTCCTTTTCCCCATAGTTACCACAAATATTTTCTCTCAGTGTCTCTTTAAGACAGCTTGGAATGCTATAATGGATTGTATCATATTGTTGCAGTCTATGGTTGGTATGTGGCCAGTGTTTTCTGCTATAGCTGCTATTGACCATGGCCTGGGAGTTAACAATAACAACATCAACTTGAATGATGTGCCTGAACAGCATTTGCCTGTAAATGTTTTCTAGTCTAGATGCTTTGAGGTTTGATTAGACCATTTACATTTTTTAAATATATACATATATATTTACCCTTATTTTACTAGGCAAGTCAGTTAAGAACAAATTCTTATTTTCAATGACGGCCTAGGAACAGTGGGTTAACTGCCTTGTTCAGGGGCAGAACGACAGATTTTACCTTGTCAGCTCGGGGATTCGATCCAGCAACCTTTCAGTTACTGGCCCAACACTCTAAACACTGGGCTACCTGCCACCCCAATTTCACCTGTTACTATTATTATTAACTGAAAGGACTCAGCTTAGCTTGCTATATCGGGTAATTATAGGTTGTATTTTGTGCAGTCCAGTGTTCAAGCTTGTAAGTGTTTTGCATGGTGATGCATTTAGACTTTCAAATTTCACACATATTGTGTAGGTGCTAAAACTGGGACAGCTAGTCATGACTGTGTAAGAGAGGCAAGTGAAACACAGTGCAACAACATGACCCATAACTGTGTCCAAGCATATGATAGGAGCGATGGATATGTTGGTCACAAAAGGCACCCTATTCCATATTTTTTAATTTAACCATGCAAGTCAGTTAAGAACATATTCTTATTTACAATGACGGCCTACACCAGCCAAATCCAGACGACGCTGGGCCAATTGTGCGCCGCCCAATGGGACTCCCAATCATGGCCGGATGTGATACAGCCTGGATACAAACCAGGGACTGTAGTGACGCCTCTCGCACTGAGATGCAGTGCCTTAGACCGCTGTGCCACTCGGGAGCATAATAGTGCACTACTTTTGACCAATAGGGAATATATTCACCATAATAGGGTGCCATTTGGGATGCAACCATGGATATGTTGTTTGGCCTGTCAGGATCCTACAACACCATTCATCCTGAAACCACAGTGGAAGGACAGAAGAGGCCATCCCACTTTCTGTAACCTCTCCAGCAGGCTTCCTAATTGCTGCTGGCTTGTTTAGCTTTGAAATCTTGGCACAAAGTTGCTCTTTCTTGTTGCACTGAAACACATTTCTTTAGTTTGGGGAGCTCTGGGTGCACCTACTGCGATGCCCTAGTTAGTCACTGAGGAGTCTTGATTAGGACTTCGGTTGTGTCCCAAATGGCACCCTATTCCCTGTATAGTGTGCACTAATTATGACCAGGGTAGTAATAAGGTGACGTTATGGCTCTACTAGACGGCCTGGCTGAAGATGTTATATGTAATTTAAGAAGAGACTAGTCTAATTTTAGTATTCGCTCTTTTAAGAGTATCTAACATGATGATATACTAGACAGTCTGTATTGGAAGATGATACACATAGCATAAGTCATAGCTCGATGATTTAGGGAAGTCAACTATCAAAACAGTATGCTTTTCAGTTTATGGAGATATAGTTCTGTATGGAGTTGTTGTGGTAGTCATGGAGATGTTGTTCTAGTCATAGTCATCTATTATTCCTTTGCATTATCTTGTGATTAGGTAGACAGATGGACGTTATTATGTCATTCCTACATACAGTTGATGTCGGAAGTTTACATACACTTAGGTTGAAGTCATTAAAACACATTTTTCAACCACTCCACAGATTTCATGTTAACAAACTATCGTTTTGGCAAGTCGGTTAGGATATCTACTTTGTGCATGACACAAGTAATTCTTCCAACAATTGTTTACAGACAGATTATTTCACTTATAATTCACTATATCACAATTCCAGTGGGTCAGAAGTTTACATACACTAAGTTGGCTGTGCCTTTAAACAGCTTGGAAAATTCCAGATAATTATGTCATGGCTTTAGAAGCTTCAGATAGGCTAATTGACATCATTTGAGTCAATTGGAGGTGTATCTGTGAATGTATTTCAAGGCCTACCTTCAAACTCAGTGCCTCTTTGCTCGACATCATGGGAAAATAAAATAGAAATCAGCCAAGATCTCAGGAAAAAAATTGTAGATCTCCACAAGTCTGGTTCATCCTTGGGAGCAATTTCCGCTCAGGAAGGAGATGTATTCTGTCTCCTTTGGTGCGAAAAGTGCAAATCAATCCCAGAACAACAGCAAAGGACCTTGTGAAGATGCTGGAGGAAAAGGGGATCTTTATCCACAGTAAAATGAGTCCTATATCGACATAACCTGAAAGGCCGCTCAGCAAGGAAGAAGCAACTGCTCCAAAACCGCCATAAAAAAGCCAGACTACGGTTTGCAACTGCACATGGGGACAAAGATTATACTTTTTGGAGAAATGTCCTCTGGTCTGATGAAACAAAAATAGAACTGTTTGGCCATAATGACCATCGTTATGTTTGGAGGAAAACGGGGGAGGCTTGCAAGCCGAAGAACATCGTCCCAACCTTGAAGCACGGGGTGGCAGCATCATGTTGTGGGGGTGCTTTGCTGCAGGAGGGATGGCATCACGAGGAAGGAAAATTATGTGGATATATTGAAGCAACATCTCAAGACATCAGTCAGGAAGTTAAAGCTTGGTCGCAAATGGGTCTTCCAAATGGACAATGACCCCAAGCATACTTCCAAAGTTGTGGCAAAATTGCTTAACGACAACAAAGTCCTACAGCAACTGGGGGGGGACACAATGCAAATAGTCCGGGTAGCCATTTGATATATACCAAGCAATTCAAACTATTGCACTGCAAGCTTATATTCACTTTACACTGAGTGTACAAAACATTAGGAACTTGCTCATAGACTGACATAGACTGACCAGGTGAATCCAGGTGGAAGCTATAATCCCTTATTGGTGTCACTTGTTAAATCCACTTCAATCAGTATAGATGAAGGGGAGGAGACAGGTTGAAGAAGGATTTTTAAGCCTTGAGACGATTTAGTCAAAGATTGGGTATGTGTGCCATTCAGAGGGTGAATGGGCAAGACAAAATATTGAAGTGCCTTTGAACGGGGTATGGTAGTAGGTGCCAGGCGCACCAGTTTGAGTGTCAAGAACTGCAAAGTTGCTGGGTTTTTTACGCTCAACAGTTTTTTCTGTGTGTATCAAGAATGGTCCACCACCCAAACGACGTCCAGCCAATTTGAACTGTGGGAAGAGTTGTAGTCAACATGGGCCAGCATCCCTGTTGGAACGCTTTCAACACCTTGTAGAATCGAGGCTGTTTTCAAGGGAAAAGAGGGTGCAACTCAATATTAGGAAGGTGTTACTAATGTTTTATACGCTCTGTGTATATTAATACTATGTATTTACTATTTACGTAGTTATTACATTGGCACCGAGTGTAGTACACAGAGCTTTGGGAAGGCATAAGGTTGTCTTGGCTTGTTTGATGTGAGTTGACTCTTACAGGGATCATCCTGTCCCCCACTGTACAGTAAGCTGTTGTAATGCAGAGCTGCTCGCTGGCTATTCATAGTGTACTGTGGCAATTGCCCATTAGCTTTCAATGACCCAAATCAGGAGGCCATTTTCAGTGGCTTTTTAAGGATAGCAGACTGAATGAATTGTGTAATTGAATTAGACTTATTTTTCTTGCTTTTTAAAAACAAGACGAAAAATGTATAACTAACTTTGATGACACAGCATCATGCCATGCTTACAAATGAGTACGCTGTAACTGAATCAGGCACCACTGAGTTGTGATTTACAAGGGCATGAGATGCTAGTCATCCGTCATACCACCAGTGGTTTAATGAGACGTATGGTTCCAACAACGATCTAGTGTTTACTATGTCAAAGTACCTTCTATTTTTGTCCTGTATCAAATATCGCAGTCAGGCGCCATTTGCCACCACATAGCTGCCTTGCGTTGTCCATTTACCATATTACACAGTGGGGTTGTTCTTGTGAGAGGACGGCCGTTACATTGGCAACGGATATTTTCTGTGTACGTGACTGTTACTCTATCCAGCTCAGAGCAGCATGAGGTTTACCAAGTACTTTCATTTGATTGGTTCTTTACAAAGTACTTTCATTTGATTGGTTCTTTGCAAAAGCCCCTTTACTAATTTCTTATGTCCCTATTCCGTTTAAACATGACTTGCTTTCTAGTGGTGATATTATGCCATAGAAAGGTCACAGTTATCATATTTCTAGTGGTGATATTGTGCAATAGAAAGGTCACAGTTATCATCTTTCTAGTGGTGATATTATGCCATAGAAAGGTCACAGTTATCATCTATTTACCAACAACCGTTGGACATGAACATTCAAAATGTCTGTCCGTTTAGGAATGAAAATTAGGAATGAAAAAGAAACCATGAGATTATGACTAGGCCTAATTAGACTGGCCTGTAATGGCCTGTAATTAGACTGGCCTGTAATGGCCTGTAATGTGAGCCAAACTGTTGTACCGCCTGTGATCCAGCATTGTCACCCAGTGTGATCATGCTTATCGAAGTGGAAACCTAAGTGTTATGTAGTAAAATACTGGCTGCTGCCGAGGAACACACTTTAACCAACTAAAGTCTTCTTAGCTGTGCCATAATAATGGTGTAGTGTAGTAGGGCTCAGATGCTCCAGAATCAATTCACATCGTGAGAGGGGGAGAGAGAGAGGGAGAGAGAAAAAAAGATAGAAGGAAAGGAAGGACAGAAAAACAACCTCTGCAAATTATAGAGTAGTAAAGGCTAGGGTCAGGGTGGAGTAGGCCATGATGCTTTTATACATCATATTCTACAGTCAATCCTCTTGCATTCTATCGCAAAGTAATTGGCAGTTGCTTCTAGTGGAGTAGAAGCAATCAGAACAGAGTGGCATTGCACCATGAAACGGCATCAGCCCAGCCGCCATCATGCAATCCTCCTCATAATTGGAAAAAGAAGCACTTTTGACTGGAGTTGTTCTGTTTTGCCCAGACTGACTTTTGGTGGTTTGGTTTCCCCCTCCTCTCTTCTGTATGCTCACAATGGAGAACAGTTGTTTTAGTGCTGCATGACTGTTATGGATTTGTTTATTTATCATAGAGCTATTTATAAATAAGCCTGCTGAATGCCTTTTATGAGATCCATGGCATTTATAGTATAGATTAGTTAGAGATACTAGGCTTTTCACTGACCCACAGAACTAGATCAGACCACATCTCACTCAAAGCAACAATCTGTGCATAATTCTGTAGTATAGATCGTGAACTGTAGGCCTATGTGAAATCTAAAGAAAATAATTTAAACTGCATGCATGATCAGAAGGATAGCAAAATATTTACTAGGAAAGATTCTTAAGCAAACAACCCAAGCATGAATTGGGAGTCAGGTGAACTACTGTTCTGTGGTATGGGGAAATTCATCAGGAAGTGAGATTAGGAGGTTGCAGATTGCACAGAACAAAGCAGCAAGGGTTGTTTTATGGTGGAGATATGATTATTATGTTGTAGTCATGCACAGTGCTCTTGGGTGGTCATCAATCAACAAGATCATCAAAAACACATGCTTATTTTATTTCACGGTGTACACCATTTAAAACAGCCAAACACCATTCACAACAGTATTTAGTTCGTAAGAGATAGACATTCAGTCAATACTAGGAATAGATTGTCCACCATCTATGTGTTATCCAGACATAAGAGAAATAGGCAAAATAACATTTTGATTCAGAGCAATAAAGAAATTGAATAGTTTATCTGAGCAAACCAGAAAACTTTCAATATATAAATTCATACAATACTTTGAACCACTTAAATATAATACATTGGAAGATTGTGGAATCAATCTTTTCAGACTGTCAGAGTATTTATCTGGTCAATATGGCAGTGTATTATGTCTGTTGTTTGTAACAGTGTGTTAAATGTGGTTTGTATTAGAAATTGTATTTGAATGTTTAAGGACCCTTGGAAGATTCATAATAAAATAAAATCAAACACCAAGTCAAACGCTTGCAGAGCTTAAAGTCATTGCTTACAGGGTAAGGAAATCAATATGCAATTTTGTAATTTGAGTGAACTATCCCTTTAAAAATGTAAATTTCCCATTTAAATAGTCCTGATTTGCATACAGATAACCGTCAATGTCAATAAGTAGGAATTGAGAATGCAGAGTGAAGTCGATAACTAGCCTAAGGGACAGCTTAATTCAGTCAGGAATATAGAGGTATCAATCACAGCAGCCTCAGCCTGCCACCCACGTTGCCTGGGGGCCTGGATGCAATGAAAGAAGAAGGCATTGTGGGCCATGAAGAAGAACAGTGGCTGCGGGCTTAGCCTGCCTGGGTGTCTCCTTGAAATCCCTCATCTGATAAGAGAGGATTTCCTATCCATCCTATCCATCAGTCAACCTCAGCCACCCACCCCCTACTGGACACACACACCCAGCAGCCCCCTTCTTCCCAGCACTAAGGAGGCGTCTGGAATCAGGGCATCTCATCTCAGAACCCTGGCCTCCTAGGTGTCTGCCGGCCTGCTTTCCTGTCTGTCTCCCTCTCAGAGACTAGCTGTTATATCAAACAGCGCAGCAGGGTTTTATGTGTTTCTGATTTTATGTATTAACACCCCTCTTCTCTCTGATGGTAACAATAAACTCAGACGCGCAAGCACACACAAACCAGCTCGTGCATTTGATCCTTCCCGTCGTTCATACAGGACGGCATATGAAAAGTCAGATACTGTTAAAAGCCTTGGTTATGTTTTGAGAACAACGTCTTTCCTCTCTTTAATGAGGTTGAGACACACACGCACGCACGCACGCACGCACGCACACACACACACACACACACACACCACACCACACCACACCACACACACACACACACACACACACACACACACACACACACACACACACACACACACACACACACACACACACACACACACACACACACACACACACACACACACACACACACACACACACACACACACAGGGCTCAGTTTGTGAATCAAAGCAGCATGGCCCACTGTGGGACTGAGCTAGGGGATATTTGGTGTGGTGTGGTTGCAGCTGTGTGCCCTCCCTGTGCTTGTCTCCAGTGAACAGCTGTGCACAGCCTGTCAAACAGGAACTCCACACAGAGCGAAACATCCTCTTCCCTTTGAAGACATGTTTAGATCCTCTTCGGGCTGCACTCTGCCAGTGGTCGCCTGGTTTAAATGGATCACGCGCCACTGCTCTTTGTGTAAAAACAAACTAATATATTGTCTATCTCATTCATCCCATTCAAGTTGGTGTTTGTTTGAATGAGAGACGTCTTTTTGCTCCACTTTTAAATGCCATTCCCTGGATAGTTTGACATATTTCACTGACTAACTCATAGCCATTTCCATGTTATAAACCCTGTATAGTTTGACATATTTCACTGACTGTAACTCATTGCCATTTCCATGTTATAAACCCTGTATAGTTTGACATATTTCACTGACTGTAACTCATTGCCATTTCCATGTTATAAACCCTGTATAGTTTGACATATTTCACTGACTGTAACTCATTGCCATTTCCATGTTATGAACCCTGTATAGTTTGACATATTTCACTGACTGTAACTCATTGCCATTTCCATGTTATAAACCCTGTATAGTTTGACATATTTCACTGACTGTAACTCATTGCCATTTCCATGTTATAAAGCCCCTAGGTGAATAGGCAAGAGTAGGATGCCAGTGATACAATGTAGGAAGCCAGTCTTCGTCACACTACACAGCAGAGGACCCTCTATTCTACATTTACATATTCGGTCATTTAGCAGACGTTCTTATCCAGAGTGACTTACAGTTAGTGCGTTCACCTTAAGATAGATAGATGAGACAACCACATTATCACAGTCATAATAATTACATTTTGCCTCAAAGTAGCTATCAGCAAAGTCAGTGCTAATAATAAATTAGTATTAGTTCAAGAAAGGCCAGAGTGGTTTTTGTGTGGGTGGGGGAGGTTTCCGTTGGATCATCATCATGTGAATTCCCCATCACATGTCTTCGAGAGACTTTAGTTGTGACCTTAATATAGCCTAACATCGAATCCACAATGCAGTTAACATCGAATCCCAAGCCACTGCAGTTTGCCGGCCATTTAATCCCTAGCAGCAGCATATGCTGGTTTGTCTTTTGAGAAGCAGGCAAAGTAGAGCTAAGCTGTAGCTGTCCCGTGCCACTGATAGATGAATGACCCAGAAAGAAAACAGGGCTGTACTGCCAACAGCCCACAAGACCACAGTACTGCCATAGACGTAGAACTGAGTCGGTCTCAGTCAGAATGAAGAGAAAGCCTCACTTAACCCACTGTAATGTGCTACTGTAAAAATCAGAGAGGACGATGACAGACTGTGTTTAACTTTAATGACTCCAGTTGAACTATCCAGCATTCTGCTTCTAAGATTTTCAGGCGGGTGGCGGTAGAAAGATTCCCACTCAGTGGTTCTATATAATGATCCATTCCTGTATAAGTTTGTCAGCTGTAAGTAATTGGCTTCATGTTCAATTCTGCCTGTGTCCCAAATGGCACCCTATTCCCTGTTTAACACACTAATGCTGTATAGGGAATAGGGTGCCATTTGTGACACAGCCCATGTCTCGTGCTGTTTCATGTCTTTGACTAGCCAGATACTGGGATCAAAGCAGCTCTTCCTTGTCCAATCATCTGCTGGAAATAATCTCAGGCTCAAGGTTGGGAAGAGATTCTCAGAGCCAGGCCACTGCATTCATTCACTGACTATTCTTTTTAATCTTTCTTTTTCTAGATTCTCTCCCTCTTTCAAAATGTGAGCCCAAACTGGACGGACCCAGTCAACAAGCAGGTCATTTATTTACTTCATTCTTTTGCTTTGTCTGTGGAATGTATTCTATAATTGTGCTACGCGTATAATATTGTTACCCTCGCAGATATTTGTTTATGCCTGTTCGTGGTCAGATTTGGGGAAGAAACAGAAATAGATCCTATCATCTCTCTCTCTCTCTCTCTCTCTCTCTCTCTCTCTCTCTCTCTCTCTCTCTCTCTCTCTCTCTCTCTCTCGCTCTCTCTCTCTCTCTCACACATTTGATCTCCCCTTATCTCTCTGCTTGGGTACATGTGTATACTGCACCCACATAGCTACTATATACAGTTGAAGTCGGAAGTTTACATACACTTAGGTTGAAGTCATTAAAACTCATTTTTCAACCACTCCACAGATTTCATGTTAACTAACTATAGTTTTGGCAAGTCTACTTTGTGCATGACACAAGTAATTCTTCCAACAATTGTTTACAGACAGATTATTTCACTTATAATTCACTATATCACAATTCTAGTGGGTCAGAAGTTTACATACACTAAGTTGACTGTGCCTTTAAACAGCTTGGAAAATTCCAGAAAATTATGTCATGGCTTTAGAAGCTTCTGATAGGCTAATTGACATCATTTGAGTGAATTGGAGGTGTACCTGTGGATGTATTTCAAGGCCTACCTTCAAACTCAGTGCCTCTTTGCTCGACATCATGGGAAAATCAAAAGAAATCAGCCAAGACCTCAAAAAAAAATGTGTAGACCTCCACAAGTCTGGTTCATCCTTGGGAGCAATTTCCAAATGCCTGAAGGTACCGCGTTCATCTGTACAAACAATAGTACGCAAGTATAAATACAATGGGACCATGTAGCCCTCATACCGCTCAGGAAGGAGATGCGTTCTGTCTCCTAGAGATGAACGTACTTTGGTGAGAAAAGTGCAAATCAATCCCAGAACAACAGCAAAGGACTTAGTGAAGATGCTGGAGGAAACAGGTACGAAAGTATATATATCCACAGTAAAACAAGTCCTATATCGACATAACCTGAAAGGCCAAAACCACCATAAAATAGCCAGGCAACTGCACATGGGGACAAAGATCGTAATTGTTTTTAGAAATGTCCTCTGGTCTGATTAAACAAAAATAGAACTGTTTGGTCATAATGACCACTGTTATGTTTGGAGGAAAAAGGAGGAGGCTTGCAAGCCGAAGAACACCATCCCAACCGTGAAGCACGGGGGTGGCAGCATCATGTTGTGGGGGTGCTTTGCTGCAGGAGGGACTGGTGCACTTCACAAAATAGATGGCATCATGAGGAAGGAAAATGATGTGGATATATTGAAGCAACATCTCAAGACATCAGTCAGGAAGTTAAAGTTTGGTCGCAAATGGGTCTTCCAAATGGACAATGACCCCAAGCGTACTTCCAAAGTTGTGGCAAAATGGCTTAAGGACAACAAAGTCAAGGTATTGGAGTGGCCATCACTAAGCCCTGACCTCAATCCTATAGAAAATTTGTGGGCAGAACTGAAAAAGCGTGTGTACGAGCAAGGAGGCCGACTCAGTTACACCAGTTCTGTCAGGAGGAATGGGCCAAAATTCACCCAACCTATTGTGGGAAGCTTGTGGAAGGCGACCCGAAATCTTTGATCCAAGTTAAACAATTTACAGGCAATGCTACCAAATACTAATTGAGTGTATGTAGACTTCTGACTGGGAATGTGATGAATGAAATAAAAGCTGAAATAAATTATTCTCTCTACTATTATTCTGACATTTCACATTCTTAAAATAAATGTGGTGATCCTAACTGACCTAAGACAGGGAATTTTTACTAGGATTAAATGTCAGGAATTGTGAAAAACTGAGTTTAAATGTATTTGGCTAAGGTGTATGTAAACTTCCGACTTCAACTGTATAGTATTTTACATGTCTGCTGCTGCCAGAGACCTTCTCCTAGTGCACCACAGCTGTTTGAGAGTGACAGAGGGTCTGGTTTAACTGAAGATCCTCAACACTGACTCAGTGCCATCATAGCCTAGCGGTGTATTTGTTTCATCATGGATGCTTTCTAGTGTGTGGTCATTTCCTATTAGGCTCTACATCGAGTCTTGAAGGTTAATGTAGTATAGAGTTTTCACCCGTGACGTTCTTCATTGCTAACTGGTCACTGACCTGCTTATTTCTCAACAAGGTGACACACGCATGCACGGTGGCACGCAGACACAGACACACAAACACACACACATATAAAGACACGGCTGCACTTTACCGCACTTGACTAGTTGGCACGTGGTCGACCGGTCTGTCACCTGCTTAATAACTACATGCCATCACGGTCTCCATGTTCTTCGTGTTCAGAATATTTAACACGTTCTTAAGTACTATGATGATACTGTTAGAGGCTACGCATTAATTTGCAGATGTTTCAGGTGCAAGTTATTTATATAGGCTAAATAATGAGTTTCGATTAGGATATATGCTGACTCTGCTCTCACTAAAGACGGTCTGTGTTGGCTAGAGGGGAAAACCGTTTATGTATGAATAATTCAATAAAGTTGACCAAACATCTTTCTATCTGCTGAAAATTCCATTTGGATATTTTGAATGCTACGTAAGTAGAAGAAGGCTATGTTATGTCATGATTATCTTCGCTTACCTTCTGCTGGTGGCAAAAATCTACCATGTGCGCTAGGTGTCGTCCTTTTGAACAAATTACAATTATCTTCCCATATTGACAGTCTAATACAGTACATCAGTATGACTTAATTCAGGCAAGCATTATGATCATTCTTTGCCTGTCTTTCTTAATGATAGCAATGCATTTTTTTCTGGAAGATGTTAGCAGAACAGAAAGTGTAAGATTGTGTGTGATTGAAGTGTATAGCCTACACCTTACTATAATCTCCCAGCAGAACACAGAACTGTATCTCCATTAATTGGGGCTTGCTGCTCAGGATCAGTAGGAGTGTGTGTGACGGGAGCAGTTCTGCTCTGTTCTGTGTGTTCCTGTGGGAGAGACAGAGGCACACACACATAAAGATCTGCTCTCCAGAGGAGGGCTTGGCTTTGGCCGCTGCCAAACCTCTGCCTGTGCTGTCAGTAGAGATCAGGCCTGCTATGGTGACAGGGCTGGGATGGGAGGGCTAGGATGGCTAGGTTAGGAGGGCTGGGCTAGGAGGGCTGGGATAGGAGGGCTGGAATAGGAGGGCTGGCATAGGAGGGCTGGAATAGGAGGGATGGGATAGGAGGGCTGGGATAGGAGGGCTGGGATAGGTGGGCTGGGCTAGGAGGGCTGGGATAGGAGGGATAGGAGGGATGGGATAGGTGGGCTGGGCTAGGAGGGCTGGGCTAGGAGGGATAGGAGGGATGGGATAGGAGGGCTGGGATAGGAGGGCTAGGAGGGCTGGGCTAGGATGGCTAGGATAGGAGGGATAGGAGGGATGGAATAGGAGGGCTGGGACAGGAGGGATGGGATAGGAGGGATGGGATAGGAGGGCTGGGATAGGAGGGTTGGCCTAGGAGGGCTGAGATAGGGGGGCTGGGCTAGCAGGCCTGGGCTAGGAGGGCTGGGATAGGAGGGCTTGCAGGGCTGGGCCATGCATTAAAACATAAGAGCACTCCTTTCATGTTTGTTGAAAGCAAGAGGAGAGGAGAAGCACGCTCGCTCGCTCTCTCTCACACACTCACTCAGACTGTATTACTGAGATGAATACGATCATACAGTATGAAGTGAATAGCAACAATTGACATTTACTCTGTGAATCATTCGCCCATGGTCTATTGTCATTAAACGTACAGTTGAAGTCGGAAGTTTACATACACTTAGGTTGAAGTCATTAAAACTCATTTTTCAACCACTCCACAGATTTCATGTTAACAAACTATAGTTTTGGCAAGTCGGTTAGGACATCTACTTTGTGCTTGACACAAGTAATTCTTCCAACAATTGTTTACAGACAGATTATTTCACTTATAATTCACTATATCACAATTCCAGTGGGTCAGGAGTTTACATTCACTAAGTTAACTGTGCCTTTAAAGAGCTTGGAAAATTCCAGAAAATTATGTCATGGCTTTAGAAGCTTCTGATAGGTTAGTTGACATAATTTGAGTGAATTGGAGGTTAACCTGTGGATGTATTTCAAAACCTACCTTCAAACTCAGTGCCTCTTTGCTTGACATCATGGGAACATCAAAAGAAATCAGACAAGACCTCAGAAAAAAAATTGTAGACCTCCACAAGTCTGGTTCATCCTTGGGAGCAATATCTAAATGCCTGAAGGTACCACGTTCATCTGTACAAACAATAGTACGCAAGTATAAACACAATGGGACCATGCAGCCCTCATACCGCTCAGGAAGGAGACGCATTCTGTCTCCTAGAGATGAACGAACTTTGGTGAGAAAAGTGCAAATCAATCCCAGAACAACAGGACCTTGTGAAGATGCTGGAGGAAACAGGTGCAAAAGTATCTATATCCACAGTTAAACGAGTCCTGTATCGACATAACCTGAAAGGCAGCTCAGCAAGGAAGAAGCCACTGCTCCAAAACCGGCATTAAAAATCCAGACTACGGTTTGCAACTGCACATGGGGACAAAGATCGTATTTTTTGGAGAAATGTCCTCTGGTCTGATGAAACAAAAATAGAACTGTTTGGAGGAAAAAAGGGGATGCTTGCAAGCCGAAGAACACCATCCCAACCGTGAAGCACGGGGTGGCAGCATCATGTTGTGGGGGTGCTTTGCTGCAGGAGGGACTTGTGCACTTCACAAAATAGATGGCATCATGAGGAAGGAAAATGATGTGGATATATTGAAGCAACATCTCAAGACATCAGTCAGGAAGTTAAAGTTTGGTCGCAAATGGGTCTTCCAAATGGACAATGACCCCAAGCATACTTCCAAAGTTGTGCCAAAATGGCTTAAGGACAACAAAGTCAAGGTATTGGAGTGGCCATCACAAAGCCATGACCTCAATCCTATAGAACATTTGTGGGCAGAACTGAAAAAGCGTGTGTACGAGCAAGGAGGCCGACTCAGTTACACCAGTTCTGTCAGGAGGAATGGGCCAAAATTCACCCAACTTATTGTGGGAAGCTTGTGGAAGGCTACCTAAAATGTTTGACCCAAGTTAAACAATTTACAGGCAATGCTACCAAATACTAATTGAGTGTATGTAAACTTCTGACCCACTGGGAAAGTGATGAAAGAAATAAAAGCTGAAATAAATCATTCTCTCTACTATTATTCTGACATTTCACATTCTTTAAATATAGTGGTGATCCTAACTGACCTAAGACAGGGACTTTTAACTAGGATTAAATGTCAGGAATTGTGGAAACACTGAGTTTAAATGTATTTAGCTAAGGTGTATGTAAACTTCTGACTTCAACTGTACACAACGCCAAATACATCTCAGATGGCGCAGCAGGGACTTTAGTTTTCCCTTAAGTAAGAACAAGAGACAGGTCTCTGGCTGCCATCTTTATTCTGAGAGCAATTCCAGGAAATCCCTTTGAGGACCATTAAATCTCCTGTTTACACACAGAATGAGCCCAGAGTGTGTTCACTGTTTTCTGTTTCACGGCAGGGAGCGATGGAGAAGGAGAACTCTATTTACATAAATGTCTGATTTTATACAGCAGCACTACAGCTTGGTTCTCTGTTTACATCCAGCTAAACGTCCTGGACGACAATTTGTCAATATCACCACAGCTGCATATATCTTTTGCTTAAGCTTGCCCACAATATACAGTATATGTAATTTCTAACATGGAAAATAGCATCAACAAATAACTGATTATAGTGCTATATTACATTAATAGCACAATAGAAGAACCTTAACAGATGATGATTCCATTCCAATAGGTACCTTGGTAACGCCTCTTGAGCTACCAGTGTTGTGAAGACATTAACATGACCAGTGCAATATTGCACTGTATAATAATTATATATATTACACTATACTGTATATTTCCCTATACAATTCTCCATATATCCCTGATAGGCCGTAGCTGTCAGCAGTGTTCATTCTCCAGGGAGGGCTGCATGCTACAGACAGTGGTAGAGTGATGTGGTGGTGGGGGCAGGGAAGAGGGAAGCAGTGTTAGCCAGTAATTGACTTAGTTCCACCCTCCAACTGCAGGCCTGGTGGTCATGTGCCCCATATGTCTATGACAACACAGCTGAGGTCCTGCCTGGGCTGCATAACATGTGAGCTCACAGCAGCATTTTCAATTATAGAGTACAGCTATTCTGAACAGAAAAAGCATCTCCAATACTAGCGCAAATATGAAATCTCTCTCACTCTCACTGGCAGCTTCATTAAATAGTACCCACAAAACACGTCTCAACGTCAACAGTGAAGAGGCGACTCCGGGATGCTGGTGTTCTAGGCAGAGTTGCAAAGAAAAAGCCAAATCTCAGACTGGCCAATAAAAAGAACAGATTAAGATGGGCAAAGAACACAGACACTGGACAGAGGATATATATATATATCTTTCTCTCTCCTCTTTTTTTGTCTTTTATCATCTCTGTTTTAATCTCATCTGCTGTCATCCTTAGCTGAAGATGATGCTGTTGATGATACTCTACCGTTGCTGCGAGGATCCAAGCTGTGCCATTATAAGCCCAGCACCTCATGATGATCCTGTTAGAGGCTGCTCACTGCTCTGGCCTTTACTCTCCCTTACTCCCCTGACTGCATGACCCAGCTCAGCTGTCTCCATGTCATACACCACAGGGGTCCAACTGGCCCCACTCTGCCATTCCCTACACACCCCTGGCCCCTAACAGTAGGGGGCTGTGACAAACTGTATGATGCCTCGACCCTGCCCCCCTGTCTGCCTGTCACCCTGTCCCCTTGTCTCTCCTGCCTTCAGCACAACACAACAGACCCAGTCCCACAGCCCACCTAACAGTGGTCTTTAATCCTTTACAACCAGTTCTAATGCTAATTGTTAAGTAAACATGCCTCCACTCTTCTCCTCTCTCCCCATCCTCACCTCCTCTTCTGCTTCCGGGCCGCTGCCTGTGAGCAGTCGCTTGCTTGAGTCTCTCCGTTCCCACTCCTTAATTGCCTCTGTGCGTCTTCATACGCCAGGGACGTGGAAGTAATTCATGAGCAGTAATGAAAGCTGAAGTGTCACCCCCCAAACCCTCACCCATCTCCTGCCTTAGTTTCTCTCTACTCTGGCCTCTCTCTCTCTCTCTCTCTGTGGAGCAGAGTATAACAGAATATCAGATGAGCTCCAGAAACCACTTCCTACTCTGGTTGAAACAGACCAAAGCATGGGAGGCCGTCGGGAATCAGGATCTGTCAGACTGTTTGAGCCAACGCTAGCCCCAGCCGCAGGCCATGCCCTGTCCATGGTTATTATTATTCAGACAGAGAGATCCAACGGGAGGACAAACCACACTGTGTGGTTCGAACAGGACGAAGGATAGATCTGAGTTTAATCTGCAGAACTAGAACGTGAATAAAAGTCCATGTGGCGAATATTGAGAAAGGCCCATGTAGCGCCAGCTAGCAGAGCTAGCATTTAGCTACAGCTAGAACGGCGAAACTGCAAATCAAAACTGACAGTGAAAGCACATTTACTACCTTCTCATCGAGCTAATGGATTTAGAAAGCTAGGCATCACCTAACGTCATAATGTAATAGGCAGACTTGACGCAGCAGTCTATTAACTAATTGACCGCCTGGTGATGCCAAAACTCAGCCGTAAAATGTACAATTTTACAGTATTATTCCAACCTCATAGATATATCATATATACTGTATATAAACACAAGAAAATCACGTTTTACTGCACTGAGCCTTTAAGATGCCAATACTATATAAGTAATCAAATTACTTGCAAGAAACCAACCGTCTTTTCAGACAGAGACAACACAGGCCTTCCATTATCACTGATCGAGACAGTAGTCCTGGTCTGTTGATGAATTGATGAAGACAAACACTGACTGGTCCCAGATCAGACTCAGCGTCCTGGCAGGGCGACAGAGAGGCAGCAGGGTAGTGATCCAGGTCGCCTATTAATACACTCTGCCGCTGAGCCTCTGCTCATTTTCTCATTTTCTCTGTGTTAGCCTGGTTCAACCAGACTGAACACTGTATTATCCTCTGTTTCAGTCTGGTTTTACCAGGCTAACGTTGGGTGTCAGGAAAGGCAACTCATCATCACACCTCATTCCAGCCACAGCAACCTCAACCTGTGTATTAATAGTTTACCCCAAACACACTTCCTCTGAATTAGCTTGTTACCTGTGGATTTCACTCTTTAGTGCAATGTGGTCAGTATGAATGGATTACTGTAGATTACTTAATGTGGTGCGTTGCCAAAAGGAACATTGTTCCAGGAAAGCTGGATCTAGCTGAAGTTAATGTACTGGCTTGCAGTTGTTACAACAAAACACATCTTACACAGTACTTTGTAGTCTGGACTGTGAGGGAGAGAGAGAGAGAGAAGAGAGAGAGAGAGAGATAGAGAATAATTTGACACATTGGAAAGAATTAACAAAAAAAACAGAACAAACTAGAATGCTATTTGGCCCTGAACAGAGAGTACACAGTGGCAGAATACCTGACCACTGTGACTGACCAAAACTTTGAATATGTACAGACTCAGTGAGCATAGCCTTGCTATTGAGAAAGGCCACCGTAGGCAGACCTGGCTCTCAAGAGAAGACAGGCTATGTGCAAACTGCCCACAAAATGAGGTGGAAACTGAGCTGCACTTCCTAACCTCCTGCCAAATGTATGACCATATTAGAGACACATATTTCCCTCAGATTACACAGATCCACAAAAATGTAAAAACAAATCCAATTTTGATAAACTCCTACATCTATTGGGTGAAATACCACAGTGTGCCATCACAGCAGAAAGATTTGTAACCTGTTGCCACAAGAAAAGGGCAACCAGTGAAGAACAAACTCCATTGTAAATACAACCTGTATTTATGTTTATTTATTTTCCCTTTTGTACTTTAACTATTTGCACATCATTACAAAACTGCACTGTATATAGACATAATATGACATTTAAAATGTCTTTATTATTTTGGAACTTTTGAGAGTGTAATGTTTACTGTTAATTTTTATTGTTTATTTCACTTTTGTTTATTATCTATTTCACTTGCTTTGGCAATGTAAACATATGTTTCCCGTGCCAATAAAGCCCCTTAAATTGAAATTGAGAGATCAAGATTTTGGACACATAATGTCTGGCGGTCATTTCTGGGGTGTTTAAGCCACCTGCCCAGACCTCTGCTGCTGTGTCCATGGCCCCAATGTCCCACCCAGAGTCAGTTAGTTCACAGGCTGCAGTACTCAGCCTAGCCTGTCTAGAGAATTACGAAACACAGCCTGACGGCAGGCAGTGCCCTCAGGGGGAGACGCACCCCCCCTCACACACACGAATGCAGACACACACACACACACACACACCTCAGAGGACGGATCAGAGAGAGCATTGCCAATTCTGTTGCTAGAGTGCACTGATGCATGTGTGAGAGAGGTTCTAGTCCATCACACTCACATCATCAGCCTCTGGAAGGGCCCTCCTCCCCCTCACCAACAAATAGGAGGGCAGAGAGAGCTCTTATGGTCCAGAGATGGGGTAGGGTGGAGGTGGTACTGATGCACTGACTGTAATGTAATGGGAGCTGGATGGGGCTTAGCTGGTTCTATTCCAAAGCTCTTAGCACAGGGGCCTGTTGACTTGCTCATACAGAGCACTGGGGAGAACACAGAAGATAGCAGATAGCAAGCACCATCCTTCCTCACTGATGCCCTGGTCCATGGAGCCAAAGCAATTCCAGTCAGAGCCGTTCCTCTCTGCTGCTACCTGGCTTGTTTATGAGCTGAATGGTGTGAGAAGGGAAGAGACATGGCCATGCAGATTCTCTCCGCAGGACTCTGGAAGTAGCTAGCTAGCGGGCTGATATTCCCATCCCTGATGGTTGCATGGCTAGTGAGGCTCTTGTCTTTCTTCACCAAACAATAGCCTATTTATGGAGTCAGTCAGTGCTGAATCAGGACATTGTCATAGCTATTTATTTCCGATATTTAATGTATTTGTCTATGATTCATTGGTTTAATTGTACCAGTCATGTTCACAACCGGCTGATTATGACCATAATCATCAGAATGGGATTAGCCCCGTTATCATGAGGCTAATATGGTTGTGTCACTTTCCAGTAGGGAGAATGTTTCAGAGGGAAGCAGGGGAAGGAATACCTGAACTTATTCATTAAGAAACTTATTTTAGTTTTCCATTTCAAAACGTTTTGTTACAGTATGCCCTACTGAACATGAGCTATGTCATTGAGTATGGAACATGGCTTGGTCTGGTCTTCATGTTCTCCTTGAGTGTTGGGAGTCTTGTTTTCATCCTGACACTTGATACTGTTTGTCCTCCACTGCTCTCCTTTCAGAGAGTCCTGTAGATAATTGGTCCTTTCATTTCATCCTCTAGTGGCAAATTAGGTCACCGAGCTGAGAGCAAAGCGGGTGGTCATGTGTTGAATGACTAAGAAACTATTTTGGACTATTTTCTAAACATTTTAAATTAATTGCTGCAGCCATGATGAGGGCAAAGGTGTTGTTTATCGTCGTAGATGTGTTACTTAGGCTACTTAGACTGAGCCTGTCCAAAGGGCAGGACAGCGTAACTGAACAGAAAGAGCTCAGCTCATCTGAGGAGGTCATAATCTCTGACTGTGTCGACTTGGACCCGCTCCAGTACCATGCCATCACCATTACCGTTATCTTGGCTAAGGTAATCTAAAGGCATCCTGGCTGCTAGCTATGACACAAGCCTCTCACAACCCATGATGCAGAACTAGTCTGTATAAAGGGGCTTGGAGGGAGTTTTGACTTTGGCCCAGATAACATACCCAGACCATAAACGTCCTTCTGCCTGAATCTGAGGGCGAAGGCGTGAGCGTCTAACTCGACAGATTGTGAGACTATCTACTGTCATGGTTTAATTTCTAACTGAAAAATCTATACGATAATTGTAATGACTCTTCCGAACAGGAGATAGACATAGGCCTGTACCCTTTTGTTGTCAATTACATATATATTATTTTTATCGATTGTTTGAGATCTCTGCCACGTAGCCAGGCCTGAGTGGAAAGGAATGAACTAGGATGGACATTTCTGTTGACCAAAAATGCACTGGCATGAAAGCCTTTAATATTTCAACAGGCTGTCGTATTTGTCTCTAACACAGTGATGACTACAGAAAAAAGAGGGGTAGGTAGAACATTAGAATGCTTTGGATGCTATGCTACTTTGGATGCTATGCTACTTTGGATGCTATGCTACTTTTTTATGACTAAAAAGAATGCTCAATGCAGAATCCCCATTGAAGTAGTGTTTTTTCCCTATGAATACCTTGCTCCTCTACGGTAAGCCTTGGGTTGGGTCAGCTCTTCGCTAGTCTCTCTAAACAGACAGACTGGCAGGTGTCCCTTTTCCCTGTCAGTTCCCTTAAGTAGCATTAAGTAGTAGTGAGAATGTGAGTGTCTTTCTACTGTCTTTCTCTGTTATGCCTCCATCACACCGACAGCGTCGTTGCGTTTTGCTACACCAGAAGTACATTCATTTCCAGTGGAGCACTGCGTTTGCCTTGCAGCGTTGCGCCACAGAGGCAGTTGCGGTGCGTTCTGAGTGGTGCATACGTTGGATTTATCGAACGTATGCGTCAAACTGTACGCGTAGACGGCTGTAGACGGCTTGACAGAAATGGTGGAGAAGGTGAATGTCGAACTTTTGTTGCGCAGATATCCAGATGATGCTGCGTACTATTTTGCGCAATAGCGCTATTGGTGTGTTCAAAGCGCTACAAAGAAATGACAGGTTAGGTGTAGGTCTGATGAATAAAAACCCCTTTATTGAAGCCATGGTGGAGGTTTAAGCCAATTAAGCCAGGAAGAGAAAACCCCAGTCTAATGGATATGAATGTGAATTGCAGACCATCACCGTACCACTGAGTATGTTGTAACATTATATCACACGTTATAATAACATTAAGAATCAACGGAAGGTGACCTCTCGTCTATTTTCATTTCTTCCCCCTGGGGGCGGTGGAGACCGGATGGAGGATTTGGGGCTGTTTCACTCACCGACTTGTGTTCCTGTGGCCTCACTGTGACTGACTGGGCAGTGTGTACTGACACCTGCTGGACTGGGCGGGAGGGACCACGGACTGCAGGAACCAGGCACTGGGCTGCATCTGAAATGGCACCCTATGTACTATATAGTGCACTACTTTTGACCCGGTTTTAACACGGTTATAAAATGTTAATGTGGACAGTGATTCTTTCTGTCTCACATAAACACATTATTGACATGATGTGTATCCTTGAGATCTATGCCCTGGTTACCCGGATGTTGGTGACAGGCAGCCATATTAAGGACAGTTTGAATTTGTTAGTAAATGCCAGGGAAAGAAGGAGGCATGATCTGTCCTTACACTGCATTTAGCGTCTTAATTCAATGTTTACTGCTTGGCTGAGATTTCATTCTCTATTGGGGCCCATGTGAGAAATACTCCTGAGTTTCTGTCTAGCACTTAGACTGAGAAGGCGAGGCTTTTTCCACCCTATGGTACTGTTGTCTTATTTCCATGCAAAGATGGCGTGTAGTCAGAGTAGACATTCAGATGTGGTTATGCGCTGTCTTTGAATGGAAACCTAACTCTAAAAGACCTACAATTAGCCAAATAAGAGCAGCAGAACTACAGCCTTTTTCCTCCGGCATGGCCTGTTTTGCAATGTAAAAGATAGTGGAGCACTCTCAGCTCGACCAAAATAAACAGCTGGCAAATTAATCCTTGGGATAGGATCTGCAGCAGAACCGAGAAAGAAAATCAAATTGGCAATGATCTAAATAGCTGTGCAATCTTTTGCTAATTTTGTGCCGCTGCAAATATGTCCACACTCTCAGTCAAGAGGAGGCTCACTAGTGCATACAGATGGCTAATAGTGTAGCTCTAGCTGGCTGTATTCCATATTTGTTGTTAGTGATGGAGAGGGCAGGGGCTGTCTTTGCACTGCCTGGGGATATCATGAGCTCATAAACATTAACGCTGGTCTATGCTCCACTGGATACACACACACACACACACACACACACACACACACACACACACACACACACACACACACACACACACACAAGGACACACACAGTAACACAAGATCCCATATCCATCACGATCTCACTGTGCTGACTGGACAAAGATAAACAACAGCACTGATTATATTTGTGAAAGAAAATGCCTCTATAACAAGACTGTTTCTGAATGTACTGGTAAATAACAAGATTTGACAGTAACAGGCGTCATTGTTTTATGCTAGAAGCTGCGTGTTTGTGTTTCTTTGTGTATGTAGGTTGTGTGTCAGGGTTTCCGTTAGGAAAATGTGGCGCTGGACATTTGACCGGCAGCATTTTAATTTTACTGACATTTGAGAAATGTACCGCCCACGGTGCTCAGAACGAAATAAATCACATGTAGATTATGGCAGTGGTGTAGTGGAGGGTATACGCAGGTATACGCCATATACCCACTTTTTTGTGGGCATTGCCTACACTCAAGTAATCCCCAAAATGCGTATCAAAGTAGTGTAGTGGAGGTATACGGCATATTAATTATTAAGGCTGATGGAACAGATCAGAATGTTTAGCTTAAAATGTTGATAATCTATTTCTTCACATTTTAAGTGCACACGGCGGTAGGCCTATGTGCAAATGTTCCAAAATGCAAATTTGTGGGAAAACCCTGTTCTAAAATGCACACCGCACATGCGAGCGGTTTCATGGACAGAGATGGAAATATCCATTAGATATTTAGAAAGAGGGGAGACCTAAAGATGCAAGAAATATCATTGGTTGCTAATATGACTAGGATAATGCCTCTGGCTGCTAGACAATGAAAGAAAGCTGATTTTGAAAACAAATAACACATGAGAGAAATAGGCTACTGGTTTCAATAGCATAAGTCTTTATAAAATCTCCATGTGTCTATGGTTGGATCTTACTTTGAAGCAATGTAAGACATGCCTCATAATATGAAGTAAAACGTTCAGGTTTCAAACATTTAAGTATATGTTTTCAAAATGCACAGGCTACAGCCTCCAGCTCATTGCAATGTGGTGTGTGACGCGCTGAAGGTTGGCTACCGTATATGCACTTGAATGGCGAATGGGAAGTGCGCTTCAATTACCAGTTGAGAAATAAAAATAGTAGCTTTTTTTTTTTATCATGGCCATCAAAACAGTCCATGTTGAGCAGTTTATTTCCATTGCTCAGGCAGGAACAAGCATGGAAGTTGACCCTGTTTAGCCCCATGCACTTTATCTGACAAGGATTGTCTAGTCAAAGGATCCTTTTGACAGAAATAGACCAATAAAACTACTATTTGGGATACTATCTGAACCCAGCTGGTCTCAAGTTAATGTAGTACAGTGAAATAAGAAATACACAATAAAGTAAGTAAAGTCAGTTCCAGTACCATATTTACAATGTGCAGGGTCTGTTAATAAGGAGGGTGGATGGTGACTGGCCCCATGTCATATAATTCAATGGAGACATGAATATGGAAGATGTGTCTGTGGGTGTTTTATAGTAATGAGCAGTGGAGTGCTGGGCCGGTCTTTGATCCTGCATTAGAATAGACCTTGACTGCATCCCAATGGCACCCTATTCCCTACATAGTCCATAGGACCCTGGTCAAAAGTATTGCACTACATAAGGAGTAGGGAGCCATTTGGGATGTATCCTTGATGTTTTTCACACGCAATCTCATTTAGAATTGTTACGCAAAAGCCGGCTCAATGGTTGTTCCTGTGGGAGCTGGCTGTGACTCCAAAGCTTGTAAACAGGAACCAGCAGGGTTTTAACAGACTCACAGCCCTGCAGGTGTTTGGATTGAACACACACTCTCCTGCTAGCTAGCGCTCGTTCCCCTTCTTCATGGTTGTATCCCAAATGGCGCCTTATTACCTATATTATATATAATATTGCACTACTTTGTCAGGGAGAGACACGGATTCAGTTGCAGGCAACAGTGTTTATTTTGCTCTCAAATGAGCCCAGGAAAAAATAAACAGGAACACAAAAGAAAAGAGGAAGTCCAAATAAATGTCCTCTGGGCCAGGAGAGTACTTCTCAAAAGAAACAATTATAGCGTCATCCGACGCAGTGTCCGAGTTACATTGAGTTCCCTGGGGATGGTGATGAGCAGACAGAGAGGGTCTGGGGTGGTACATCCAAGTCCCAACAGAGAAAACACCTGGGCAGGCAGACTAGGAAACCAGGCCTGGCAGGAAACAGTGGAAGCAGGACAAAAATCAAAATGCCAAAACAAAAACAAAACAACACTTGGAGTCTGAAGAAAAACAGTAAGACAAGGCAAGGCTAAGTAGGTCACAGGAAAAGCATACTCACAACAACGGTCTGACAAAAGACTGAACACAAGAAGACCTAAAATAGGGGAGGTAATGAGGGATTAATTGACAGCAGGTGTGAAGAGAACAAGGATAGTTAAGGATAACGAGTGGGAGGGGAGACACTACAATGACAGGGGAGCACATGGCCAGCTGTCAAAACAAGGCACATGTGCTCAAAAAACACAAAACACAGCAGATCAGACGGAAGTCATGACATACTTTGGACTATGGGCCCTGGTCAAAACTAATGCACTATATGGGCCCTGGTCAAAAGTAGTGCACTATATAGGGAAAAGGGTGCCATTTGGGACACAACTCATGTTGAGCACTTTATTTGCATTACTCGTGCAGGAACTAGCATGGAAGTTGACCCTGTTTAGCCCCATGCACTTTATCTGACAAGGATTGTCTAGTCAAAGGATCATATTGACAGAAAGAGACTGACAAAACTGTTATATGTTGGTTTTGAGAATTCATCATTCCATTGACATTGTAAAGCTGTCTTGTTGACTTCGAGAATAAAATAAATTGTAATAACCTAGTTCAGGCTGTTCCTCTGGTATGCTAGCTAGCTGCTATCCCATGTCATCTGCTTGGTTTGCAGCTGATAAGAGAGACAGGATACATCTCAAATGGCGCCCTATTCCCCATAGGGCTCTGGTCAAAAGTAGTGAACACTCTTATCTGGTGTCTTTTTCTTGTATGTGTGGTGGTCTGTGAATGGCTTGACAGGCCTTGTTAGGCCGACTCCTTTTGACTTGCCTAGTTAAATAAAGGTTAAATAAATAAAAGACACAGGTCTGCTCTAAAGCCTAGTGTTCTACTGAGCCTGACATTAGTTTGCCCAAGGGAGAGACCTTACCCTGCTGTAAACATTGTCTGGGACAGGCTTACCTTTAGGGGTCTATTACCTGCTGTATGTCTCAATGGTCTGTCATATATCAACTGTCCCTCTATTGTAACGCCTGCAGAGCTTTCTCAGTCATTCCCCTCAGGTAGTAAGCTTACTTGGGTCCAAATATGATTAGTTTTCTTTCAAATACTTAAGTTACACTTAATTAAGCTTTTCTGGCTCAATGGAACCAATGAAATAGTCCCAACAGGGCAAACCGCGCCTATCTGGCACCCCAGGCAGGCACTCATAGAGGGATTTGAAAGAAAACAGATACTATTTGAACCCAGCTGGTCTGTTAATAAGGTGGGGGAGGGGTGACTGGCCCCATGTCATATAGTTCAATGGAGACATGAATATGGAAGATGTGTCTGTGGGTGTTTCATAGTGATGAGCAGTGGAGTGCTGGGCCGGTCTTTGATCCTGCATTAGAATTGACATTTGTTGCATCCCAACGGAACCCTATTCCCTACATAGTGCACTACTGTTGACCAGGGCTCTGGGAATAGGGTGCCATTTGAGACCCAATGCTAGTGTCTGATAGGAGTATTGGCAGCAGCTTTGTTACAGTGATACCAAAAGCTTGGCTCAAATCCTCTCACATTACTTTTTCATTTCACTATGTTTAACTGGTATCAGTATTTTGCAGACCAGTGTTTTTATTGTGAGGATTGGAAGGTTTCTTTGTTAGTCAGACATTGTTTTAGCCAATCATCCCTACTGCTGTCAATGTTGTAATCCTCCTCAGTTACGACATTGGGATTTCTCCTGGTCTGTGTCCACATCAAGGATACATCCCAAATGGCTCCCTATTCCTTATATAGTGCAATACATTTGACCAGGGCCCATAGGGCTCTGGTCAAAATTAGTGCACTATATAGGGAAAATGGTGTCAGTTGGGACACAACCCATGTTGAGCAGTTTATTTCCATTGCTCAGGCAGGAACAAGCATGGAAGTTGACCCTGTTTAGCCCCATGCACTTTATCTGACGGATTGTCTAGTCAAAGGATCCTTTTGACAGAAATAGACCAATGAAAATACTATTTGGGATACTATTTGAACCCAGCTGGTCTCAAGTTTCAAGTTTTAATGTAGTACAGTGAAATAAGAAATATGAAATACACAATAAAGTAAGTAAAGTCAGTTCCTGTACCATATTTACAATGTGCAGGGTCTGTTAATAAGGTGGGTGGATGGTGACTGGCCCCATGTCATATAATTCAATGGAGACATGAATATGGAAGATGTGTCTGTGGGTGTTTTATAGTAATGAGCAGTGGAGTGCTGGGCCGGTCTTTGATCCTGCATTAGAATAGACCTTGACTGCATCCCAACGGAACCCTATTCCCTACATAGTCCATAGGACCCTTGTCAAAAGTATTGCACTATATAAGGAATAGGGAGCCATTTGGGATGTATCCTTGAAGTGGACACAGACCAGGAGAAATCCCAATGTCGTGACTGAGGAGGATTACAACATTGACAGCAGTAGAGATACTTGGCTAAAATACTATCTGACTAACAGAGAAACCTTCCAGTCCTTTATAAAAATGCCAGTCTGCATCTGCAAAAACATAGTGAAATGGAACATGAGAGCATGTGAGCCAGGCTTTTAGTATCAATGTATCAAAGCTCCTGCCAATACTCCCATCAGAGACTAGCACTGCGTCCCAAATGGCACCCTATTCCCTATATAGTGCACCACTTTGACCAGAGCCCTGGTCAAACTAGCAACCTCCATGTTTAAATGAGCTCATCTGTGCTCTCTTCTTGGCTGAGTAATGTTACCTCCTTAAGCTCCCATCTACCACCCACTCTTATCATCACCAATGATTGGAGGGTGCTAGAGATCGTGGCCTACCTGATTGGATAACAATCCTGCAGCCAGCAGTTTAACCAAGGTCAGATGAATGTCTTCACTCCTGAGACGGCAAAAAGGGCTATCTACGCGCCGATTGGCTGACTGAACCCCAAGGGGTGTGTGTGTAGGGATTTTTCTGCCATTGTAATCCTTGGTAAATTGGGCCACAAGTACAAACAGTGTAATGGATGGAAAAACGGACTAAAACCATTTATGTATTACTGCCTGTCTGTCTGTCTGTCTGTCTGCTGCTCCTCTGTTACATGAGTAGCATGTTAACAACACATACAGGTTTTTCTTCTGGATCAAAAAGGGGCTTAGGTGATGGGTGTGGCAGGGGGCGGGGCAATGTGCACAGCTGTATTTCTCTACATCCCCCATATTGGCAGTGTAGAGACATTTTAGTAGTTTTAAGACAACATCCTGCAATTATAAAATGGAACACAGCATTAGTAAAGTGCTTAGAAATGCAGGATATTCCCTTTAATTAAAACAGCAACAATGTTCTCTAAGCTCTATGGAGAACATTTTATAATTGCAGGATGTTGTCTTAAAACTACTAAAATGTCACTACACTGCCAATATGGGGGATGTAGAGAAATACAGCTGTGCACATTGCCCCGCCCCCTGCCACACCCATCACCTAAGCCCCTTTTTGATCCAGAAGAAAAACCTGTATGTGTTGTTAACATGCTACTCATGTAACAGAGGAGCAGCAGACAGACAGACAGACAGACAGGCAGTCAGTCGCTCACTAAGACCAGTCAGTCCACAACAACTGTGTATGCATTCGAAGGAGAGGAAGACTAATGTAGAGTGGGGGTAGGGGGGATGATGTAATGAGTCTCCCCTTGGAGGGGAGAGGTCACAGTGTAAGGACATCTGTGTCCAGTGGTAAATGACTCCTCTCACTTCTCCTTCTCCTCCTTTTCCTCCCTCCCCCTCCTCCTCCTCCTTAAGTTCACCTCAGGGAACACCACATAACACTTTATTGGTTCCTCTCCATGGCTGGTGCCTCAAAAGACAATAGGATGGCTGACACTAAAAACATGTAGCGTAGCAGGCCTAAAAATAACAGGGATCAGATCAGATACATACACTGCCCTGCACAAGGGACCGCAGATGAATGTAGCTCATTAGCTAACTGGCACTGCACCGTGCTGTACCAACTATCAACTCTCCCAGGTCTTCCTGCTGGAGACCACAACAGAAATGATGCAGAAGTCAGCTGTTAATGGCCCTACTTGTAGAATGTGGTGAAAAATGTAGTCTGGGTCCATAGTGCGCGTTCGTGTGTACAGTTGTGACGTCTACCATCTCTCCTCCCATCTGTCTCTGGCCTGACAAATGCTCATTCTCTCAGAGCAGCTGGGCTGACAGGGATGGTCACAACAACACAAACCGGCTCAAGCATCATTAGACATTAGATAGGCCACCAAGGGCCACAACACAAGCTTCTACAACCCATGCTGCCCACTCAGACACACACTAACAAGGCTAACTATACCATGCACTAAGGTTAGGATGTGCCATTACCGGGGTATACAGGTAATATTGCTTTCTCTCCTTTAGTATATACTACATGGTGCACATTGACTCTTAGAAATAAGCTGTTGAAATAGTCTGTTGGTGTGTCTTTGTTAGTGTAATACATCAGGAAAGCACCAACGGCTGACCGTTAAAAAAGGCACATTCTCTTTTGACCACTGGAGCCAGAGGACCATGTCTCTTACAGAGTCATTGCATTTGTCCGAACACCGTCCGCAAAAAAAGCTCCTTTCTCTCCCCTGTGCTTGGTTGTCGAGTGTTATTTAATTCCGGTTGGTTTATTGAGTTGGTTTTGTTACCACCTCACAATCGGAGCTACATTTCATAGAATGTCCTAATGAATAGGCTTCTCAGAGTGCACTGAGTTCTGCACTTGTTCCAGTGTGTGACCGCCATCATTTGGCTTCAGCTGCTGTGCTGTGCTGCCCAGTCTGCAGCACTGTGACTCTGTCAAGGCCTTATACACCCTCTCTCTCTATCCTCGCATTGTGTCCGCTTGTGTTCTCTCCCTCTCTCTTCCCTCTCCCTTGCTCTCCTTTCCTCTCTTTCTCTCTCCCTCTCTCCTTTCTCTCCCTCTCTCTCTCTCCTGGCTCTGTGTTCGGCTTGGGCTCACTCTCTGTTGTGAGGGGAGAGGGGGGCATTGAGAGGAGCTTGGCATGATCTGGGTTGAAACTGGTTTGATTCGCCTCAGTGGAAAAGGGCAGCCAGGCTAAATCCCCCTGTGGTATAATAGGGGTTTTATAAATAAACAACGGAGGCTGTTTACACCTTGGTCACCTGACTAACTCAGGATGGCATGAGCGTCTGTGGATACAGTAGAGGTGTGCTGGCATGTGGGGGTGGGGGTTGGTGAAATGGGTCGGTGGCTTAAGGGGGAGGGTGGGGTAAGAACAGGAGGGCACAGCTGCTGCTGCCATGTCTTTGCAGCTGTGGGCACCGACCTCACCGCCCCACCCATCTTCCCGCGACACACCTCACACACCACTGCCAGTATTTGCGCCTACCCCCTCTTTCTCTTTCTCTTTCTCTCCCCCCTCTCTCTGTCTCTCTCTGTCTCTCTCTCTCTCTGACAGACAGCTGACTCCCCCTCTTCCAGAGGACCGATAAGCTTCCCCAGTTATTTATTCCTGATGGCTCAGTGACCACAGACCGACCGACCACCCTGGACAGACTTTAGAGAAGAGCCTTGTTGTTCCAAAGTCGCCACTCAGGGGACCGGAGTTTACAAACTAGACTCACTGAGACGGTTGGAGTTACCAGGCAGCTAGCTACTAGACTGGGAGCCAACTTTACTTGACTGGTTTTAGTCATCTCCAGTTGTTAGAGAGATCTCTGATCTGGTCATGTCAGGACTCACAGTTCTCTTTCGCTTCCTCTACATGGGCTTTCTGAGGGACAGGGGGAGACAGCAGGGGAGACCGCAGGGGAGACTGGCGCTAACAGACCAAAGTCAAACTTCTGAAGAGAATGGTATGTCAAACCTAATACCCTGAGCTTTCATCTGCATCGCTTGCTCTTTGCGGTTTTAGGGTGGGCTGTATAAGCACTTTTATTTTTATTTTATTTATTTAACCTTTATTTAACTAGGCAAGTCAGTTAAGAACAAATTCTTATTTACAATGACGGCCTACACCGGCCAAACTCAGACGACGCTAGGCCAATTGTGTGCTGCCCTATGGGAATCCCAATCACGGCCAGTTGTGGTACAGCCTGGATTCGAACCAGAGTGTCTGTAGTGACGCCTCTAGCACTGAGATGCAGTGCCTTAGACCGCTGCGCCACTTGGGAGCCCAAAATGTTGTGACAACTGCTAATGTTAAAAGGGCTTTCTAAATAAAGTTGACTGAATTTGATTGGTTCACCAATGTTATATGCTCTCTGTGTTAGCACCACGTTGCGTCATTCAGGTGGTCTGTCTTTGTTTGTTATTGGCTGTAAGTAAAGACCTTTTACAGATCATTTGCCTTTGTCAAGTCAAGTCAAGTCAAGTCAACTTTATTTATAAAGCGCTTTCAAAACCATTA
The DNA here is from genome assembly GCA_023634145.1 of Thymallus thymallus. Lineage (NCBI taxonomy): Eukaryota > Metazoa > Chordata > Actinopteri > Salmoniformes > Salmonidae > Thymallus > Thymallus thymallus. The sequence goes on along the minus strand of CM042415.1, from coordinate 17,879,038 downwards.
AAATGGACCAAAGTGCTGTCCATGAGTAATAAATAACTCCAAAGTTACACAAAAATTACAATAACTCTAGAATACACATTAAAAAAAACATCAACACATGACACCATTAAATCAAACATATAATCACTCACAGTTCTCAGACCCATTCAAACGTCATAAGCTTGATGGAATAAGTAAGTCTTCAAGTCCTTTTTAAAAGTATCTATGCTTGGCAAGGATTTCAAAGATAGCGGCAACTCATTCCAAAGTGCAGGGGCCGCAACAGAAAAGGCGCGATCTCCACTACGCCTCAAGCGAGATCGTGGGACGGTTAAAAGCATGTTCTGAGAAGAACGTAGATGACGTTGAGACTGATATGGGATTAACATGTCCTTTATATATTCAGGAGCTCGATCATGTAATGCTTTAAAAACAAACGTTAATACCTTGTATTGTATTCTAAATTTGACAGGTAGCCAGTGAAGGGTTATCAATACAGGTGTTATGTGATCTCGTTTTCTGGTATTTGTTAAAAATCTCGCTGCAGCATTTTGAACGTACTGAAGACGAGTAACCAGTGATTCACTTATGCCTAGATAAAGAGCATTACAATAGTCCAACCGGGTTGAAACAAAGGCATGCAGAACAATCTCCAAATCCTTGTATAAAAGGATGGGTTTTAATTTTGCCAATTTTCTCAACTGAAAAAAAGATGATTTCACGACGCTATTAACTTGACGATCAAAGCGCATTTCAGAATCGAAAAATACTCCGAGGTTCTTCACATAACTCATATTATTGGACAATAGTCCACAATTTCCAGCCAGGCTATTCCCAAGCTGTTTGTTCCCAAACATAATTAACTCAGTCTTATCTTCATTTAATTGTAAAAAATTATTTGTTAGCCATCCCTTTACCTCAGTCAAGCACTTATAAAAATTAGTGAGAGATACACAGCCATTACACTCCAAAGGAAAGTACAGCTGTAAATCATCAGCATACAAGTGATATTTAATATTATGTTGCTTAAAGATGGAACCAAGGGGTAACATATATAACGAAAACAAAGTCGGACCAAGGATTGAACCCTGAGGAACCCCCCAAGAAATATTCGCGGATGTAGAGACAGAACATGTCCTGTCATGCAAATAAGAGGAGAACCACTTAAGGGCTACACCATTGATCCCTACATAATCTCTGAGGCGTTCTATTAAAATCTATTTGTGATCCAAGGCTAAATAAACCACCTCCAAGTTAATTCTGCTTTCTCCCCTATTAAGAGAAACAAACAGTAATTCCCCCTCGAATTTCCATTGAAAAGCTTTAAACCTAGCTACATGATAATCTGTCTCCTGGACAGCCTCTCTCTGAATGACTAAAGATACTATAATAGGGGTATCAATGAGTTCTTGGTTCTGGTCATTTCTTTATCCATGTGACAATGTTATGGGATTTGCTCCATTGGTTTTGTTGGTTGGCCTACATTATGTTCAAATAGCCACAATAGCCTGTTGGCTACTGTCTAAAACTGTAAGGGCACAGCCTCAGTGTTCACTGCAAATGCGCAACATATTCATGCTTTGCCTATTCCTCTCTGACTTGGAAGATATTGTTGCACAAACAACATGCTTATGTAGGCCTACATCAGCACTAGTACCAGGCTGTATTAGCTAGCTAAGTTTGCTCTGACATAGTACATTTAGCAAGCTAGGTAGCTAGCTAACTAGCGGCTAACAAGATTTATTTTAGCTAGAACTTGATAGTGTAATTATAGAACGCATGTAGAAAGCAGCATCGTTGTCACCAACATCTTTCTGCATCTAACCATGCAGATTGCAGAATGAATAGCAAGAAAGTGCTCTCTCCTTGAGTGACGGGGCACGTGGGAAGCAACATGCAGCAGGAGGAGCGGGAGCGAGAGATGACTCATGTAGCAAACTGAATAAATCATAAAAAAGGACAAAACAAACTCTGAAATACCGTTATAAAAGTTCAACTAAAAACCCAAACCGGTTCCTACATCAATACCGGTATATAGTAAAATAAGGTATACCGCCCAGCCCTAGTTGTAAGTGATGTAAATGGCTGCATTTTGCTGGGTAGTGGACAGGGGTCCAGGAATTAGAGAGGGGATTAAAAGCAATCATCAACAAAGCCTATTCCACCGCAAATCCATGTACAACAACTGTTTGGTCTGGCTTAACTTTTTTCCATGGAGTCGAGAGTGAGGCAGGTGGCCGGCGAGAACTGCTTAATGCAAAGCAACACTCCTCGTCAGTAAATCGTATTTGGGGGGCAATGGGGGACAAGAGAGAAAAGCTGAAGTTGGTCAAAAGACCTGGCATTGCCTTCGTAGTAAAGCTTGGTGCCCGGGAGGCCGAGAGGCAGGTTGTCCAATGTCTTCCTGTCGTACAGTGGCCTGCCTACCCAGACCTAGGATTTCTCTACGACCTAGGATTTCACTAGCTTCCTTTGTTAGACGGAGAAAGGTCAGATCAAGAGTTCAAGTGGTACCTGTCATGATGGCGGTGTTGGATAACCACAGCTGGCAGTACGCACAGGCAGGGACTACTCTCATCCAACTGTCAGGTAACATTACAGTGGTCATCTCAGATACTAGTATTCACTCTGTTGTTGCTCTCTGTGTCTGCCTTGGTGCATGATTAGGAAAGCTAGTTGATTCGACTGTATTGGTAAATACAATTACATTTGTGTTAAGGTTTGTGTTTGTCTATTTCTGTACATTACTGTTTTGCTAAGCTACATTAGTCTTTAGTTGTGTGGTTTGCTGTTCAGTTTCCCTCTGCAGCAGCAGGTGCTATAAGCTTTCAGAGAAGAGGGGATGAGGGTAGAGCGTCCTTGATTTATGGAGCTCTGTGGCTCCATCCGTCTAATCCACAAGCTCCTATGCTGTAGTTTCCTGATGTATTAGCTATAGGCTATGTCTGTGTACCAAATGGCACCCTATTCCCTATATAGTGAATTACTACCATGCCAAGCCCATAGGGTATCATTTGGGGTGCTGCCTATCTATCTGAAAACAGTGAATTGAACAATGACCATCTAGGCTTCAATGTGGACTCTGACTGAGCAAGCCTGTGCACGGACTCTCTTTGTGATCACAGAAGACACAGACCGGTGTTAGTAAAAACAGGGGGAAATTGCTTTCTACATAGTGCACTACTTTTGACCAGAGCCCTATTAGTGTACTGTATAGGAATAGGAGATGAAATTTGTGATGCACCTGTGGCCTGTGGTGAGGTAATAAATGCAGAAGAGTCTGTGGAGCTCCTGGCTCCTCCCTCTGAGGGGACAGGAGGAAATTAAGGCCATTTGTCATGAAGATGGCTGAGAGAGAGCTACGGAATGAGATCAGGGTCTACTGTGAATCTCCACCATCTCAACCTGTCACTTCGTCTTCCAGGGGCTTATCATTAGAGCCCTGGGCTGCATCCCAAAATGCATCTCCTGTCTGTCCCATATCACCTTGGCCTGTCTCTATCTCATCATAATACTCCTCTGAGAGGGCTTGTTGTCAGGTGGAGGTGGGAGACTAAAGAGAATGGGAGAACAGATGTAAGGTATAGTCTAGTATTGGCCTTACCCTATATAGAACCGGAGAACGGACACATGTAACATTCTCCGTTCTGTACAGGCCAAGTGTTAGCCTGTAGACCATAACTTAGTGTTCACCATTACACATTGTCTTTGGGTTGCACTGATTTGTGAACCAGGCTCATAAAAAAGATTTAGAGGGATGGATCAAAGGGTGAACACAGAACACAGAGAGGGTTGCCCATGGAGAGGCCAATGGTAGAGTTAACAATGCCACGGTCAATAGAGGGAGAGGGGGCAGTAAAATAAACGAGGTGAGGACAGTATCGGAAGAGTCTGGTGTGTAAGGGAGGGATCAGTCGGCAGATGGCCACAGTGCTACCTTTAAATGCAGGGAGGGAGAAGAGTAATTTCAGTTTATAGGCTTTTAGGGGTGATGCACGTAAAACCACATTAACATACTGATTACAATTATGTTTTATATGTCAGGGTGGTGTTTTGATACAAAATGGTAAGGACACTGAGCTGTGAATATCTACGTAGTACAATATAGTATTGAAGCAGCTTAGCCTAGTATTGTTTTTTTTAAGAAGCTAATACAGCACAATGAAAGAGATTGTGAAACTGTTGAATTGAAAAAGGGCTGGGTCTCTTCCAACTGACTGTGAAGGTCGTACTGCACTTTAGTTGTTGACGGTCTCATCGCTGACACTGGTACTAATGGAACATGATACTGTTGTTATTATAGTGTAGGTTGTCACACTGTAGAGATGGAAAACAACAACACAAATTTGGTCTTTAATACTCTATGACTGGTCCAACACTATTCAGAAAGCAGAGCATAGACACCTGGATTTAAGAATGTATCAGTTAATATACCTTGGATTTCACGTGTCTTGTAAGCTAAATCAAGCGCACCTAAAATACAATATATATAAATAAAGAATAAAGCATATAAAAACTCAGGTCTGCTATGTACTAACGACAGAACCTGATCAGAAAACAGAGCATTGACACATTCTGTAGCGTTGAGAGACCTGGTCACTCAGGGCTGTGTGCTGTTTCTGTTCTGCCTTCTGCTTATTTAGGGTCTCAAAAACTGGCAAAAGAAAGTGGCACAACGTTACCTCAGAGGAAATGCTACACTTAAACCCCCCAGAAAAAGGGTGTCAGTGCTGCACAGAGCAGAGCCAGGTCAAAATACACAGCACACAGGCAAAGTTTGCCTCCCCATCCAAACGAGATTAGAGTGGCTGAGGCCTCTGTGACTGGAGCTGCAGGGTGAAGAGAAACACCCACGCTTCCTCTGAATTTGAAGCGCTCTAGAGTCAAGCTGAGCTGAGCGCAAGACACAGCTGTGAAGAATGGCTCCCATGACTGCCAGAGACATATCTTTCTCTACACCTCATCAGAAATCATCCCCATACATTTGCACCAGGGCAGGAAATCCATTTAAGATGAGTAAGGGAAGTGGTGGATGCACCAGTTAATTCCATTTGTTTGTTCACTGTTTGGGGGTTTAGTCACCGTATGTCAGGCTCTGGCCATAGAGAAGCCTATTTGCTTCTCTATGTAGCTATGGTCATTCTTTCTGTTTCTGTGTGGGTTTTGGGTTGGATCCCTAATTAGAGGCAGCTGCACCGCATTGTCTCTAATTAGGGATCCTATATATGTTTGTATGTCCCACACCTTTGTGTGGGTCGTTATTCCTCCAGTCACGGTAAGTGTGTTTTCCGTTCTTGTTCATTGCATCATTGCCTTTTGTTTATATAGTTTGTGACATTTGTTGTTTTATCATTTAATAAACGATGTCGAACTATCGCTGCGCTGCTCCTTGGTCTCTCTCTACACCCACTCGTGAGACCGTATAACATCCGGGCTGGGTAAGTAGTAGGCCTGCCTTAGCTACTCCATTTCTTTTGTCCAGAATGTCCTTGTTGATTGGTTTTACCCTCCTCCTCTAGCCCAAAATTAACAAACTTGTCCTGTGCTTGGCTTTTTCAAGCTACTTACTAACTTAAACCCTTTTTGCTCCTTGTAGCAGCATAGGTCGTCCACAAAGTCGTCCACAAAACGTCCGATTCGGAGCAGAGCACTATGTTGAACATGCCTGACTGGGGAGAGTGAGGACTTGTGTACTAACACACTGGTGTTGGAAGCCAGTCCTCTGATAGGCTCAAAGGGTCCGTCCCAAATGGCACCCTATTCCCTATATAGTGCACTGCATTGGCCCTGGTCAGAAGTAGTGCACTATAAAGGACATAGGGTGCCATTTGGGGCACAGACCATGTGAAGCAGCTGGTCTTGCTGTCTGTCTGTGGCCCTTGTAAGTAAAGTGCTGTTAAACTGACTGAAGAGGGGATTGACATACTTTCCTTACACCGGGCCTGGGGCCTGGTGAGAGAGAGGTTACTGTGAGGCCACAGGCTTTAGACTAGAGAGAGCTGCTGGCCTGGCTCTATGTTGCTTTAGTAGATAAGACCAGGCATAGCACAGGGGTGCCATTTGGGACGCAGACATGGACAACCTTAGTGTAGTAGCACCACAGTGCTGTGGGTCCAAAATCTCTCTTCTATTTATGCATGCTTTCTCAAAGAGCTGGAGTTTATTCTCTCTTCAATGTACAGTTTTCCATTTGTCCGTACACCCGGTCATACTATTGGTGTGAGAGTTATACTTTTTCAATTTCTCCAAGAGCTCCCAAAGTGATAAATATCTATGTAATAAAACAGACATACCGGATGCTGAGGTATTGGGGGAGTGTGTCTGTATTCTGCACAATGCTGTTTTCATCAAACTGTGCACCACTGTCATTCAGTGGTACTCTTTCTGCTCCCTCATAATTTACATTGTAATTCCATCTACAGTACTGAGGGAGGGAGGGGGGAGGGAGGGGGTGAGGGACCACTGTTTTTTTACATGATAATGTAACCAAAATCCGCTTTTCGGCTTGTGCAATTCTTCCACTGCTGCTGCGATAGGGGAGTGGGGGTGGGGGGAATGAACCCTAGCTGAGACAAAGGAAGGAGTGTATATCCTCAAACCATGACTCAAATCACGATTTACATGCCTCACATGACGTTTAGTGACTTGAGTACAACTCTGTTATTAGCTACATCAGCCAATGTCACACCATAGCTCAAGTAAACATTGTGTGTGCATTGTGAAACACTGTCTACTATAAGGCAACACATCGACAGCTTCCTATGCTGCACCACCACCCTATCATCACCATCATGGTTCTATTGAGCCATTCATTTCCTACCCATGAATGGTTGATGTCAATATGATGCAGTAGCTGTCATCTCCTGCACTAGATCAGGCTCTATGAAGTCATATGATTAAGTTGTTCTTGCCATTGTTTGAACAGAATATTTCTGATCTGATTGTAACACAAGTAGTATTTCCTTATCTTCTCTCCAACGAGGCACAGTACTAGGCCTATATTGTAGAAAGTTTCTATGCAGTTTGTTTTCAGAGGGCACATGACATCGTCTTTTCAGTTCGCTGCAGCTAGCAGCTGGAAAGAGCTGCAACAAACACTCAAACTGGACAGTTTTATCTCAATGTCTTCATTCAAAGACTCAATCACGGAAACTCTTACTGACAGTTGTGGCTGCTTTGCGTGATGTATTGTCATCTCTACCTTCTTGCCCTTTGTGCTGTTGTCTGTGCCCAATAATGTTTGTACCATGTTTTGTGCTGCTACCATGTTGTGTTGCTACCATATTGTTGTCATGTTACGTTGCTACCATGCTGTGTTGTCATGTGTTGCTGCCTTGCTATGTTGTTGTCTTATGTATCTCTTTTGGTAGTGTTGTTTTGTCTCTCTTGTCGTGATATGTGTTTGGTCCTATATTTATATTTTATTTATTTTTATTTTTAATCCCAGCCTCCATCACTGCAGGAGGTCTTTTGCCTTTTGGTAGGCCGTCATTGTAAATAAGAATTTGTTCTTAACTGACTTGCCTAGTTAAATAAAGGTTAAATAAATCAATTAAAAATGACACTGCACTGAATGAGTAGAATGGATTGGCCTCATTATTAATATATTATCAAGGCAGAGTAATTGACAACCTTCATTTCATGCTCGGCAGACTTGTGAATGAAGGCTGCGTGGTGATGCCTGGGTTATAATGATTGTTCACCAATTACTGTATGGAGGGATATTGCAGTAAAGGTGCTGGGATATTGGTGATGTACTCATGTAAAGCAGGCTGAACGTGTAGGCTCAGTAGGTGGGAATCCAATATGAGCTTATATGCTTGAATTGCTTGGGCTAAATTGCTGATTCTACATGTTCTGGTTCAAAATGTACTTATTGTGCCACACTGCGTGCAGAGCACTGTGTGAGGTGTGTGTGTGTGTGTGTGTGTGTGTGTGTGTGTGTGTGTGTGTGCGAAGTAGGCTATGAGTCTGCAGAGGTCCTCTGTTCATATTCACGGTTACTTCTGGTCACCTGGGTACCACAGGAACTAGCATGAGAAATACACAACAACCACTAAACAGGGTGTCTGGCCTGTCATCTGGGTGGAGCATTGTCTGAGACTGAAAATATATTGGAACTCTGTCTCTCCCTGCTGAACCAGATCTGTACTTCTAGCAGTGTGTGTGTGTGTGTGTGGGTGTGTGTGTGTGGTTGTGTTGTGTTGACCCTTCTCAGTGCCTCTAGCAGTGCAGTGGAGATCAGTGTTGGATGTGGGCCATTATCAGGCTGTTAAATAAAAACATCAGAGAGAGGGAGAGAGAGAAAGAGTGAGGGGGGAGAGAGAGAGAGGAATGTGGGCACACTTGACAGGAAACAGAGGAGTTGTGTTTCCAGTGGGTCCCATGCCCTGTATTACTGTACGACTAACACACACACACACACACACACACACACACACACACACACACACACACACACACACACATACGTCTACACCCCCACATGCTGCTGCAGGAATGTTTAGACAGATCATGAAAGGGAGTTGGACGATAAGGAGGGAGGGAGGGAGGGAGCTGAACAGACGTGGTGGTATTGTTATCATGCTCACACCTCTCTTCCTTACTTTGATCAGAGCAGTATGCTGCTCCTATTCGGAACTTGACTGGAATGAGACATGGGGGTGAGGGGCGTACACACATGCACACAGATACACACAGACATGCAGGCATTCATGTACACACACACACACACACACACACACACACACACACACACACACACACACACACACACACACACACACACACACACACACACACACACACACACACACACACACACACACAGCCCTGAACTTCACCCACTTATGGTCTCTGCTCTTTGGCTGAGGGTACACACAGACACACTAATACCATACAACTATTATAGAAGCATTTTACCATCCCTGTCCCAGCTGGTTCCCTGAAAATAGATGATCCTCTTTAGGGTCCAGCACTGCTCTGTAATCTCCCTTAATGACATAATGTGTTATGATGTCCAGTCAGGCCTGACTAGTGCTGACTGGGTCAGATGTGGGATAGAATCAATATCGGAGTAGCCATGTTATATCGGTTGGCCTCTCCTCTCCCAGAGCACGACTCACTCAGACCTCCCCCTCGATTTTATCTGCATCAGCTATTAAGACGGACTGTTAGGCTACGGGTGCAATCATCTTTATCTTATTACCTTGGTCTAATCTGCGCAGTTCGTCTGTGACAACCGTTTTTAACCTCTCCGAATGAAATCATATTTTTATCAGCAGCAACAGACTGGTAGAACCATCGGTAACACTTTAGTTTACCGATGGTGAAAGCTGCAGGCCTACTTTCCTGGTAGTCTATTTATGATATTATCTACGAAAATTCGGATTACTCTGTGTACTTTCTGGTACATACAGTAGGCCTGTGTTAGGATGGAGGACCCAGCAGTCTATTTAGTTGGTGTGGAGCAGCAACAATTGCAACAGAGTCAGTAGATCAGGTGTAATTGTGGGTATACTCTTAGAAAAAAGGGTTCCAAAAGGGTTCTTCAGGTTCTTCTATTCTGTGTAGCCTAGGTCTACAGTGCATGTGACAAAGAGGACTGGATCCAGTGTTACAGTTGAAGTCGTAGGTTTACATACACCTTAGCCAAATACATTTAAACTCAGTTTTTCACAATTCCTGGCATTTAATCCTAGTAAGAATTCCCTGTCTTAGGTCAGTTAGGATCACCACTTTATTTTAAGAATGTGAAATGTCAGAATAATAGTAGAGAGAATCATTTATTTCAGATTTTATTTCTTTCATCACATTCCCAGTGGGTCAGAAGATTACATACACTCAATTAGTATTTGGTAGCATTGCCTTTAAATTGTTTAACTTGGGTCAAACGTTTTGGGTGGCCTTCCACAAGCTTCCCACAATAAGTTGGGTGAATTTTGGCCAATTCCTCCGGACAGAACTGGTGTAACTGAGTCAGGTTTGTAAGCCTCCTTGCTCGCACACGCTTTTTCAGGTCTGCCCACAAATGTTCTATAGGATTGAGGTCCCATGGTGCCATCTGTTTTGTGAAGTGCACCAGTCCCTCCTGCCGTAAAGCAACCCCACAACATGATGCTGCCATCCCTGTGCTTCACGGTTGGGATGGTGTTCTTTGGTTTGCAAGCCTCCCCCTTTTTCCTCCAAACATAACGATGGTCATTATGGCCAAACAGTTCTATTTTTGTTTCATCAGACCAGAGGACATTTCTCCAAAAAGTATGATCTTTGTCCCCATGTGCAGTTACAAACCGTAGTCTGGCTTTTTTATGGCGGTTTTGGAGCCGTGGCTTCTTCCTTGCTGAGCGGCTTTTCAGGTTATGTCGATATAGGACTCGTTTTACTGTGGATATAGATACATTTGTTTCCTCCAGCAACTTCACAAGGTCCTTTGCTGTTGTTCTGGGATTGATTTGCACTTTTTGCACCAAAGTACATTCATCTCGAAGAGACAGAATGCATCTCCTTCCTGAGCGGTATGACGGCTGCGTGGTCCCATGGTGTTTATACTTGCGTACTATTGTTTGTACAGATGAACGTGGTACCTTCAGGCGTTTGGAAATTGCTCCCAAGGATGAACCAGACTTGTGGAGGTCTACAATGTTTTGTCTGATTTCTTTTGATTTTCCCATGATGTCGAACAAAGAGGCACTGAGTTTGAAGGTAGGCCTTGAAATACATCCACGGGTACACCTCCAATTTACTCATATGATGTCAATTAGCCTATCAGAAGCTTCTAAAGCCATGACTCCATTTTCTGGAATTTTCCAAGCTGTTTAAAGGCACAGTCAACTTAGTGTATGTTAACTTCTGACCCACTGGAATTGTGATTTTGTGAATTATAAGTGAAATTATCTGTCTGTAAACAATTGTTGGAAGAATGCACAAAGTAGATGTCCTAACCGACTTGCCAAAACTATAGTTTGTTAACATGAAATCTGTGGAGTGGTTGAAAAAGGAGTTTTAATGACTTCAACCTAAGTGTATGTAAACTTCCGACTTCAACCGTATATTGACAAGATATAAAACAGACAGATGAGGAAAATGGTGACACTGGTTAGGGGAAAATACTTAACTGCATTAAAACATAATAAATTTGGCCGATAGCAATAGATTAAATCGACTCATTAGCCCACAAAGGCAAACACGCCTCAAACACAGAGCAATACGGCCATAAACTAACGCGTCTGAGTATAAACTGCAGGACTCAGTACTACATGTTACCTCAATAATAGATCTTACAGAATGAGAACAACGGCTTACTAAAAGGACCTTCCCTTGGCCTCACCTGGCATTAACCATTCACATTTAAACAGGTACATTTTTTCTCCAGCGAGGCTTAGTAGTAGGCCAAAATTGTATAAATCTGTTTCTCTACAGTTTGTTTTCAAAGGGCACACAACAGCACGCTGAGTGAGTAGAATTGACTGCCCTCATTATTAATGCATTATGAAGGCAGAGTGATTGACAACCTTTATTTCGTGCTCTTTCATGTCCCTCTCTGGCAACTGTTTTAACCTCTTATTTCAGAATTAAATTATACTTTTTAATTGTCAATCACACCTATTGAGTCGGCCATCTTTTTTGATAGGATGCTATTAATCATATCATGCAATGCCTTGTGAAAGTTGGATTTTGTGTTGCAGTCAAATTAATAATCCATTTTGGATAATTGCAACAACAAAAAAGCTGAGCTGTGACAAAGTGGGTTGGGGACAGGGGACTGCAGTTGGAGACTACGATTAGTGGTTTGATATGGTAATATGACCATGAATGCATCCAAAATGGCACCCTATCCCCTATTTATTGCACTACTTTTGACCAGACCCCATGTAGAATAGGGTGCAATTTGGGACACAAACCATCTCTCCCCTGAGGTGGAACAGTGAGTGGGAAATATATTACGTTGCAGCTTTGCAGGAGATAAAGTCTAGCTACTGCCTATTACCATGTCCATAAAATATTCAGAGTGAGAGCATAGGCCTCGGAGCTTCCTTTCCTTTCCCTGCACTACACACATACACACTCACACACACTCACACACACAATATTAACTCGGAAACTTGGATAATGAAAACCAGCTTGTTGACTCTCCTCCATGTCACAATCTATTGGAGTACAGTGTGAATGAGGCAATCCTCCCCAGACGACAACGTGTGTATCGCTGTGTGTTTTCAAATCCAACTCCTCCCCAACCCTCTCTGCTTTATTTGAAATAGACCCCTCTCTCTCTTTCTCTTTCTCTCCCTCATTCTCTAACCCTCTCTTATTCGCTCTCGTTCTCGCTCTTTCTCCATCTCTCTCTCTCTCACTCTGTCTGTGTCTCTGTCTCTCTCTCTCTCTCTCTCTCTCTCTCTCTCTCTCTCTCTCTCTCTCTGTCTCTGTCTCTGTCTCTGTCTCTCTGTCCTCTCTCCAGTTTAGTAGTTAAGTAAGCTTCTGCTCTACCAGGTCTAACATAGCAAGCTGCATCTCTATTCAGTGCAGTAGACATCAGCTTACTACTACTACACTGTATGACTACAGGATCTACTGTTTTATTTACAAGCTGTGCTACTATGCTATGACACGATGTAAAGTGTGTATGTGTGTGGTCGTACGTACAGGTGTGGGTGTGTGTGGTTGTACGTACAAGTGTGTGGGTGTGTGTGTGTGGGTTGCTCTCTATATTGAGTGTAAGCCATCTGGTGAGTAGGCGAGGATATGAGTTAAGACCAGAGTACAGAGCTATAGCTGTGATGCTATCTATCTAGTCACCGCTTTGTCTCTTTGACTGCTTGGTTGTACGATAAGGATTTAACCACTTTGTTCATGATAATACTCATATTTTCTCTGGTCTATTGTTGTTATTATTAGTGGTTGTCACCATCCTGAATTCCTATAAGGCCTTCTCAAGAGTTCAACTTGTCATATGGTTGTAATGAGAAAGAGACGGCTGATTTAATCTCACTTCAGAGTTCTGCTGCTGGAAACGGGTCAACTTCAGACCGGTACAGATTTTCAGACCTAACCCAAAGCAGGTTGTGTTTTAGTAATGATGAGAACATGACTGATTGACTTTCATCGTGTTATCAAGTCAACTTCAATCCGAAACTTTACCTCAATGGTCTGATTTGCTGTTCTGACTGACTGCATTTCTCTGTTCTTTTCAGGGTTTCATCGAAATGAGGAAATGAAGGCCATAGACGTTCTGCCCATCCTTAAAGAAAAGGTTGCCTTCATATCAGGTGAGAAACACAGTGTCCCTGATCCATGGTGTTTACCATTCTACATGGTCTGTAGTATACAAGAATGTCATGTGAACTCCAGAACGCATGCAAACACACACACACACACACACACACACACACACACACACACACACACACACACACACACACACACACACACACACACACACACACACACACACACACACACACACACACACACACACACACACACTGCCTCACATGATTCACTGAAGCTCTACATTTACTACAGAGCACTGGGAATAGGCAGCACATTATGGTGGGAACAAAAGCCTAGCCTTCAACACAACACAGGGAAACATCAGGCAGGCAAGGCTTCCTCTACAGGGAGATGTACAGTTGAAGTTTACATACACTTAGGTTGAAGTCATTAAAACTCATTTTTTCAACCACTCCACAGATTTCACGTTAACAAACTATAGTTTTGGCAAGTCGGTTAGGTCATCTACTTTGACACAAGTAACAGATTATTCACTTCACAAAATAGATGGCATCATGGGGAAGGAAAATGATGTGGATATATTGAAGCAACATCTCAAGACATCAGTCAGGAAGTTAAAGCTTGGACGCAAATGGGTCTTCCAAATGGACAATGACCCCAAGCATACTTTCAAAGTTGTGCCAAAATGGCTTAAGGACAACAAAGTCAAGGTATTGGAGTGGCCATCACAAAGCCCGGACCTCAATCCTATAGAAAATGTGTGGGCAGAACTGAAATAGCGTGTGCGAGCAAGGAGGCTTACAAACCTGACTCAGTTACACCAGTTCTGTCAGGAGGAATGGGCCAAAATTCACCCAACTTATTGTGGGAAGCTTGTGGAAGGCTACCCGAAACGTTTGACCCAAGTAAACAATTTAAAAGCAATGCTACCAAATACTAATTGAGTGTATGTAAACTTCTGACCCACTGGGAATGTGATGAAAGAAATAAAAGCTGAAATAAATCATTCTCTCTACTATTATTCTGACATTTCACATTCTTAAAATAAAGTGGTGATCCTAACTGACCTAAGACAGGGAGTATTTACTAGGAATAAATGTCCGGAATTGTGATAAACTGATTTTAAATGTATTTGGCTAAGGTGTATGTTAACTTCCGACTTCAACTGTAGCTGTGAGTGGAGCTCTCTGTGTGGACAGTGTCATGACCCTGACCTTCTGTTGACATGAGTTAGTCATGTTCATACTGAGATAGGCGAGGATAACTAGCAGGATTTGTCAAACCCCGTTTAGTGGTTGTCCATGGGTGTGTGTTTCTCATGGTCCTGGTTCCTGTGTTTCCCAGGTGGCCGAGATAGACGTGGGGGTCCCGTCCTTACCTTCCCAGCCAGGAGTAACCATGACAGAATACGAACAGAGGACCTCCGCAGACTCATAGCCTACCTGGCTGGCATCCCCAGGTACTGTTTCCTTGACATAGATGATAACTGAACACACTGTTGAACCCTGTCTGGCCTCGAAACCTCCTTTCCCTGCACTACACACACACACACAGCATTAACTCTGAAACGTGGATAATGAAAACCAACTTGTGACTCTCCTCCGTGTCACAATCTATTGGAGTCCGGTGTGAACGAGGCAATCCTCCCCAGACGACAACCTGTGTTTCGCTGTGTGTTTTCAAATTGGACTCCTCCCCAACCAGGATTTCTCTCTCTGCTTTTGAGGAGCCACCTCCCTATTCAGCAGTAGAGAGAATATTATAGCCTGGTGCAGGACCGTTACCATTGTGCTGTTGATATGATTTCCTCAGTATGCAGTGTGTGTGACTGTGTGTGTCTGTCTGCATGTGTGTGTGTGTGTGTGTGTGTGTGTGTGTGTGTGTGTTTGTAGTGAAGTGCAGTGCAGTCCAGGGCTGTATGTAGGTTAGACTCCCCCTGGGCCTCTCTCTGTAGGGGCTGATGACGCCAGTCAGCCAGGCAGAGCAGAGGAGAGGAGAGCACAGTAGAGTGGGTCACTTACTAATAACTAACTGCAGATAGATATTCTCAGGCCAGATCTCCTTTTTGCTCTCTCTCTGTGCTGTTTAGCTGCAGGCAAGCTTCTCCTCTCCTCTGTCTGTCTCAGTGTTATTGGATACTAGCCTAGAGGCTGACTAGTTGTTAGGAAAACAGTCTAGGGGATCTGGTGCGGGCGGCATCCGGAGGGAAGGGGCGTCGGTCTGGTTTAGGACGTGGGTGGCGTGGGCGGTTGGCTAGCGTAGTTGCTAGTGGAACGTTACCTCGGCTAGACTGTCTGTGCTGTCTACTCAGCGGGAGGGTAGTTTTACACTCCCTCTCTTTTATACACACAAACAAACTCTCACTCTCACTTTATCTCTCGCTTTCTATTTCGCTCTCTCTCCGGTTCACTCGTTCTCTCCCACTGTTTTCTTATTTTTACTCTCTGGGAGACGGCTGGGCTGGTCTTTTCAGAGAGTGAAGTCATAGTGATTTAGTTCAGAGCACAGGGCCTCTTCTGCGCTTCGAGACACTCACGTTAAGCCTTAAACACTGGGGATATCCTTTTATGGTACTTTTGCAGCGGGACACTTTTGGTAAGCGGAGTCATTGAACATTTCAACGGTTAAATTTTTTGTTTACGTTTTTCTGAGGTACCTGGTGAAAGACATTTTCACCACCCATTTAATTTTCATTTGAATATTAACAATACTTTTCTTCTAACATTTGTCATGCAAGTAAACTAAATATTTGAGTGGTTATTTGTGATTTTCATGGCTGCTTGTGGTTTTTGTCTTGGTCTGTCTCAGTGAGGAGGTGAGCAGACATGGCTTCACGGTCATCGTTGACATGCGAGGCTCTAAGTGGGACAGCATCAAGCCTCTGCTGAAGATCCTGCAGGAATCCTTCCCTTCCTGCATCCACGTCGCCCTCATCATCAAACCAGACAACTTCTGGCAGAAACAGAGGACCAATTTCGGGAGTTCCAAGTTTGAATTTGAGGTAAGTCCACCCTGCATAATCTCTTGTGATGACATTCATACAGAGTAATTTGAGCTAGCTACCTAGTGCAAGGTTTGCTTATGGGTTCTGAGAATAGTACTATAGCATTATGACTCAACCGCTTTGAATCGATCATCAGATGTGGATGTGGATCTTTTCCCAAAAGTGTCTGAGGAGATTGAATCTTTACTGAGAATATTTTTGTAGTCTCTGGAGTTGTAAGGCATGAGGAAATTCGTTTTCAATGTGAATGTTTTTATAGGTTTTTCTTCAAATGAATTGTTTGCCTTCAAATTGAATTAAAGTTGTGTATAAGTGTTAGAAGATGTCGTTATGAGACCTAGAAAGTGGTGTGTGGAGTTGGAAAGTGATATTAAAGCTGTGACAGAGAGAGTCCCGTGTGGGTAGGAACCTGGAGCTGTTAAATTTAGTTCTGACCTATTTAGTGTGGAACAAGGATATCTGGACCTCAGAGAGAGCAGAGTCTCTGTAAAGAGGGCAGTTTGATTAGGGACATTCAGATTGCCGCTAGTCAAAGCCCACCGCTAAAGAATACACAACATACACATAAATAGGATTTAAATAGCTGTGGATACTGCATGTGTTGATGTTATCTCATAGGGATTTGATCCACGTGTTATGACCGGTAACATGGCTGCAGCTAAAATGACTGGAATGTTTTTGCCCACCTTTTCAAGTAAACATTGGACGTAATAGATCTGTTGTTGACCACATGCTCCTCCTAATCCATGTTTAATTATGTTGGTTCTAGAATTTTGACTCACAATGATTACAGAATATAATATAATTGGTTTAGTAACATGATAGTCATTATAATAATGATATCTGCGTCTCGGGCGTCTCATTCACTAGGGTGTAATTTGATTGTGCCTCTTGTATAGAATAAGAATGGCATTCTAAGTGTCACAAGATGACGTTATACTTCTCGGATCTCCTTCCATACCTTCCTCATAGACTGCAGTTTATATTAGTGTCTGAACCCTCCCCTCTCTTCCTCCAGACGGTCATGGTGTCTCTCGAGGGCCTGACCAAGGTGGTGGACCCCTCCCAGCTGACGTCAGACTTCGAGGGCAGTATGGAGTATGACCACGACGAGTGGATCGAGGTGCGCGTGGCCTTCGAGGACTTCGCCGGCGATGCCGCCCGGGCTTTGGCACGGCTGGAGGAGCTGCAGGAGACCCTGGCGCAGCGTGACCTTCCGCGCGACCTGGAGGGGGCACGGCGCCTCATGGAGGAACACGCCTCGCTCAAGAAGAGGGCCACCAAGGCCTCAGTAGAGGAGTTGGACACACAGGGACGCAGGCTGCTCCAGAGGCTTCAGCAGGGTAGTGTCACCCATGGAGGCTACAGTAACCGCGGCGGCGGGGGGACGGGTGCTAACGATGGACTCACAGGCCACCCAGATGCCCACAACCTGGTGCCCAAAGTGAGTGCCCTGCTGGACAAGCTGCACGGCACACGCCAGCACCTGCAGCAGCTGTGGCACATGCGCAAGCTGAAACTGGACCAGTGCTTCCAGCTGCGGCTGTTTGAGCAGGATGCAGAGAAGGTATGTTATGAACTAACTACTCACTACTTTCACTTTTGTATTAATAGAACAAGGCTTGTTTCTAATCAAACAACATTTTAGTCCATGTCTCTCATCCTAGCATTCGGAACTAGAAAGAAAGAATCCCAAGCTCACCAGTAAAGTCTGGATTTGCACTAAGAATATTACTTCATAGCAAATCTTCATAGCAAACAGAATGGGATAAGTAGCTGCAGGAGTAATGGTGCTTGTTTGCTGTAATGGCCCATAGCCTGTCAGTGTGCATAGATCCAGCTACAGTTATATGGATGTCATGCAGCTATCAGCCAGATGGTGATGGGATGCCTGCCTGCTGTGGAAAGAGACATGTTTGTCAGTTAGTCAGAGCAAAGCTTTAATTACATCTCCCCACCACCACCTCCTCTTCCTACACCACCACCTCATCCTCTTCCTCCTCCTCTTCCTCCCCAGACATGTCATTGTTGTCTTCGGTCCTTAAAGCATGACTCAGAGGTCAAGTTGAAATGCTAGTTGTCACGCTGAGGTTTCTTGTCATGCTAGCTAGAGGTCACTCCAGGGTTACACGAACCTCAACCAGCTGTCTGGCGTTCCCAGTGACAACATCACGAGTCTAGGCAGTATGACAACATGACACTAGGGTCAGGGTGACACACAGTTCAATACAGGGGAGTGGAGTCATTCCATCTGCCTCCCTGAGAGTCCAAACAGCCATGTCATCCGCCTTTAGCCCAGCAAACCCCCCCCCCCCCCCCCCCCCTCTCTTTCTCTCTGTCTCTCTCTTTCCGAGAGCTGTAATATACTGGACCTGCTAATAGAGATCTTCTTCTGTGTGCCTGTGCGTGCGTGTTTGTGTGCCCGTGGGTGTGTGTGTGTGTGTCGCGCCGTCCACAGATGTTTGACTGGATCATGCACAACAAGGGCCTGTTCCTGACCAGCTACACAGAGATAGGAGGGGACAACCAGCATGCCGGGGAGCTGCAGACCCAGCACAACCACTTTGCCATGAACTGTATGGTAAGGACACACTCACATTATCATACTGCTTGACTCAATGAGCTGCATGGGAAGATACACGCTTCTACATTACTGATTGACTCAATGGTGGAACCTAATGACTATAAACGCCTCAGCTTTGTGTTATAATATGTTGAAGCTTATTGATAGTCATCTATAGCGTATTTATAGTCATCTATAGCTTACTTCTAGTCATCTAAATTTACTTATAGTCATTTATAGCTTAATTATAGTCACCCCCCCCCCCCCCCCTCCCAGGGCCAATGATGTGTTAAACTAAACAGTCCTCCCAGTACCGACCACATGCATAGTGACGTTGAGACAAGCCGTTCGTCTCATGCCTGTGTGTGTGTCTGTCTGATTGTGTCTGTCTGATTGTGTGTGTCTGTCTGTACGTGTGCGGGCGGGCGTGCGTGCGTGTATGTGTGTGCTGACCGGCCTGGCCCTCCCTGGCTGCCTGCAGGGTTTAAAGGCCCTAGCTGTGTTCTGTAGGGGGAGATGATAAATCACTTGGTCTCCCTCCACTCCTCCTTGCCCTCTCCAGCCCTCCCCTGTGCCTTGCCCTGGCTGTCAGTAATCAGTACAGGCTCTGGCTCCTGCCCCCATCTTCTCTCTGCTGCTCATGGGACCAACCAGAGGAAAATGAGGGCATGAATTGAAGCCCTAGATTTTTGTTCTACTGTATTTTTGGGATTCTCTAGATCAGAGATCATCAACTAGATTCAGCCACAGGCCGATTTGTTTTTTCAGCGGATATTTTTTTTCACTACAAATTGATCGCAAGAAGCCCAAACAGATATAATATTTGACTAAAACATAATCATTTCAAACCTTGGTTACATATGATTACATATTTCTATTATGCGTAGGAATATTTTAAAAAATCCCTTGGAGCTGATTTCGTGGTGTTTTTACAGTTTTTTATGTCTAACAATGAAAATGTTACCAAGTTGGGGAAAACTGCTCTAGATTGGTCTAACACTGTAATGTACATTTACATGTTAAGTGACAGTGCTCTTTCTGTAAGACATTGTTAACTTGGACATATTCTTTTATACCAGGGGTTCCCAAACCTTTTCACTCAGGCCCCCCATCCAACATTGGGGAACATCCCGCCCATCCCCCCACACACACATCTATTTCTATGGGCACAAGCACTGTTCATGACACAAACACCCCTCTTGTTGGTGGAGAGAATTTTGCATGTTTTAAGCTCATGGGGGTGCAAAGAAAATGTTCATGTGATATTTGAGTGACATAAAAAATACAAACAAATCTATGGGCTAAAAAGCCGAAATAAAAAAACGTTAGATGAAATGGGCTAGTTTATCTGGACATGTCTGACAAGTTATAAATAGCTCTCTATGGTATGCAATGACTCCCAAGGGCTCCCAAGTGGCACAGCGGTCTAAGGCACTGCATCTCTAGTGCTAGAGGCGTCACTACAGACACCCTGGTTAGATTCCAGGCTGTATCACAACCGGCCGTCATTGTAAATAAGAATTTCTTCTTAACTGACTTAAAAGAAAGGTGCACCTTGTGCATTCTACTATTACAACTTTCAAGAGTAAGTTTAAATCCGGACTGAGTTCCTTAAAAATGTTTGATTTAAATTATAATTATGCCGACCCCTCGCTCCACAGTTTGGTAACCACTACTCTATACAATTAAATGTTATTCTCTTATCATTTAGTATGATCTTGCCTGTAGAGGTTTATCAAGTTATTTTGTGCTGAGCCAGCCTAGCTTGTTTTGAGAAGCTGACAGACAGACAGGCAGGGGGATCACCCAGACCCATTCCTGGTCACAGTCACACAGGCATTATTGTGCATGACTTAGCCATCAGTGTGCAGTGTCAACAACAGGCAGGGGGACTCTGGAACAGAAAGTATGACGCATCCTCTTCCCCAGGATGCCATGCTTCCTGTTGACTAGAATGACTGTGTGACTATCAGGATCATATTTGGTAGGTAGAGCTAGTTGCTGATGAAGATACTGTGAGAGTAAAATGGTAAGGTGGTATCTGCGTTTGAAAGGGCAGATTATCACAATGGAAGCATCATGGACAGCAGCAGTTGTAATCACAATGTGTTAATGCGTTCGCTGTTGTGATAAATCTGCTTTTGGCCACCTTGAGTAAATATCCAAATATCCATGATTCCCCAGCTAGACTAGAGACTAGAGAAAAATGATGATCATCTATGATTATGTAATTTGTAATATGCAAATGAAAAGTATGGAGATGTGATGGAAGTCTGCCCCCTATGGGGTTTTTGTAACATTACACTCTATGGTTCCACTTTAGGGAGGAACGTGCCCTTGACTATTGACAGAAATTCAATACCAGTTCAATAGAAAAGCAGAAGGCCATTCGATAGCGGCACAATGGAAGCCTGTTTGAAACACATAATGGAAATGGTGATGCTAGAATGGACATGTGATGTCATTGTGGCCTAGTCTCCTAGTGTCTCCTTTCTGTGTGAATATTAGAACGAGGTAAATATGAAATAAAAATAGCCTTTCTGTCATGTTCCTCATTTTGGAGAATGCCAAACAGTAACCCCAGGTGCTTCCTGTTGAATACATTCTCTCCCCTCCACCTTCACCCTCTCAGAGTCTCTGAGCCTAGGGTTGTGTCCCAAATGGCACCCTATTCCTTACATAGTGCACTACTTTTGACTAGAGCCACATGGGCCCTGGTCAAAAGTAGTGCACTATATAGGGAATAGTGTACCATTTGGGACGCTGACTTTGGTTATGGGCGTATGCCAAGTCCTCCATTAGTGTGTCAGTCTCATTGATTAGTTCTTCCTATCTCCTATCTGTAATGTTGCCTGTTTGTTTACACAATGGAAACACTATCATTATCATGTTCACATGTGCCACTATACACCCGATGTCAGACCAGTCCCTTTGGCGTAGACAAATAACTCTTGATTGCATTTGTTTTGAATTCCCCAAGTCTGGGATGATGATATGGAAAGAGGCCACACTTCATATCTTTGCCATGCAAAAATGGGCTTTGTGCCAGCAGTATAAGTGCCAGTATTTTCCTCTGTGGAGTGGACTCTCCCTGCTCTAAGTGCTCAGTATGTGCGATGCTTGAGAGACAGAGGAATGTTTTGTGGTATGCTGCTGTGTGGATAAGCCTTGGTGTTGTATGTAATGTGATCAGTCAATGGATACTATGCAGAGGCCTGACCCAGTGTTTACTTTCCCTTTGACCCGTGTCCTCCAGGAGTTTCACATTAGGCCTGCCCCTCTTTCTTTCTCCACCGGCTAAGATACCATGCTGTCGGTTGTTTTACATCCAGGAATGAAGCCATGTAGTGGAGAGAGACTGTTATTTAGCCTCACATTTTAATGCTCCACAGATGTCGTCGGAGCCAGAGGCGTTTGTCGTTTTTCAGGGCAGATGTCTTTATTTATCTGTCTTTGTGGGGCTCCACTGCATCTCAGCGGTCTAAGACACTTCATCTCAGCGGTCTAAGACACTGCATCTCAGTTGTCTAAGACACTGCATCTCAGCGGTCTTAAGACACTGCATCTCAGTGCAAGAGGCGTCATTACTGTCCCTGGTTCGATTCCAGGCTGTATTACATCCGGCCGTGATTGGGAGTCCCATAGGGCGGCACACAATTGGCCCAGCGTCGTCCGGGTTTGGCCCGAGGTAGGCCATCGTTGTAAATAATAATTAGCTCTTAACTGACTTGCCTAGTTAAATAAATGTTAAATAAAAAAAAACACACGTGTGTGTGTCTGTCCGTATGTCTGTCCGTTTGCCCGCGTTCTGTGTTCTCAACTCTCATCAGTTTAAACAGTGTTTGCAGACAAACAGAGATGTTGAACGTTGGTCCATTGATGATCCACTGCTATGGATTAGAGCACACTGCGTTTTTGTGTAATTCATTAAAGCCTCTCATTTTGATTAAAACCAGGCTTCAAAGACCAGTAATTGTTTCAGCCAGGGGTAACTGAACGCTAACAGTCCTACATGTAAAACTGGATAATGAATATGTGTTTGCTGATCTATGTCTATCTTGCCACAACAGCTTTGAGTACCAAAATGAAAGGAACATGGTTTTGCTTTGTTTTGGCTTTAGTGTGTGAGTAGAAGGATGACGCTGACAGCGTCAGGGAGGGTATCGATCCCTAACCGACAGAGGCTTGTGGGTTGTGTAATTACCCAGCATGCTGTAGATCTCTACAGCAGGCAGCGAGAGCTCATCAACTGTGTGGGTGTGTGTGTGTGTGTGTGTGTGTTTGTGTGTGTGTATGTGTATGTGTGTGTGTGTGTGTGTGTGTTTGTGTGTGTGTGTGTGTGTGTGTGTGTGTGTGTGTGTGTGTGTGTGTGTGTGTGTGTGTGTGTGTGTGTGTGTGTGTTTGTGTGTGTGTTTGTGTGTGTGTGTGTGTCTACAGCAGGCAGTGAGAGCTCGTCTCTCATAAACACCTCATTAAACCATTGGGATAACGTTATAGCTCTGACCACATGAAAGAGGAAACCTACTGAAAGGGCTTCATAAACGGGGGAAGCTTGGCCATTGTACTGAGATGTTGAGCTATACTAGATCCAATTTGACTAGAAAGTATTGACCACAGTTAGGGTCTTTGGATTGGAAGTTATACCACTACAATCAAACCCATCCAAAGTGTCACGTTTTGAGCAGCAGGCAGGCAGTAGGTGGTGTAGCCTTAAGCCCTGTGATTACCACTGTGAAATGGGTGATGAAGGAGAAACGCATGACCTGTGACTGAACCTCCTTTCTGTCTGGGTGGATCTCCTGCTATGCCCTCCCTTATCCTCACCTCCCATCCCCTTCTCTCTCCCCCATCCAGCCACACACAGTGCTGTGGGCGTCCGTCGGGGCTGGCTGAGTGGAAGCATGTGGACATGTGGTCAGACTAGAGGGACTTCCTCCTCTCCCATGGGTGTAGGCCCTCCACTCCACTCGTCTCACTATGTTTCACAGGATAACTAACATCAGCTGCCTGCTGCACACTCACCGTCACTTCCTTATGCTTTTGATTGGCTGTGTTTGTTGGTTCAGCAGTTGGGTGACCATTTTGAAATGTTGTAACATGTAATTAACCAAGAATTTCAAGTTGTTTTTTACTTCACTGAAAATGCTCAATGTTTAAAAAAATTTTACTTCACGGATATTCTCAATTCTGGACACATTTTTGGCTTGACCATTCTATGTATTTTCTTGACAGGATGCAGCTTTATTTGGTTTCACAATACAGCCACTTAACACAGTGGTAGTAGTCCCCTTATTGTCTGTTTCCAGTTGACAGTGTACCTCCCCTCTGTTCACTGAGTAGAGGCTAGCTGGTGTTTTTGTTGGGCTGGAGTGGTTATCTTCTCTCCTCAGTGAGTAATAGTCTCTCTGGGTGTTTTTGTTTCATTTGGACTGGGTTGGATGTGTGTGTGTAGGTTGTGTGTGTCCACCAGCCTCCCAGGCCCTTACTATTTATGTATTGTAGGCCCTCCTGTGGCCGGGGCTGTAGCCATGACCCACCCTGTGCTGATCTGTTGTCTTTCTAACCGTCCCTCTCTGTCTGCCTGTCTGTCTTTTAGTCTCCCTCTCTGTCTGTCCGTCTCCGTCCCTCTATGCCTCCCTCCCTGTCTGTCTGTCTCTGTCTCCCTCCCTCTCTGTCTCAGTCTCTGTCTGTTACCCTGTCTGTCTGCCTGTCTATCTCCCTCCCCCTTCCCTATGTAAATATTGGTAACACTTTACTTAAAGTTTCTCTCCTTACAGAATGTCTATCATGTCCCCTCCATCTCCTTACAGAATCTCTATGTAACTATTAACCTCATCATGTCCCCTCTTACAGAATCTCTATGTAACTATTATCCTCATCATGTCCCCTCTTACATAATCTCTATGTAACTATTAACCTCATCATGTCCCCTCTTACAGAATCTCTATGTAACTATTAACCTCATCATGTCCCCTCTTACATAATCTCTATGTAACTATTATCCTCATCATGTCCCCTCTTACAGAATCTCTATGTAACTATTAACCTCATCATGTCCCCTCTTACAGAATCTCTATGTAACTATTATCCTCATCATGTCCCCTCTTACATAATCTCTATGTAACTATTAACCTCATCATGTCCCCTCTTACAGAATCTCTATGTAACTATTAACCTCATCATGTCCCCTCTTACAGAATCTCTATGTAACTATTAACCTCATCATGTCCCCTCTTACAGAATCTCTATGTAACTATGAATGTCGGTATGTCTTCTCCCCTCTTACAGAATGTCTATGTAAATATCAACCGCATCATGTCTGTGGGGAACCGCCTGTTGGAGTCTGGCCACTACGCGTCGCAGCAGATCCAACAGATCTCAGGTCAGTTGGAGCAGGAGTGGAAGGCCTTCGCTGCTGCCCTGGACGAACGCTCCACCCTACTGGAGATGTCTGCTGCCTTCCACCTGAAGGTTGACCAGGTGAGGAGGAAGCACACACATAAACACACACACACACAACAACACTCGCACACACACACACACACACACACACACACACACACACACACACACACACACACACACACACACACACACACACACACACACACACACACACACAACAACACACATACATTTGCACACACACACACACACACACACACACACACAACAACACTCACACACACACATTGGCATTTTCCAGGTTGAACAGGAAGGGCCAAAACACTCTGACTCTACTAGCTGATCCAGTGATATGCTCCCACAAAGCCCCACACTCCTATTTTCTTCTCTCTCCTCTCTCTGTCTTTCATCACTTAAGCTTTTTCTTCCTGTCTGTCTTCCTTTCTCCTCCTCCCTCTCTCCATAACCTCTCTGCCTTCTTCTCTCTTCACTTCTATTGTAGTGCAATAGGTCAGGTTGAAACCAGATGTCCAGAGTAGCAGTGTGGGCGGTATTATTATAGACCACAGGTTTGAAGCTACTCCATGGCTTGAATCTTACCCTGCTTTGGTAGAGGCTGGATTGTAAATATATGGACTTAGTTGTTGTCATGTTTTCCAACAAACGGATTCAAGTGGAGGTGTCGTATGATCAGCTGTTTGGCTGTTTGCAGTTGGCATGTGAAGCTAAGTTTCAGTGCTGTGTGTGTCTGTGTTTGTTTACCATGGTTCTAGTGAAGCTGTGGTAAACTTAGACCTCTCTGTCAGTCTGGGGACGAATGGGGGATGGTTGAGGAAAAACAGAGAGAGAGAGAGAGAGACACACTGAAAAAATGAAATGAGATGATGCCTATGGCTTTTAACTCCGCTCTCCTCATCCCTCCATTTCTAGAAGAATCACTTGTTTTGTATCATTATTCTCCTGAAGTGCCTCTACTTTCTGTTCTACTTTTCTCTCCTCCGCTCCCCGGCCAGCTCCCACAGGAACTGATGAAAAAGTGTTCCTATCTCTTAATGGCATTGTAGTACGGTGCTGGGATGATGCAGAGCTAATAATAATGCTAGCTAGGGCTGCCTGTAAGGCAATATGTTGCTTTCGTCCCCTGCCATGAATGTGTAATTGACTGATATACTAAACAGACAAACAGGCAGACAGGCAGACAGAGAGGGAGGCAGGCAGACAGGCAGACAGACAGGCAGACAGAGAGGGAGGTAGACAGACAGACAGACAGAGACAAAGAGGTTTTTACTGTGGTTGGATGATTGCACATACAAATGCTGTGGTACATTTAGGTAGTCATGACGATATTTAATCCTTCTAAAATAGAAAAGTGTTCAAGTAGTGGAACTAATGTGCTGTTTAGAATTAGCATAAAATACCTTTAACCTGCTATTTGTTTTGATCTCTTTTCGTTCTGTAATACACACACACACACCTTGTGATTACCATTATAATGTCTGATCATGTGTGTCTGTCTCCTCCAGTACATGAGTAATGTGGAGCCGTGGTGTAAGGCGTGCGGAGAGGGAGACCTGCCCTCTGAACTGCAGGACTTGGAGGACACCATCCACCATCACACAGGGCTCTATGAACACATCACCACTGCCTACTCTGAGGTACTATGGGCCTGCAGTCACTGTTGGAACATTCTAGTGCCCAGTGCTCATGCACTGAAGGGATTAGTGCCGTCGTGCTTTAAAGTCAAATTAAGATTTGTTTTCAAAGATCATTGTCAACCTTTTCCCATCTCACCTGGGATTTCTCCTCTCCTATCTTCTCCTTTCTTCTCCAGGTGAGCCAAGACGGGAAGTCCCTATTGGACAAGCTGCAGCGGCCCCTGACCCCGGGCAGTGCTGATTCGCTGACGGCCTCGGCCAACTACTCCAAGGCAGTGCACCACGTGCTGGACATCATCCACGAGGTGCTACACCACCAGAGACAACTGGAGAACATCTGGCAACACCGCAAGGTCCGGCTGCACCAACGCTTGCAGCTCTGTGTCTTCCAACAGGACGTCCAGCAGGTATACAGATGCACATGCACAACAACGCACACACACACACTCACACCTCACACACACAATGACACACACACACAGACAATGACACACACACACACACACACACACACAAACGCACACACAATACATAATACACACACACCTTACCATCATTGTCAGAGACCGCTATACTTATTGTATAGTGCTTTATCTATCTAAAACCAGTTTTTCAAGCAGGTTCAAAACCAAAGAGAACCGTGTTGTAATTTTGTGGAGTACATTTAGCCATCTCCACTTTCTTCAAAGCGTTTTCAGCGGCTCCTGGGGTTTCTGAGTGAAAACGTATCTGCATGAGTGGCTGACAGGCCCTTGTGATTAGGACTGAGCTGGTTTCTACTTCTCTGTGCCCTGTGGACATGCTCACTATTCTCTCTCTCTCTCTCTCTCTCTCTCTCTCTCTCTCTCTCTCTCTCTCTCTCTCTCTCTCTCTCTCTCTCTCTCTCTTCTCTCTCTCTCTCTCTCTCTTCTCTCTCTCTTCTCTCTCTCTCTCATACCAGTTTCTATCTCTCTATCCTGATACGTACTAGTTGCCATGGTAATCCAATTTACTGCCACATAATGTGTTGCGTGTTCCATATGTCCCATAGAGTGATGCACTCTAAGAGGAGAGACCTTGAAAACCCTGCAATCAAAATCACCTTTATCCTTCTATTCAGCAATAATACTGAGATGAGCCAACTGGCCACCCATCTGTTCAATACATAATAAGGCAATCATTAACTAAGATGTATTATCACAGTCTATAGAAATGCTGACACGTAGGTCTTCATCCATATTTCCTTATTAAAAGTGCCAGTCTGCGTCCCAAATGGCACCCTATTACATATGTAGCGCACTACTTTTGACCAGAGCCTTAAGGACTAGGAATAGGGGGCCATTTGAGACGCAGATCTAGACTTGGCACAGTGATGCAGAGCAGAGGGTGGAGGGTGGGTTTGATTGGGAAGGCATTATGTTATGGCAGTAGCCTTGGACAGAACAGGGCCTCGATAGAGCCGTCCCAGACACAGTCCGTCAAGCTGAAGGTCCCAAAGCTCCCCCTTGTGGCGCAGCACTTCAGATCAGCCCATACGTACCAGTAACATCCCTGTTCATAGGCTAGTAGTCACCACACCTGGGTATCCTAGTATCCTAATAACAGCCTTTATTAGACAGGCTCTGGCAAACCCTCTCTGCACCTGTGTATTTCAGTCTCTCATTCTCTCGCTCCTGTGTGTGTGTGTGTGTGTGTGTGTGTGTGTGTGTGTGTGTGTGTGTGTGTGTGTGTGTGTGTGTGTGTGTGTGTGTGTGTGTGTGCAGGTGCTGGACTGGATAGAGAACCATGGTGAAGCCTTCCTCAGTAAGCATACAGGAGTGGGGAAATCACTACACAGAGCTCGGGCCCTGCAGAAGAGACACGAGGACTTTGAGGAGGTGGCCCAGGTGAGCTGGGACACACACACACACACACACAATAAAATAGTATTATAGTTTGTGAACTTATTAATTTATATATTGTTAGCCCATATGTTCATATAATTACCTGTAATGTGGCAGTCCGCATAATGTCTCCTCTAATGTCCTCCTTTTTAGAACACCTATACTAACGCTGACAAGCTGCTGGAGGCAGCAGAGCAGTTGGCCCAGACAGGAGAGTGTGACCCAGAGGAGATCTACCAGGCAGCCCACCAGCTAGAGGACCGCATCCAGGACTTTGTACGTCGCGTGGAGCAACGCAAGGTCCTCCTGGACATGTCTGTGGCCTTCCACACTCACGTCAAAGAGGTATGAGCCTGGGTCATTATAATTATACAGTCCCACCCACTTATACAGTGGATCTGTACCTGTTGAAAAAACAGTACTAATGAAAGTTATTGTTGTATTCGATCTACGATATGTCTCTAGTCAGGGCTATGGCTCAGAGTCTACTAAATTGCATGAATCTGAGCGTGAACCGACTTTAAATCCTTTTAACTATTAAAGGAAGATGTGTGTATTGACACCTGCCAGCTAGCTTTTGTAATATTGATACCCCCCTGGAGATGGTAATGACATCTGGTGTAGATCCACTGTACCAGTTCCCATGGTAGGGCTATGAGAGGGTTCTCCACTGCTCACCCTGAGGAAAGTTTCAGTTCTACCTTTAAAGGAGTTCAACTGTCCCCCTCACCCCAGCCCAGTTAGTGTTGTGAAAGAGATGACAGCCAGCCAGGGTAATAAGAGGTTTGATACAGGAGGTTAGTGGCATGAATAATTTATTGCATCAGTACTGCCACACAACCCACCGCCCACACACTGAAGAGTAGGAGTGTGAGTGTGTGTGCGTGAGTTATATTGTATTTATTCAACGGGTGGGTCTAATCCTGAATGCTGATTGGTTAAAACCGCATTCCAGCTAGTGTCTATTCCATAAGTTACCACCGCCTAAATCTATGACGTTAAAATGCCTATTTACTCTGTTCCAAAATGCCTATTTACTCTGTTCCAAATGCCTATTTACTCTGTTCCATTTATATCGTCTTTACAGTACATGACTCACACAGTGGTTGGTGGTGGCCATATTAATTCATAATTTATTTTATGCCTCCATATGGTGTAATAACACCCATCTGTTGTATAGAGGTGGTTGGATTAGGCCCATTTCCAACTTTCCACCTCTGTTCTTAGCCTGTGTTGTGTTTGCCTGTCTTTGTGTGTTATTATGGAAAAATAGAGCTGTATGAACTGGAACAAAACACATTTTGGGTCCCAAATGGCATCCTATGCCCTACATGGCACACTTATTTTGAAAAGGGCCCTATGGGAGCTGGTCAAAAGTAGTGCACTATATAGGGAATAGGCTGCCATTTGGGACGCTGATAAATAAAGCGGTGGGTAGTAGATTGGGCAGGGAGGGTCCAACCTGTTGGCCACCATGCCAATATAACCAGATGGTTAATCCTGCCACGATGACTCAATGCAGCTCCCTCCTTCACTCCTATTTCTCTCCCTCTCTCCTCTGCTTTTCATTTGCCCTTCTTTACCTGGCTATCTGTGTGATAGCAGTCAGCTCCTCTACCTTTCTAGTGCGTTTGTAGAGTAACAAGCTCTGTGATTGGCCGGCTGACCTCTTACTGTATTTCTGATTGGTCGCCTGGGCTGTCTGTCACTGTGTGCCCATGCAGCTGTGGACATGGTTGGAGGAGCTGCAGAAGGAGCTGCTGGACGATGTGTATGCTGAGTCTGTGGAGGCGGTGCAGGACCTGATCAAACGCTTCGGCCAGCAGCAGCAGACCACCCTGCAGGCCACTGTCAACGTCATCAAGGAGGGAGAGGACCTCATCCAGCAGCTCAGGTAGCTCACAGGACCTCATCCTAAATCAATCCCTTCTACCCCCTCCACTTTTGTAGACCTGAGATAATTTACCAAGTAATAAAGGTTGTTTTGTGTTTATTTAGAACTGTGCAGCATTGTAGAGCAGTATTCCTGTCCCCCTAGGCAGCATTTACCCTGCCATTAAGAGACATTGATAGCAGCACTGCATGCTACTAACTGGCACCAGAGGTGCATTTTAAGCTTCTAAGACCACGTCTAACACATAATTAAACTCTGCTAGCTGTTCCACCACCATACAGTGTTACATGTAGTTTATAATATTGAAATGAGTGTATTTAATGTGTTTGTTGACCTATCTAACCGCTGACTCCGGCCTCCACACAGGGACTCTGCTATCTCCAGTAACAAGACGCCCCACAACAGCTCCATGGCGCACATCCAGAGTGTCCTACAGCAGCTGGATGAGGCCCAGGCTCAGATGGAGGAGCTATTTCAGGAGAGGAAGATCAAACTGGAACTCTTCCTGCAGCTACGCATCTTTGAGAGGGACGCCATCGACGTAAGTGGCCTCCGTGTCAGTAAAGTTGGGGGCGGCAGGTAGCCGAGTGGTTAGAGTGTTGGGCCCGTAACCGAGCGGTTGCTGGATCGAATCCCAGAGCTGACAAGGTTAAAATCTGTTGTTTTGTCCCTGAACAAGGCAGTTAACCCACTGTTCCTAGGCTGTCATTGTAAATAAGAATTTGTTCATAACTGACTTGCCTAGTTAAATAAAACATACAACAGAGTTGTATTTCAATTTAGCCCTTTTTAAACGCATGGACAACAGTCCTAGCGTCACCGGGAACTCAAGTTAACTTCCGTCAACGGGCTTTTGTACTAGGGATTAAAGGCCGTGTTTCATAGTTCTCACTTGGGTGTGGCCGCTGACATGAGCATAAGTTTACTTGCAAACAGTTCTCTCCTTCAGAAGAATCATATACATTTTGCAATATTTATATGTAAATCTGATAACTAGAAATGTGTAGAATTTATGTTTGTCATATCATCGGTAATAACATCCCAGACAACAACTGATCTGACATCATATTCTTTAAGTACCAACGGACACTTTCAACTGGTTGAGAAAGGGAAATATTGTTCCATTCCCCAACCTTTTGACGTTACCATACTGTCTCTGTGGTACAAAGGCTTTCAAAAAGTCCATTCTGTAGAGAGAAAGGTATTTATGGGGGGTTTGGTCATAAACCTCACCCAACAGGGCAACGTCATGACACTATCATATCCTCTATTGCATTTATCTGACTGGTGTCTTTTCCAGAGATTGAATGTTTCCCAGTCAGTGTTTCTGTAGCAGTTGTATCTGCTAGTGTAAGGCCTTGAGACCCTGCTGAGAGACTCAAAGGAGTCTTGCTGCTGCTGCTGCTGCTGCTGTTATTCTAATCTCTCTAATTCCTGTTACACCATCAAAGGACTAAAGCAGTACAGTTGTTAATTAACGATATTGATTCTCATACCAGAAATGAACCAGCTACAGCAGCCTTTGACATTATAAAGCCTGGAGCACTGATATTCATGAAGTTATCATCCCCTTTTCTGGGAAGTTATTGCACTGAGGTGATGACTCATTTAAGGCATTGTGTGTGTGTGTGTGTGTGTGTGTGGTTGTGTGTGTGTGTGTGTCTGTGTGTGTGAGGGGAAACGAGTCATGCACATACCTGAAGTGTTGTTGTTGTGTTGCGATAACAGGGTCAGTGAATAGGGGACACGTAACATTAAATAGACTACAGTTCAGTTTGACATTCACATTCTCATAAAGACGTCTCACGCGTCTCTCCCAAGTGGAAACCTACAGCCAGTGAATGGAATATCGACCCGTGCTTGGCACACACTGCCCCTTGCCTGTCTGCACATGCAGCCCATCTCACACTGAGGTGTAATGCTACCACTGAGGGGTTAGGCAGCAACACGCCGGTTCAGGTTGGAGGTGAGGCAGAGGCATGGCACGCAGTATCCCACTCAGTCTCAGAGCAAGATTCCTGTCCTCACGGAGCCAGTCTCCTCTCCGTGAGCCAGGAGGAGGGAAATAGGATGTGTCTGCTTAGACTCGGAGAGGGGTTTCTACTCTGCTTTGTGAGAGAACCCGGCCTGGTAAGTGGCTCCTGGCGCCTGTGAAGGAGGGAAGGTGAGAGAAAAGTAGACTGGCAGGTGAAGAAAAGATGTTAGAAGAGCTAAAGGCTTGTGGTATTTATGCCTGGGAGCTTTACCTAGCTGTCGTTCAGCCTTCTGCCGTGTGCTTATGAGTTAAGTGAATATGCCTCCGGCAGAACAGTCAGCAAGACATTTTCAAGAGCGATTTGTGAGTTATTGGATTTTTGTAGCACTCTAGACTGGATCTTAATGTTTTGAGAAGGGTTGGGAATTGCCAAGGACCTCACGATACAATATTATCATGATACTTATGTGCCGATACGATATGTATTGCGATTCTCACGATTCTATATGTGTTGCGATTCGATACTGTGATTTTATTGCGATTCGATGTTCCAAACATATTGCTCACCGTATGTCTGCTGCAGAGGGACAAGAGGGCAATGAGAAAATGACTTTTGATCATGGAAATAAAAGTGCTGGAAACAAATGGGCTCCCTGTTTTAAAAGAAGATGGAGAACAAGCTATGAAGGTGCAGGTAGAGCAAACTAGCGCAAAAATAATATTGCGATATTGTCAAAACGATACAATACAATATATCATTTAAACAAATTTACCAATATGTAACTGTATCGAATTTCCCTCATCATGAGTTTTTTTGCAGAATTGAGGAGAAATCATCTTGGACGTACAGATGTCTTTTGATGTCATATGTACATGTGTTTAGATGGTTGTTAGTGCATGCTTGCTGAATACTTAGAGCAACTATTACCTGTACATTACACTGCTGACGTTACCTCGTCTGCTTTGATGTTTTGTTAGACTCTTCTTTCTCATATCTTAAAGCAGTGTTTTACTGAGGTTTCATCAGACCTTTCTGTTGTGACAGTTGTTGTTGGCTGTTTGCCTTGTGCAAAGAACGGGCCGTTCTCAACCTCAGAAGTGCTGTATAAAAAATGGTGTTGTCTGTGGTAGCAGCCATGACTCACTCATATTGTAAAAACAAAAGAAGAACTGCTCTGCTATTGACTGAGGTGGTTTAGATCTCAGTATTACAGCTTCTTGGATTATGAAGTTACAAAGACATTTGGTTGATTGACAAGTATGACCGTACAGGTCGCTGACTATAGAGCTCTGTCTCTTTATGTTTCAATCATAAACCATCTGATAGATAGACAGGAAATACTACTGCCAATTAACTACTATTGCATGGTGATAATCATGGGAAGCCAAAAACCACATCCATTATCTCCATAGGTCTGTTTTGTTTATGTGGAAAAACTATTATCATACTATGTTGATCCAGTTATCAAATTGCTTAGCCTAGATGATCAAGGCTTGGTTTACTGTTACATTATCTCCAGGTTAAGATCTTAAACAGTGATCAGTGATGGATTAGGATATGGATCAAAGCTGAATGGAGTTTGTTGTTAATTACTACTGTGTTTCAGGCTCTGACTTGTACATGAACAGTGAGAGTGTATTCTACTAAGCCCCCTGTAGCCTGGCCTGGCCCGTCCATGAAGCAGCCATACAGAGCTAGACCTGTAGCCCTTACCACATGGGGGGGTTACCACACTCACATGTTCTCCCCCAGTGGACAGTACAGTACAGTACAGGACAATACAGTGCAGTACAATGCATGACAGTACAATACAGTACAGCCGGAGCCTGAGGAGCAGAGCAGAGGGTGCAGAGGGCCATCTAGAGGAAATTAAATGGCACAGCGGAGAGAATCAACAATTATTTGACTCGCAGTACTGCGGTTTGGAATTAAGAATTCTCCCAATCCTTACTCGGAACCCTCTCATTCTTGCATTCCCAACTCGGAACACTCTCATTCTCCCATTCCTTTTTCTGATGCCTTGAGATTTGATTTCACTGCTGATGGGAATGGAGGCAGGCAGCTGTGTAAGCCTCTCGTTTTCATCCCAGTCATTTGTTTTTTACTACGTCTGCCGGAGAGCCACTGCTTTAGTTCATGACCCGTATTACTTTTCCATAGTTTCCCCTGGACGACCATCACTCTGGACGCCTTGAATTTCCATCGGACACATTCTTTACCTTTAGCTCTTCAGTATGTGGCTGAGAAGCAGCTGAATGGGATGGTGATCCATGTGTGGAATGGAGACTAGTGCCAGCCTGTCTCTCTCTGAAGCATCAGGAAAGCGATTCTGAAAAGAAAAACAGACAGTGGATTTGTATTATATAAAGACAAATTGAAATAGAAAGCCAGTCATTGTGAGCAGCCATAATATTTCAAATAGGTTTGGCAACAAAAATAATCACCACCCGGCATCCACCCTCTTGGTCCTTGGTCACTACATTGATTGATTGATTGATTGATTTTGACTTAATTCCAATTAATATGGAGAGCAACAGTGGCATCACAAAGAAAGGACTGGCAGAGTATCCATCACTGTGCCATGGTGGATGAGCGTCATGATTCACCCTCTTTCAGCCTTCAGCAATTGTGCGCGGGTGGTTCCCTAAACAAGTGCTAACATCACAGGCAGAGGCTCCATTTACAGTACAATCCTGCCTACAGTCATGCCAGCTAGTCTGGGTAGTCCCTCCATAACCAAAAGAGGATTGTATCATTCTAGTGAACACTAAACACTTAGCTACTGTCTCTAAGATCAGCTTGGCCGGTGTTTTGATATCATTACTAATCTTTTCATTCTGGAGCCGAAGTAGGTTACACCCCTCTCAGGTTATATTCCACCTAGAGGGTTGGAATGATCATCTGTGTGTGTTTGTACATGTGTTTGTCCTGTACGTGTTATGTCACTAGCTGTGACCTTTATTTCAAACTAACTTACAGTGATCCCTGTGATCCGGGTTCCTTCCATTGCAGTAGATAATTTGTTGTTGATAATTTGAGTATAGACAGACAGACAGACAGACAGACAGACAGACAGACAGACAGACAGACAGACAGACAGACAGACAGACAGACAGACAGACAGACAGACAGACAGACAGACAGACAGACAGACAGACAGACAGACAGATAGATAGATAGATAGATAGATAGATAGATAGATAGATAGATAGATAGATAGATATCCAAAAGAAGTGTAACCCCTTTTGGTTCCCTCACACACTCCCAGATCATCTCAGACCTGGAGTCGTGGAATGAGGAGCTGTCCCAGCAGATGAGTGAGTTTGATACAGAGGACCTGACGTTGGCGGAGCAGAGGCTCCAGCACCACGCTGACAAGGCCCTCACCATGAACAATCTGACCTTTGACGTCATCCACCAGGGACAGGAGCTGCTGCAGTATGTTACAGAGGTCCAGGCCAGTGGTGAGTAGTGGAGAAACACATGCACCTTTTCTGTCGTACACTCACTCACACACACACACACCAACACATCAGATGGCCCAAAGTCCTGCTGCTGCCAGGGCAGATGAGCTGTAAGCCAGGCCAGGTCAGCTCAGCGTTGTGGGTGAGGAGGGGAGGAGATAGGAAGGGGGAGAGCCGTTTAACCCAGCTTTCGGGCGCTGGAGAGCTCAGCACGGTAGTGGCAGCAGGCCGAGGCCAAACGAGCAGATTTCACGGTAATCCTATGGACTCATGTCGCTGAGTAAAACCACTAGGCAGTGCTACAGGACGACAGGCTGCGTTGGTACACACGCGGCAATGACGACATACACAGAGGAGATTTTGCATAATCGGAATGCATCCCAGAGCAGTTCTCTCCTGGAGACCAAAGAGAAAGATTCTATGACAGACAGGCTCTGTACTCCAGCAGCCCAATGCAGGTCTGGAACACAGGAGTGAAATGTAAGTACTATAATGTTAATGGTAGATTCGTTCCGGTGTGTCTGACTGTCTGGCCATATGGAGTTACTGATGTACGTCTGTATGCTTACCTAACTGTCAATCTTTTACATGTAGTTGAGATTGATTGTCTTGTATGAGGAGTGAGAGACCTTGCTTCTCTCTTTGAATCTCTTTGTTAGGTTTGGGGCGTTTGTTCTTTGTGTTGATTTCAGGATTTGTCTCTCTCTCTCTCTATGTCTCTCTCTCTCTATGTCCCTCTTTCTCTCTCTGTCTCTCTATGTCTCTCTCTCCTTCTTGCTCTCCTTCTCTATGTCTCTCTCTCTCTCTCTCTCTCTCTCTCTCTCTCTCTTCTCTCTCTCTCTCTCTCTCTCTCTCTCTCTCTCTCTCCTTCCTTCTCGCTCTCCTTCTCTGTCTCTCTTTCTCTCTCTTGTTCTATCTCTCTATTCCCCCCCCTCTCTCTCCCCCTCTCTCTGTCTAGGTGTGGAGTTGCTATGTGACAGGGATGTGGACATGGCTACACGTGTTCAGGATCTGCTGGAGTTCCTCCATGAGAAGCAGCAGGAGCTGGACGTGGCGGCCGAGCAGCACAGAAGGCACCTGGAACAGTGTGTCCAACTGCGCCACCTTCAGGCAGAGGTCAAACAGGTAAACATACGCCATTCTCTCTCTCTCTCTCGCTCTCTTTCTCTCTCTCTCTCTCTCGCTCTCTCTCTCTCTCTCTCTCTCTCTCTCTCTCTCTCTCTCTCTCTCTCTCTCTCTCTCTCTCTCTTCTGCTTGTGTTCTCTCTCTCTCTCTCTCTCTCTCTCTCTCTCTCTCTCTCTCTCTCTCTCTCTCTCTCTCTCTCTCTCTCTCTATCTTCTGCTTGTGTTCTCTCTCTCTCACTCTTCTTCTTGTGTTCTCTCTCTCTCTCTCTCTCTCTCTCTCTCTCTCTCTCTCTCTCTCTCTCTCTTCTGCTTGTGTTCTCTCTCTCTCTCTCTCACCTCTGCTTGTGTTCTCTCTCTTTCTCTCTCTCTCTCTCTCTCTCTCTCTCTCTTCTGCTTGTGTTCTCTCTCTCTCTCTCTCTCTCTTCTGCTTGTGTTCTCTCTCTCTCTCTCTCTCTCTCTCTCTCTCTCTCTCTCTCTCTCTCTCTCTCTCTCTCTCTCTCTCTCTCTCTCTCTCTCTCTTCTGCTTGTGTTCTCTCTCTCTCTCTCTCTCTCTCTCTCTCTCTCTCTCTTCTGCTTGTGTTCTCTCTCTCTCACTCTTCTTCTTGTGTTCTCTCTCTCTCTCTCTTCTGCTTGTGTTCTCTCTCTCTCTCTTCTGCTTGTGTTCTCTCTCTCTCTCTCTCTCTTCTGCTTGTGTTCTCTCTCTTCTGCTTGTGTTCTCTCTCTTTCTCTTCTGCTTATGTTCTCTCTCTCTCTCTCTCTCTCTCTCTCTCTCTCTCTTCTGCTTGTGTTCTCTCTCTTTCTCTCTTACTTCTGTCTTTTGCTCTCACTTGTGGTCTTTCTCTCCATCTCTCACTCACTCCCTTTCTCACACAGTCATTCTGTCTCTTTCTCTTTGGTGCTCTTTTTTTTGTTTTATCTTTCCAAGTACAGTACTGAATGTGGGATGACAACCATGAGATGCTGTTGTGAAAGAAGTGATTGTGTAAAATTATGTGGAGAGCACATGATTATGAATAGATTGCTTTCTATGTAGGTAATATTAAGCATGAAATGCTTTTTCAACCAGATGTATTTAAGGGGTTAATTATATATGTACAACGACCAGTAGATAGAGTATATTATTATTATAGAATATCTTCACTGAGACTTCCCCGTTGGCGACAGGGATTTCCTGTAGCCCTCTCCATGTCTATCTCCTACTCTGTACTTACATCTGTCCTGTCAAAAAACAACAATCTTCTTAAAATAAAATACAAATAAAAAGGCAGTTAATAAATAAATGCATTAATAGATCCGTTAGCGTCTCTTCTCTGCATTAATAGATCAGGTAGCGTCTTCTCTGCATTAATAGATCAGTTAGCGTCTCTTCTCTGCATTAATAGATCAGTTAGCGTCTCTTCTCTACATTAATAGATCAGTTAGCGTCTCTTCTCTGCATTAATAGATCAGTTAGCGTCTCTTCTCTGCATTAATAGATCAGTTAGCGTCTCTTCTCTGCATTAATAGATCAGTTAGCGTCTCTTCTCTGCGTTAATAGATCAGTTAGCGTCTCTTCTCTGCATTAATAGATCAGTTAGCGTCTCTTCTCTGCATTAATAGATCAGTTAGCGTCTCTTCTCTGCATTAATAGATCAGTTAGCGTCTCTTCTCTGCATTAATACAATATCTTTCCTCTATTCTATTCCGTCTGAGCTAAACTGGCCAGTAGTCGCTCTCTGAAAGACTGAAACACTGCAATGTGTGCTGGGAAAGAAGAGCAGTCCTTTCGATACGACCACTGGCCCGAGGAAAAAGGCAAACTAGGCCAGCAGGAGCATCATCTATTAATCTTATTCTGTTTATTAATGTATTTCATTTTCCTCATTCGTCATCGTTGTAGAGCGAGAGATTACCCGTGCCCTGGGAGGGAGGAGAGGCCTATGTGTGTTTATGTGGCTATAAGCTAAGAGAGCAGTCCAGGCAGAATGCAGGAATAGTTGTTCTGTCTGTCTGTTACTCTTTGAGCAGCATGTAGCCTCTTCCCACACACAGCCGCTATGCTGAGCTATGAGTTTGGCAGCAGTGAGAGTATAGAGCATGTGTCAGATACACACCAGGTGTGCAGTGCTGACTCAGAGCGGAGCCCGGAGGAGGAGACGGTGTCGAATTCTCCCTGGGGCCTCTGGCAGGCCGTCGCTTTGTGTACAGAGAGGGGGTTAGGAGGGGGAGAGGTGGGGAGGCGAAAGTGTCGGGTTGTGTTACAGCTGACTTGACCTTGCCCTGACCCTTGATGGGGTTAATGTGTGTGTGTGTCAGGGTGGTGGGTTAGTCCTATATACTGTATGTTCTGCTTATCTGTGATGAGTCTTTATTACGATGTCCATTATCAACATGTGTCTCTGGTTAATGTAGATGCCTGTGTGTTTATCTTAGTCTGACCCATTAGTGATTCTCTCTTTGTGTGCGTGTGTGTGTGTGTGATTCAGGTGCTGGGTTGGATCCGTAATGGAGAGTCCATGTTGAATGCAGGTCTGATCACAGCCAGCTCTCTCCAGGAGGCTGAACAGCTACAGAAGGACCACGAGCAATTCCAACATGCCATAGAGGTAGCTCTCTGTTCCACCTCTCTCATTTATTCCTCTTCTTCTCCATCCCTCCCCACTCCTTCTCTTCCTCCTCCTCTTTTCCTCCTTTTCGTGACCCTGGCCGTGACCCCAGTCTCCGAGGATGTCTCAGGGAGAGTGGGATGTGCAAAAAACACATTTCCAATTCACACATACGTATTAATACACACTTGTACATGTGTGAAATAGAACAAATATAATATAAGCTAATAATAATAATTATTATTATTATTGTCCTCCATCTCAAT
Source organism: Thymallus thymallus (assembly GCA_023634145.1). Lineage (NCBI taxonomy): Eukaryota > Metazoa > Chordata > Actinopteri > Salmoniformes > Salmonidae > Thymallus > Thymallus thymallus. The sequence goes on along the minus strand of CM042415.1, from coordinate 17,839,031 downwards.
CCCCCTCCTACTCTTCTCCTCCTCCTCTTCTCCCTCCTTCTACCCTCCTCCTACACACCTCACTGTAAACCAAACCATCATCCTCTATTCCTCATAAATCCTCCCCCTCTCTCTCGTTCACCAGAAAAAGGCCCCTGTTTTCACCCCAAAAAACAGGGGCGTTAATGCTGTGGTGTGTTAACAGTCATGGTAGCAAAATCCAGGTAGAAGACATGGTGTATAACACAGACTCCTTTCTTGTAGCCGTAGCCTCCAATCACATTTCTCTGTGTTCTTGTCAATGAAGTGGAAACACTTTTATTAATCACCTTCCCCCCTCCCTCCCTCCCTCTCCTCAGAAAACCCACCAGAGTGCGTTGCAGGTGCAGCAGAAGGCTGAGGCCTTGCTCCAAGCCAACCACTATGACATGGACATGATCAGGGACTGTGCAGAAAAGGTGGCCGACCACTGGCAGCAGCTCATGCTCAAGATGGAAGACCGTCTCAAACTGGTCAACGCCTCTGTAGCCTTCTACAAGACCTCAGAGCAGGTGGGTGGAACATAGCTAGTGGTTTCCATGGCAACCCACCAGAGGAGGCCCATTGGCCCCTAGCCCAGTAACATGGCCCAGATTAGGGTATATTAACCACTCTATATAAGGTGGTATTATATGGTATTACACTGCAGTTTACCATGTATTTGCATTCATGTACTTAGCTTGGGCTCTGTGGTGCATTGTGGGTAGTGTAGTTGACCTGTGCTGTGTGCTGTTCTGTAGGTGTGCAGTGTGCTGGAGAGCCTGGAGCAGGAGTATAAGCGTGAGGAGGACTGGTGTGGGGGAGCTGATAAACTGGGCCCTAACAGTGAGACAGACCACGTCACACCCATGATCAGCAAACACCTGGAGCAGAAGGAGGCCTTCCTCAAGGCTTGTACACTAGCAAGGCGAAACGCTGACGTCTTCCTGAAGTACCTGCACAGAAACAGTGTTAACATGCCAGGGATGCTGTCTCACGTCAAGGCACCTGAAACACAGGTCAAAAGTAAGTGCCTCTTTTTTTCCTTCTCAATCAAATACACCTTCGATCGTTCTTTCTTGTTGTGGTGTTCCTTTCAGTTGCCCTCTTCTTTTAGACGGTTGTGTCCCAAATAGCACCCTATTCCCTATATAGTGCACTACGTAAGTGCTTTAGTAGTAGTCTATAGGACTAGCTTGCATTTTGTGACATAACCATGGTTTAAATGATAATGTGTCTCTTGTGGTTTTGTCAGACATCTTGAATGAGCTGCTCCAGAGAGAGAACCGGGTGCTGCACTTCTGGACAATGAGGAAGAGGAGACTGGACCAGTGTCAGCAGTATGTGGTGTTTGAACGCAGCGCCAAGCAGGTCAGTGCTGCTCCTCAAGGAGAACTATACCAGAATTCGAACAGTAACATTCATGACTACAACAAGACGGTCACATAGACAGTCAACACAAGCTATAGAAGTACACGTAACACATAACAATATGGCGGGTCATACAATACCATACCACCATTTTGAACCTTGTGTAAACTGCTCAGCTAAGCACTGGTTGGACTAATGTTTTGACCAGGGGCTGACCAAACCAAAGCCTCCAAATATGGTTCTGTTCCCATTCAGTGTTATACACAGAGATGTTTTTGGAGAGGAATTGGAAATTAGGTAGACTGGTAAGAGAGGCCCAACACAACAGTAGTGTTACAACAGCTATAATTACAGGCCCTACATTTGAACATTGGCTTATTGTAGTGCATGTCTTCCCTCGCTTCAGTCTCCAAACCTCTCCTCTCATTTAGTCAGTGCTGATTGACGGACCAAGTGTGTGCAGCAGAGCAGACTGAAGTATATCTCAGTTGGAGACTGTTTGCTCCCCCATGTGGTCTGGTGTTAGCATTACACTCATCTGGAGAGGCAGCAGTGAAGAGTGCCTTCATCTTCCTTCCCCCTCGTGGATGTAACATTAATAGAATGGTGGATGTAACATTAATAGAATGGTGGATGTAACATTAATAGAATGGTGGATGTAACATTAATAGAATGGTGGATGTAACATTAATAGAATGGTGGATGTAACATTAATAGAATGGTGTAAGGAACCCACAATATATATGCTTGTTTTACTGCAATGTTAGTAAATAACTTACTTGTAAACAAACACTGTATAGCCTCAAAACATGGTTACAACTATGTTTGAAATCGTGGATGGTCAGTCCTTCCATACATAGCTCTGTCTATGAGAGTGGTTACATTTCTCTAGCTCCACCCCTCAACTGTTTAGCAAAACAGGGGCAGGGAGCACGCTTTGAACAAGGCTAGGGATTAGGAATAAAACATTAGTGTGGTGACAAATAAGTGATCTGGACCTCTTCTCGTTGTGATTGGTCCACAGGCTCTGGAGTGGATCCACGACACGGGAGAGTTCTACCTGTCGACACATACCTCCACCGGATCCAGTATCCACCACACACAGGAGCTGCTGAAGGAGCACGAAGACTTCCAGATCACAGCCAAGGTGAAGGTCCCCTCCAGCAGTGTCCAACACTATCAAACACCACCTCAAATGGCATCTACTGGATGTAATCCATGCATTTTCTATAACAGACACTGACCTTTGTAATTCTGAATCAGACTGTATGTGATGTTTAGATTGTGATGCCTGTAAGATCCTCAGCCAGTGTGTTGAGATGTAAAGGGACTAATGTCAATCAACCTGTCCCATGTCTAGGATCTGTTGAGGTTGTGCAGGGTACTGTCCATCGGCCCTGGTCAAAAGTAGTGCACTATATTAGGGAGTAGGGTGCCATTTGGGACGCAGCCGGGTAGTGGGTTTTGCTGCCGCCCTGCCCTGTTTGTGACCCTGTGCTAGGTATTACGATGCTGTATCTATTAGGGATGGGCATGATTACTCGAATACTCAAATATTTCGAATACTTATGACGGTAGTTCAAAGGATAAAAAATAAAAAAAAGTTCTTAAAATGTAATATGAAATTAAGTGTTCCATGTGTCATGTATTATAAGGGTTGTGACGTTTTAAGTTATTTAATAAATAATAAGCAAAAAAGGACGGCCATTCTGCGTTCTGCTGCAGTCTATCATTTGGCTCTCAAAACCGGAAAAATGGCAAGCAAGCGAAGCGAGGTGTGGAGGTATTTCGATCATGTTGACAACCAAGCAAACGTTAAATGTAAAATATGCTATGTCAAGCTAGTGTACCACAAGTCTACCACTTCAATGCAAAACCACATGAGGTTGAAGCATAAAGAAACAACTTTGTCACAGGACAAACAAACGCAGCCCCGCATCACCTCATTTTCTACCTATATAATTTCTACATACCTAATCTGTCGTTGTGCGCCGTAGACTCTATAAGACCCCACTTCCAAAGATTGATCTCTGCAAATTAATAGGTTATAATTCTACATGTGTATCTTTCGTTTTTATAAAGGAAATTAAAGGATAGCCTACATAATGTGTTTAATTTTGTTCAATGTACGTTTTTACTTTTTATTTAACTCAATCGCAGGCTAGGCGTTATTGTACTCCGTTTAAGAGCTACTTCTGAAGACCAGCATTTTTCAAGTTCAATGTCTTTTCGTCATGTTCAATAAATGTATCTTGCATTTGTGTTGTTTATTTAACTGTTATTTATCCTAATAGCTTAACATTCACAGTTCTTGTCACAAGATGCGTTGCGTCATGTCAGGCTAATTACATCATGGAACGGCAGCGATATTAAAACATTTTAGAATATTGCAAAAAATATTGGATATTATTCGAATAGTGGAATCATTTCAAATGCCCATCCCTAGTATCTATGAGGCCCAGTCACAGGGTGACCTATTGTCCCTGGTGTTCTGGGCTCCTGGGTTATTGTGTGGCAGAAAACTCTATTGTACTCATGAACCCCTGGCACAGTCGGATGTGGCTCCCGTGGGTGACACGCACACACACACACACACACACACACACACCCCACGGCCCCCGTTCGTTCTCGCTTTCATTCTCTCTCTCTTTCTTTGTATTGACAGCAAACCAAAGAGAGGGTGAAACTGTTGATCCAGCTGGCGGATGGCTTTTGTGACAAAGGGCACGCCCATGCGCTGGAGATAAAGCAATGGGTCACCTCTGTGGACAAGCGCTACAGAGACTTCTCCCTCCGCATGGACAAGTACCGGTCCTGTCTGGAGAAAGCACTGGGCATCGTATCCTCTGACTCCAACAAGGCTGTGAGTACTGGAGGAGAGGATGGAGGAATGCAGGAGTGGAGGGTTGAAATTAAAGATGGTGTATGTATGGGAGGGGGAGGGTGTGTGTGTGTGTGTGTGTGTGTGTGTGTGTGAAACAGATGGTGAGTGTGTGTGTATTTGCCTGCTCACGCTCATGTGTGAGAGTATGTGTCTCTGTGTCTGTGCGTGAGTCTGTATCTGTTTGTGTTTGTGCCCGTGACCCCTCGGCGGCGCCTCGTAATGTCCGCTGTCTGTACTACAGAGTAAAGGACTGCAGCTTGACATCATCCCCGCCAGTGTCCCAGGGTCAGAGGTCAAGCTGAGGGATGCTGCCCACGAACTCAATGAGGAGAAGAGGAAGTCTGCCAGGAGGAAAGAGTAAGCTTTCACACACACAGTGGTTACACAGTTTGGTCGAGAAGCATTATTATTATTATTATTATATATCTCACTGGTCACCCCCAAAGCCAACACCTCCTTTGGCCGCCATTCCTTACAGTTCTCTGCTGCCAATGACTGGAACGAATTGCAAAAATCCTTGAAGCTAGAGGTTCCTATCTCCCTCACTAACTTTAAGCATCAGCTGTCAAAGCTGCTTATCGATCACTGCACCTGTATATAGCCCTTCTGTAAATAGCCCACCCTACTACCTCATCCCCATATTTATTTTTTACTTCCGCTCATTTTGCACTCCAGTATCTCTATTTGCACATCATCATTTGCACATCCATCATTCCAGTGTTAATGCTAATCTGTAATTTATTTCGCCACTATGGTCTATTTATTGTCCTACCTTCCTTACCTTACTGCATTTTGCACTACATTTGCGCTCTGTATATACATTTTCTATTGTGTTATTGACTGTACGTTTGTTTACGTCTCATGTGTAACTCTGTGTTGTTTTTGTCGCACTGCTTTGCTTTGTCTTGGCCAGGTCGCAGTTGTAAATGAGAACTTGTTCTCAACTGACCTACCTGGTTAAATAAAGGTGAAATAAATAAATAAATAAAAAATTAACGCATTGAAAGCACTGGCAGTTGGGAATACCAGACAGGAAGGTTTGCACAGGATGACCTACATTTTTAACATATTCACACTGCACTAATTAACAGTTGTATTGTCTTACCATTTATTTCATTTAAGATATTACATTTCTGATAATGAACATTCAAAAAATAATAATAATAATGATGAAATACTGTATCTAACTTCAAAGTCAGAGCCGCTGGAAGTTTATTGAAATAATGAGGCCGTCGAAAAAGTCTGAGCTACTTTTAGTTTACTTGCCCTTTTCTTTTGGGACTTAGTGTTTGATGTTGCTCTGTGAAAGAGTTACACATTTGGGCCATGCTAAAATGAAAATAAGGTCATACTATCACCTCAAACTTCATAGCAGCTAGAGCATTTTCATTCTAGTCCCTTTCCTCTTAAATCACCTTTAAGGGCGGCAGGTAGCCTAGCGGTTAGAGCATTGGCCCAGTAACCGAAAGTCTATGTGCCCTTGAGCAAGGCACTTAACCCGAATTTGCTGACGGTGTAAAACAACACATTTCACTGGACTGGATCTGGTGTATGTGACAATAAATCATACATTTTTCAGGGGTTTTACTGTACTGTATGGGCGCGTCCTAAATGTCACCCTATTCACTATATAGTGCACTTCTTTTGACCAGAGCCTTAGTCAAAAGTAGTGCACTATATAGGAAATAGGGTGCCAGACTATATCAGTGGTTCCCAACCTTTTCCTTTCCCCCGAAAAGATCACAGCATTTTGTCTGTGTCACAGACCCAAACAAAATCCAGTCTCTCTCTCTCTCTCTCTGCTGCAGTTCCCATACGTTGAATGTTTTTTTTTCTCCCAGGTTCATAATGGCAGAGCTCATTCAGACAGAGAAGGCCTACGTCAGAGACCTGCGGGAGTGTACAGATGTAAGTACTGACAAACCGCCACTCCATTCAACCTGTAACACATTAACACTCTTTCTACTGACAGACTCTAGACAGTGGCACCCAAGGGGATTGATTTTTTGAAAGGAAAACATTATGTAAGTCAAGGGCAATGCAAAAGGTATGCTTGATTGATCTGGTTTAGTTTGTAATCTGGTGGTTTTCTGGTTGTAGAAATGTCAGATGTCAGGATTGCAACCAGGGAAAGACGTTGTGTTGTTCTCTGTCTGGTTTCCAGACCTACCTGTGGGAGATGACCAGTGGTGTGGAGGAGATCCCTCCAGGCATCGTCAACAAAGAGCACATCATCTTTGGCAATATGCTGGACCTCTACGAGTTCCACCACAAGTTAGTGTTCTGTACTGGAGTTACCCACACAGGACTCCCATTGCCTTCTAGATGCACTGGAGTGGTTCAATCAACCTAAGGCCCTTTATGAATATCACCGGTCTATACTAACTCAACCTGGGTCCTATTCATTAGTACACACCGTAAATAAAAATGAATACAAGCGTTTCTTATTGGACAAGTTCAGGTAGTCCCTCCTCGCTTCGCCCCGTTTAGTTCTATTCGGTTCCTAGAGAATACGACCCTGATTTTATATTTCCTCTGAAACTCTCTCCCTTTCTGTACAGCATCTTCCTGAAGGAGTTGGAGAAATACGAACAGCTACCTGAGGACGTGGGTCATTGCTTTGTCACCTGGGTGAGTGTCTCACTGTCTTGACAAGCCAGCTTACAACACTGCCGTATTGTTCCAACACTGACATATTGTTACAACAAGGTTGACATGGCTGAGATGTTGCAGGAATATTGTGTCTCTTAACATTTGTGTGTCCATTTTGCAGGCAGATAAGTTCCAGATGTATGTGAACTACTGCAAGAACAAACCAGACTCTACCCAGCTCATTCTGGAGCATGCAGGGCCCTATTTTGATGTACGTAAGGATAAGTACCAACTTAGGCATGCTATAAATACTTAATATGACAAATGTGGAACCACTAATCAAATTCAGCTAGGTCTTATTATGTGGTCTTTTGAATCAGATCCTTTGAAGTACTGTTTATGCTAATTGTTTTGAATAAATGCAAGGAAGCAATATTATGCTGGTATATCAGTTATGACAGTAGCCTCCAAATCTGGCTTATGCGGGTGATTTCTGGGTGTTTGGCAGTAAGGCTGATCTAAACAGGAGTTATGGTGGTAGTACAGGAGGGAGGGAGGAAGGAAGAGGGTTAGATGAAGCCTACTGACCTTAGGTTGCTGTCAGTGACCTCCAGCTCGGAAGAGAGAGGTATCTCCATTCTCCATCAGCGCTGTCTGTCTAGGTCTAGGAGCAGGATTACACTGGCGACTGCTGCCTCGGCATCTCTGTGCCCTTTAAGACGTCTGTGTCTTTTGGTTTCCAGGAAATTCAGCAGAGGCACCGGCTGGCTAACTCCATATCCTCATATCTCATCAAACCTGTCCAGAGAATAACCAAGTATCAGCTGCTTCTCAAGGTACTGTACACTGGCCAAATAGAGACAGAATAACCAAGTATCAGCTGCTTCTCAAGGTACTGTACACTGGCCAAATAGAGACAGAATAACCAAGTATCAGCTGCTTCTCAAGGTACTGTACACTGGCCAAATAGAGACAGAATAACCAGGTATCAGCTGCTTCTCAAGGTACTGTACACTGGCCAAATAGAGACAGAATAACCAAGTATCAGCTGCTTCTCAAGGTACTGTACACTGGCCAAATAGAGATATATAATACTATAATATAGTGTGTGTGCGTTTCCTCTTCAGGAGCTGCTGACGTGCTGTGAGGAGGGGAAGGGGGAGATCAAGGATGGTCTGGAGGTGATGCTCAGTGTCCCCAAGAGAGCCAACGACGCCATGCACCTCAGCATGATGGACGGTAGGAGCAAATATACTTTGATCTAACTAAGGACTTCACCTTTTATCTGTGGTGGGAGGACTAGGCCTTGACTTACTGGACATTCCTTTTAGCTCCTAGTCGAGCAGGGCTGTGCTAACTCATAAGAAGCTTTCAGGGAATATAAGTTTAGAAACACGTAACTTTGACAGGCCCCTCTCTTCCTCCTCCGCCAGGGTTCGATGGGAATATTGACTCCCAAGGAGAGTTGATCCTGCAGGAGTCCTTCCAGGTGTGGGATCCCAAGACTCTGATCCGTAAGGGACGTGAGCGGCACCTCTTCCTATTTGAGATGTCCCTGGTCTTTAGCAAGGAGGTCAAGGACTCTAACGGACGCAACAAGTACCTCTACAAGAGCAAGCTCTTTGTAAGCACAACCTGTCCACTCTCTCATCACAATGGCTGGAACTCAGACTTGAGATCTGCACGCTTTACTCCCATTCACGTCAATGATTTACGCAAAAGAGTTGCCCTTGCGGATCTCAAGTCAATACTTTTTTATCGAGCATGTATACTCTCTTCCTCTCCTGTTCTTTCTCTAACTCTGTTTTCGTGTTGTCTCTGTTCCTAAGACTTCGGAGCTGGGTGTCACAGAGCACGTGGAGGGGGATCCGTGTAAGTTTGCTCTCTGGGTTGGAAGGACCCCCAGCTCAGACAACAAGATCGTGCTGAAGGTAACTGAGACATTATGACTTAACAGTAACCCAGCAAACAATCAAGCACAATGACAATGAATATGTATGTATTTATTCCCACTTTTGCCCATATATTATAACATGTTATAATACATATTATATTATAACATACAACATATTTCCTTAAGTGAGTCTTAACTGTGTTTTTTAAAGATTTTTTGAAGTTCAACCCATTAAGATTTGATGACCAAAACGTATTTCTTTGAGTGGGCGTTACCAGGCCTATGTATTCAAGTTCGAAAATGTACATAACAGTTCATACACTTAGAGACATATCTGCGTGTTGATGTGTTGTGAGTCACGGCACACACACGCACACACACACACGCTATGTATATATTAAACACATTATATAATGGCAGACTGACCATCTTTATCTGTCCGTTATGTAACAGCAGCGTACTCTTGATTATTGTTGCATAATTCTCATGAAGACATGAGTGAGTCATTTGCTAATTATGTGTCCACGTGTCACGATTCGAAGAGACGGGACGAGAAGCAGAGCGTTGGTGGAGAGACATTCCTTTTTATGTAACTTGTTCGTCTTAACAAGTACCAAAAATAAATAAGGAGAGTAGACAAAACGTGAACTGACTTGAAACATACACATACAAGAACCCACACCCAGGTGACAAACACAGGAACTTAAATAGAATCCCCAATTAGAGACAACACGAGACAGCTGTCTCTAATTGGGGATAGAAATTAACAAACACAAAAGACACCCGGTGAAACTGCCAAGCTCTAACCGCGTCCCTCCAACTCCCCACTAGAGGGAGCCAGAGGCATGCCACAGTCAGAACCTGACAGTACCCCCCCCCCCCCCCCTAAGGCGCGGACTCCCAACCTCGCTGCTCCCCCCTCAAACAAACCCAAGAGTCCTCAGTCAAAAAAAACCCCCACAAAATTGAAAATAAAAAGAGGGGACAGAGCGGAGCACTGGGGAGGTTGCTGGTGGAAGCTCAGGATCCGGCGTCGGGTGTGACGCAGGCAATGAGGGCAGCTCCCCCCCTGCCTCCCAGTGGCACGCCTGGTCCTTTCCGGACCCCGGCGCGATGGATCCCTCCCCAGTACTCCCCTGACGCACCAAGTCCTGTCCGGACCCTGGTGTGGGGACCTCCACCTCTGGAGAGGGGCAGACCACCGGACCCGGACTGGGACCCGGTGGAGCGGACTGCTCCGGCACTGGAGCGGAGCAGATGACCGGAACAGGACTGGACCCCGGTGGAGCGGACTACTCCGGCATGGGGGCGGAGTAGACGACCGGACCCGGACTGGGTACCGGTGGAGCGGACTCTCCCAGCCACATGGCGAGGCTGGTTACCGGCCCCGAACTGAGCTCCGTCTCCCCAGTGGTACAGAACGCTGTGCCCAGCCTGGGCACCAGCGCAGAGAATGGTTCCAGCCGTGTAGCTCGGCTGGCTGCCAGCCCCAGACTGGGCACCGGCACGCTAAGGAGCTCCTGCTCCAAAGCGGGGCTGCACGCCGTGCCCAGCCTGGGCACCGACGCAGAGGTGAGTTCCAACCGTGTAGTTGGGCTGGCTGCCGGCCCCAGACTGGGCACCGGCACGCTAAGGAGCTCCTGCAGAGAAGGGTTCCAGCCACATTGCTGTGCTGGCTGATGGCTCCGGGGTCTGGACCGTCGTTGGAGGATCCGGGCTCTGGACCATCACTGGAGGCTCCGAGCTATGGGCCATCGCTGGAGGCTCCGGGCTGTGGGCCGTCGCTGGAGGCTCCGGGCTGTGAAGGCGCACCGTTGGTCTGGTGCGTGGAGCAGGCACGGGCCGTACCGGGCTGTGGAGGCACACCATTGGGCTGGTGCGAGGAGCAGGCACGGACCGTACCGGACTGTGGCTGCGCACCATTGGGCTGATGCGTGGAGCAGGCACGGGCCGTACCGGGCTGTGGGGACGCACCACTGGGTTGATGCGTGGAGCAGGCACGGACCGTACCGGGCTGTGGATGCGCACCAGTGGTTTGGTGCGCGGAGCCGGCATGGGCCGTACCGGACTCTGGGCCGGCGCTGGAGGCACCGGACTGGGAATCGGTGTTGGCGATCTCAGACTTCCCCTGTCGTCTTCTCTCCACCGCCAATCCCCATCCTGTGAGAGCTCCTCCGGGAGCCCCCACGAGTGAGGGAACAGGAGCACATCGTTGTTTTCCTCCTCCGACTCTTCTGTGTACTTCCGCTCCCAATGTTGTCCACGAGTGCAGTGGTCGGGGTTCTTCACCGTAGATCCCCGACCACCCCCATAGCCCTCCTCCAAAAACCGTTGGTGCCCGGACCAGCCTTCCTCCATCGCACGGTAATGGAGGAATTCCTCCTCTGTAATTTTCCCGATACCGAGGAGGATATCCCCCAATGTTGATCCCTGCTGCGTCCTCTGATGGTGGGTTCTTCTGTCACGAATCGAAGAGACGGGACGAGAAGCAGAGCGTTGGTGGAGAGACTTTTTATGTAACTTGATCGTCTTAACAAGTACCAAAAATAAATAAGGAGGGTAGCCAAAACGTGAACTGGCGTGAAACATACACATTCAAGAACCCACACCCAGGTGACAAACACAGGAACTTAAATAGAATCCCCAATTAGAGACAACACGAGACAGCTGTCTCTAATTGGGGATAGAAATTAACAAACACAAAAGACACCCGGTGAAACTGCCAAGCTCTAACCGCCGCCCTCCAACTCCCCACTAGAGGGAGCCAGAGACATGCCACAGTCAGAACCTGACACCACGCATTCACAACGTTCACACTGCACTGAAGGGCCCTTTAAATGGCTTCTCAGAAATGACTGAAGTTAAGATGCCAGCATGAGAATTCCTTGTGAGACATACTGTAATCGATTGAAAGGGTCTTACTGAATGACAGGAACATGATGAAATGTCCTTTGTGTGTTCTGTCGATGTGCTCTGGTAAAAAGCAGTGGGATAATTACTATGACTCAGTGAATGCATCAACGAAGGCATCAGGGTTGACTGTGTTGACTGAACAGCTCAGAGCGTAGAGTTAGTGTTGTATCATAGATAGTGTTGAAATATTGGGAATGTGTGGACTAAGGTCTTTCTGCCCGTCAGTCTGTATTGACCGTCCGTCCGTCCCCTCAGGCGTCCAGCATAGAGAACAAGCAGGACTGGATCAAACACATCCGGGAGGTAATCCAGGAGCGTACCATTCACCTGAGAGGAGCCCTGAAGGAGCCCATCCACATCCCCAAAGCCACCACAGTCAAACACAAGGGTAGAAGGTACAGTACACTACTCCACCTTGTATCAACCCCATCACTTCTCACAGCCCTTTTTACAGACCATACCATTTTTTTTATTTTTTTTATTTAACCTTCATTTAACTAGGCAAGTCAGTTAAGAACAAATTATTATTTACAATGACGGCCTACACCGGCCAAACTCAGACGACGCTGGGCCAATTGTGCGGCGCCCTATGGGACTCCCAATCACGGCCGGTTGTGATACAGCCTGGAATCGAACCAGGGTGTCTGTAGTGACGCCTCTAGTACTGAAACAAAGTGCCTTAGACCGCTGCGCCACTTGGGAGCCCAAGACCGACTGCATTGGACATTGGGTTTACACATTACAGTTATTGTTCTGTCAATACCTTAGCACAACCTAACATTAAAGTGCCCCAACAGTATGATTGTGAGAACTGCCCTGCCCTATCTTGATTGACGTGTCTTCTTCTTCTTGTCCCTCTTTAGTCATGGAGAGGACCTAGACAGCCAGGGTGATGCCAGCAGTCAGCCAGACACCATCTCTATCGCCTCCCGTACCTCTCAGAACACACTGGACAGCGACAAGGTGAGTCATCATATGCTGCCCATTGCCTTCCTACAGCTACGTGATTCAAACACGAAACTTTGCCAACTCCGGAGTCTTCGCGCTATCTGATGTAAGATAATGGTCTGCTGCTAAAATCCCATGCAGTTTGGGGCTTCGCCAACGATGGCTGTTGGTCTCTGTTGTGGAACAGCGGAGGTCTTCACAGTATCATTTGACACGTTAGACTCTAGTCTTTTCAACAGCTTTTCCAACTGTAGTCTCTAAATACAGCTCACACTGTTTTAGCCCATTTTAGGAGAGGCAGCAACCAGACAAGTAAATTAGAAATGAGAATTTCAAGACATCATTTTAATTTGGACTGGCTTCCTCTGATCCTGTTGACTGAAAAAGGGACTGAATGAAAACCAAACTTTCGTTAGACTTTTCCTTCCATCTCAGAGATGAACATGAGAAACATGGCTTTTCTTCAGGAAGGAACACATAGTGTGATTTTATCAGGCAATAACAGCACAGAAGGATATCACTCCTACTCACTGTCAGAGCTATATTCTCTCACACAAACACTTCGCCTCTGTAGGGACCATGTTTCCCTGCCAAAGCTGGACTCTATGCAGCTATTCTCCTAATTCAAGAAATTAGGTTCAAATTGACTTAGCCACATTGGTCCCAAATGCTACCTTTATAGTGCAGTCCTGGTCAATAAGAATGCACTGCGAAATGTGTATAGTGTCATTTGGAACACATGCATAGTATGTCCCTTTTTGTAAGTGTCCTTCCTGACACAGTGTAGCTCTGGTTCTGTCAGGGTTCAGAAAACAACACAGAGAGGGTCAGTCAAGGTCACGGAGAGTTGAGGAGGGAAAGTCCTTGTGTCCTCTCATGTACACTAATGGGCCGTGGCTCCTTTAATTCAGGGCACAATCACAGCTCACTTTCTCCCTCTCTTTGTCTCCCTCTCTTTCTCTTTGTCTCTCTCTCTTTGTCTCTCTCTCTCTTTGTCTCTCTCTCTCTTTGTCTCTCTCTCTCTCCCTCTCTTTCTCTGCCTCTCTCTCTTTGTCTTTCTCTCTCTCTCCCTCTCTGCCTCTTCTCCTCGTGTTGTGAGATCTGTGAGAGGTTGTGACAGAGCGGAGTAGTGTGTCGGCGACGCGTCAACGAGTGTGTCAGCCTCCCACTAACTGTACCACTCTCTGTCAGTGTCATATCTCCAGCCTCTCCTTAGAGAAGGCACAGCTGGTACACTAGACAAGGAAGGGAGTGCTTTGGCTCTGGTATATAGTACCTAGATACCATCGTAGGGCCGTCGGGCGGAGGGATATGAGAATAGGTGTGCGTGCGTGCTACCTCAGGTCAGTGTGGCTCAGTGTTAAGTTGACCTTGTGTTGGGTGGATGGATTAGCTTCAGCATCAGAGTATGAAGGAGAAGAGGACAGAGGACAGAATCATGGAGAATAATAAAAACTCTGGTCCGGTGGGTCAACTCTTGAACTCGCTGGCTTTGCCTCACTACCAATGGGTATGTATGGATCTCTAGCAGTTACTAACTAGCCATGTCGGTTGAATGTTGGTTGGAGCCTGTATTTGATAGTCATTTGAAGAATGTGTTGTCAGTGTGGAACTGCCGAGGGTGATCATCATCCTCCTGTAACTGTTTGAAACGTCCCTGATGTGCCCATCATCGTCAATGTATATTTCAATGGCATATATGGCAGTTTAATGGACATTTTTTTAAATGTCAGAGCGTCGCGTGTCTTGAGTCACGTTGAGGCATCTGAATGTGAGGCGTGTGACTCACCAGAAGGACACAGTACAGTGGAGCTTCAGTAGCTACAGTATGTGGTTGGTTCGGAGTCTGCACTGTGCTGAGCGCCTGCTCTAACGGCCATCAGAATAAGCTCTTACACGAGCCTTGTGACTGAGACTGGGTCTAGGGAAATGGAATGACTGACAAGTGGTAAATCAGCAGTTCTCGGGGACTTGGGGACCTCCAAACCCATATAGGAACTCAGTTGTTGACTTGCTAATAATAAACTCCCTATTTCTGATTAGTACATCCTAAGAACCTTGCCATGTAGTTATAATACACACGCTCATTATGGTACTGTTCCTAAACATCAATACATTCAGGCTGTACCTTCATAACCTCAAACTATTCCTTAATGTAATGTAATGGGGCTATTGTATGTTTATGTAAAACTGACATACTCTCTCTCCCTCGCTCACTCTCTCACTCCCTCTGTTTTTCTCTCCAGCTCTCTGGTGGCTGTGAGCTGACCGTGGTCATCCATGACTTTGTGGTTAGTAATGGCAGCAGCTCTGAGCTGACTGTACGGAGGGGTCAGACAGTGGAGGTCCTGGAGAGGCTCCATGACAAGCCAGACTGGTGCCTGGTGAGGACCACGGACCGCTCCCCTGCCCAGGAAGGCATAGTGCCCTGTGCCATGCTCTGCATCGCTCACTCACGCTCCAGTATGGAGATGGAAGGACTCTTCAACCACCACCACAAAGGTAGGCCTTGATGTTGGGACTGAGACACCTGGAAGGCTGGAACACACACAGATACACAGATACATAGACACACTTTCAGACTTGCTGTTGTGAGACACCTGGAATGCAGTACAGGAAAAGATTACATGCACACATCATATGGTTCTAAGCAGGTGCTGGAGATCAAATTATATGTTCAGCAAAAGTTTTTTTTTTTTTTTTTTAAGTCTGGCGTCAATCTACCGTTAGGTCTAGAACACACAAAGGGGAGTTTCTAGTGTGCGAGTGTGTACTTGCAGCCAGGGAAAGATTACAGATGCTCCCTGGTTTACAGTCTGTAGAGAGGTGTTGATGACTCACATGCTGCTGTGGAAAACATATTGATTACCACTTACATTATTCTGTGGGAATTCATATAGACATGACTAACTCAGTGGGAATTCATATAGACATGACTAACTGTGGAAATTCATATAGACATGACTAACTGTGGGAATTCATATAGACATGACTAACTGTGGAAATTCATATAGACATGACTAACTCTGTGGGAATTCATATAGACATGACTAACTCTGTGGGAATTCATATAGACATGACTAACTCTGTGGGAATTCATATAGACATGACTAACTCTGTGGGAATTTATACATGTACTGTATACATGGCCCGTCTCTCCTGGTTCGTATTTATCAGGCACCAAACGGAAGAAAACTGACTGAAACAGGTAGAGACTACCTGTACTTATAAAAACCAATAAAAACACACACTCATTTTTGTTTTTTAATGTTACAAAAAATGTTGCTACTGTGTGGCCTTTAATATGACCCTGTCCTTTTGACTGGACAGTGGTTTCTCTTCTTCCTTCTTCAAAGGAGAAGTCGTTTTTGAGCTCATTGACCTGACCCTATTCCCGACCCCAGGGGATGAGATCAAAGTAACCTGGGTGGCACTGGGAGCTTCTGTTCTCGTATCTGTCTTGACTGAGAGTCACTCAATAAAGTGGTGTTCCTGTCAGACGGCCCGCCCTCTTCCTGTCCTGGTCTGTAATAAGATGGTGATGTTTGTGTACTGTATACTGGTGGTTTCCATGGTGATAGATTCCAAACATTAGGCTCATTTTATTGGGGAGTGAGGAATCCTGTATTTCTATTGGCTTAAATCAGGAAGTGTTTGATGCATATTACACACTTCTCTTAACTAATAACAAACGAAACGATTTCCCATCCAGTTATTATTCTGCTACCTTAGTTTCAGGTGGGCTTTTTTTCCCATGTTTTTCCTTAGCGCTTATAGGAGTGACAGAACGTATACCCGCGCAGCCTCAATATTTTCCTATGCCCTGTAGTCGCCAGTGAATTGTTATGCAGTCTGAGAAAACTGCTAAAGACTCCCCTCAGCAGGGCTCCTCTAGAACTAGGAGGAGGAAACATGTCCTTGGTGCTTCCCTTGTCTTTGTGGTGCTTTGTCCATGCAGCAGAGCATGTATGTCTAGGTCTTTTTCCTCAGGGCAGTGGACGGGTTAGGGGTTTGGGGGGAACATCGGGGAATTCCCCTCTTCCTACTCCAGACTGGTGCTGTGACAGATGCAGTGAGTGCAGGAGACTGGGCAGCGATCAGGAGGTTTGCCCTGGTAAATGTCTGGGAGTTGTAGAAGGGGATGGATGGATGGATGTGTCTCACTAACACACAGGACGTCTATTTATTCATTGTTTTTCCTCATTGCACTCCCTTTCCCTTGGACTTAGAACAAAGCCCTTGCTGGCTGGTTGCCTGTGGTGAATTAGGAGCTGTCACGGCTTGTGTAAACCCCACAAGTTCTTAGAAAATGCTGTTGATGTGACTCCTGTGATGTTCTTGCAATTAGGTTTGTACTCAATTAGACTAAGCTACTGCTTTTTGGCTGTTTTTGTATTTTCCAACTTTGGGATCGTGGACTAGGACAGGGTTTATTTGGCCCCCATGTTTTCTGAGCAAAAATATATACATTGTTGGACATAAAAGACTGTAAAAGCACCAGGAAATCAGCTCCAAATGATTTAGGGTTTGGAAATCTGTTCCCAAGTATTCCCACGCATAATATAGAGACTTATGTGAACATATACAAATAATAATAATTTATAATAATTGATTGGATTTATATAGCTCTTTTCTACCGAGGTACTCAAATAGCTTTACATAGTAGGGGGAAACTCACCTCATCCACCATCAATGTGTAGCACCCACCTCAGTGATGCACAGCGACCATTTCTGTGCCAGGACGCTCACCACACATCAGCTATCAGGTGGAGAAGTGAGGAGTGATATATGCCAATTACCAATGACGGGGGATGATTAGGTGGCCATGATGGAATGTGTCCAGGTTGGGGATTTAACCATGACACCAGGGTGAACACCCTACTCTTATAATAAGTACCATGGGATTTTGAATGACCACAGAGAGTCAGGACACCTGTTTTAACGTCCCATCCGAAAGAGGGCACCCTACGCAGAGCAATGTTCCCAAATGTAATCAAGGTTAGAAATTATTATTTTCGG
Organism: Thymallus thymallus; assembly: GCA_023634145.1. Taxonomy (NCBI): domain Eukaryota; kingdom Metazoa; phylum Chordata; class Actinopteri; order Salmoniformes; family Salmonidae; genus Thymallus; species Thymallus thymallus. The sequence continues at coordinate 17,821,413 of CM042415.1, read as the reverse complement.
CCCGTGGCTGAATCTAGTTGATGATCCCTGGACTAGGAAGTGCCACTATGACTTTGTATCCCCAGCTAGGTCAGTGTGGACCGGAGTGTACAGTAGGGGGAATAGGGACTATCAATAAGTTCAGCGTATTTCTATAATGTCCCTTCAGTTGCTGATTCAGCTTAAAACGGTTACCTTCTCGAAAGTACCAGGGTGGCGCACGTGTGTGTGTGTGTTCCGCGTGTGTATCTCTGTGTGTTGTGCACTTTGCATACATGTATGCGTGTTTGGTTCTTACAGGAAACAGGCTCTGTGGTTAGTCCCCAGAGATCCTAATGGGTAAACACATGGTTGAACAGGGAGAGCTTTGGGTGTGCTGCCTGTTTTACTCCTCCAGCCCTGTACGCACAGCAGGGTAAATTGGGATCTGGCTGTACGATTGTGTGAGAGGCACCTGAGCAGCTACCGTCAGTCAGACTACTGAAAGTTCACTTTGTGCATTGTTTTTGTCAGGAATAAAACTAATGCAAGTGTATTGAGTTTAGCTTAAATAAGGACATTGCGACTGTGCTGAAAAGTAAAGCTGCTACTAAAGATGCTTCATTTCTACAGTAAATAATGCTTGTGAAAGCTGAGCTCATGCTGTTTGAGGGCTGGAGCTTCTACTAGGGGTTTTACGGTGCCATCTGATTCTAAAATGTTCCTTTGGGAGAGAGGAGGCTTGCCTTCACAGCACAATAGCCCACTCTCTGGGAGAGTAGAGATGAGAAAGCAGATCACATCCCACTAACACAGCAGACTGATCTCATCTGAGCTAGCTTTTTCTTAAACTAAATTATTCTTTATCTGTTTCATAGAATGCTTTTGAAGAATTTGAGAACTTGAGTAGTGCCAAGACAGGTTGCCATGGCAAATGGAATACAGTCTATTTTTGCTGTTAGTCCTCTGTACCATATGAGTTCTCAAGCAGGACCCTCGGAAAACTGCAAATTCTGGCTGCTGGATTTGGGTATGTAACGATACTGTATAGGTCCTATATAGAACCACTCCTTTAAGTGTTCCAGTCCTTTAACAGTGTAGAACAGGCTCCAACTATGTCATGGATTTGTATTGTTGTGATCATTGGTATAATCAAGTAAAACATTGAATTATTGTTGACCTTCAGCGCATTACCATGATGTTTTCTGTTTTCACAGCCTACGGTAGAGTACATATCAAGAATAACGTCTGTATTGTATGTGAGAGCCTGGGGGATAAGTACAGTAGCCCATTATATTGATTGAATGGCTGTTATGGAGTGGATTATATGGTGCATTAAAATGATTGAAATATCGTATTAAAGCTAGCAAGCTTTGGACTAGATTAAGCACATCTGAGTCACGTGTGGGACAGAGAGACAGGCAGGAAGGCATGCAGGCTGGCTGGCTGACTGATTGTGTCATGACTGGGTGTGTAAATAGACCAAGGCGCAGCGCAGTAGTAGTTCGACATTATATTAAATATTATCAATATACTCAATGATGAACTATACAAAACAAGAACAACATATATCAAGAACGTACACGTACACTTCCACTTCCACTTCCCTCCAAGACTGACATAGCCAAGACAAGGCTTCTCTATGGCCAGAGCCTGACAGTACCCCCACCCCCCCCCCCCCAAAAGGCGCGGACTCGCGACAGCAAGACACAAAAGCAAGACACAAAAGCTCAGAGAGAAATATTGACTTGAAATAGAAATGGTATGAATAACTTGACATGATCAATAACCCATAGCTTTCTTAATACACCTGATAATCAACAGTTACATCTGAATGTGTATTCATGTTAGCCGGCTGATTGATCCTTGCTTTGTGATGATCCACCACTCTGGTGATATTCTTGTAATTGTGGACATGAGGAGAACAGACAGACACACATAGTATCACCCACTGCATATCACAGTCTATCACACAGCTGGCTTGGCCTCCTGTCTGATGAGCCTTGGTAGGTTTCCCAGGAAGTGGGCCAGACATCTTAATCCAATTTTGACAGAGGACAGGTAGCCACCACTCTCTGATTGGCTTGGACTGTGCCACACGTCTCCTCACTAAGGCTGGCACAATTACCGTATAACCATGTAATTGACGGTTATGGATGAAGACCATGCTTTTTCAGAGTATGCTTTCCTGTTCCTCTGAAATAGACTACATTTTGTTCATATCATGTTTCTTTAGACCAGTCTAAAATACATAATGGATTAATTGTGAAGGTGTATGTCACGTTGTATAGAAATGATCGGGAGACAGGCGCAGGAATGCGTAATAGGGTTTTTTATTTCTACCCAAATTACAGCGTGCCAGGTAAAGGCACGGGGACGAAGCCCAAAACAAACACGTATACAAAAACACAGGACTGTGACCCAAACAAAAGAGCGAGGCCCGTATATCACATTGGCACATAAACGCAGCACAAAGCCAAAATAACAAGCACAGGTACTCACAGGCCCAACGGACATGGGAACAATAATCGACAACCCAACGGTGAAACAAAGGGTACAATTATACAATTACTAATCAGACTAATCAGGAGGAGATGGGAACCAGGTGTGTAATGAAACAGTTCAGTGACACGTAGAAAACCAGAGACATAGACCTCCAGAACTGGTGCACGGAATGAGCAACAGTACCAGAGGGATCCGTGACAGCGTAGGCTATATTACATGGATTTATTAGACTTTTTTTAAATGTAGATGTTCCAAAGGTCTGCATCAGTGGCTTGTAGGCTATGTGTGGAAAGAGATGCTAAATGTGTTTACGTTAATTAACGGTCATTTACCTTGAGACTGGCAGTTATTTGCTTGACAATCACCGCCTGACGAAATTTCGCGACACATATTGATTGACACTTCCTGCTTTTCTTCTTGCTTTTACTTCCTGCTTTGCTCTTATAAGTACATTCGCAATGGCTGCCAGTCCAGCCATTATGCCATCATTGACTTGATTGGGGAAGCCTGTTCTATTTTTATGCCAGCACATGCAGCCAGGAGCGGAGGAGAGGAGAAAAAAATGTGTGTAAAAAAAAAAAAAAAAAATCCAACTCATCCCAAACCGTCTCAAATGGTTGGAGGTCGGGTGAATGTGGAGGCCAGGTCATCTGATGCAGCACTCATCACTCCTTCTTGGTCAAATAGCCCTTACACAGCCTGGAGGTGTGTTGGGTCATTGTCCTGTTGAAAAACAAATGATAGTCCCACTAAGCGCAAACCAGATGGGATGGCGTGTCACTACAGAATGCTGTGGTAGCCATGCTGGTTAAGTGTGTCTTGAATTCTAAATAAATCACTGACAGTGTCACCAGCAAAAGCACCCCCACACTATACCAGCTCCTTACATTTACATTTTTGTCATTTAGCAGACGCTCTTATCCAGAGCGACTTACAGTTAGTTAATGCAAACATATTCATACTTTTTTACTGGTCCCCCGTTGGAATCGAACACACAACCCTGGCGTTGTAAGCGCCATGCTCTAGCATCTGAACTTCATGGGACTTCTCCATGCTTCACGGTGAGAACCAAACATGCAAAGATCATCTGGTCACCTACTCTGCGTCTCACAAAGACACGACAGTTGGAACCAAAAATCTCAAATTTGGACTCATCTGACCAAAGGACAGATTTCCACCGGTCTAATGTCAATTGCTCATGTTTCTTGGCCCAATCAAGTCTCTTCCTCTTATTGGTGTCCTTTAGTAGTGGTTTCTTTGCAGCAATTCACACAGTCTCCTCTGAACAGTTGATGTGTCTGTTACTTGAACTCTGTGAAGCATTTATTTTGGGCTGCAATTTCTGAGGCTGGTAACTCTAATGAACTTATCCTCTGCAGCAGAGGTAACTCTGGGTCTTCCTGTCCTGTGGCGGTCCTCATGAGAGCCAGTTTGATCATAGCGCTTGGTTTTTGCGACTGCACTTGAAGAAACGTTCAATGTTCTTGAAGTTTTCCGGATTGTCTGACCTTCATGTCTTAAAGTATCTTCTGTATACCACCCCTACCTTGTCACAACACAACGGATTGGCTCAAACACTATAAGAAGGAAAGAAATTCCACAAATTAACCGGTTAATTTAAATGCATTCCAGGAGACTACCTCATGAAGCTGGTTGAGAGAATGCCAAGAGTGTGTAAAGCTGTCATCAAGGCAAAGGGTGGCTACTTTGAAGAATCTCAAATATAAATGCATTTAGATTTATTTAACACTTTTTTTCTTGATTCCATATGTGTTATTTCATAGTTTTGATGTCTTCACTATTACTATACAATGTAGAAAATAGTAAAGAAAAATCCTGGAATGAGTAGGTGTGTTCAGACTGTTGACTGATACTGTGTATTATTATTTAAACATGTTTTGCTATTCGAATGGTTGTTAAGGTGACCACGGTCATTTGGCTGGCCAATAACCGTCATCCAAAATTCCATGACAGCCCTACTCCTCACCCCATTCTGTCTCATACTCTACTGCTGATAGTGTTTGAACGTACTGTACGTGTCATGCCAGAACCTATTGTGTCTCCTAATCCCTAGGCTTTAGCTCAGCGGGCTCACATGGTCACAGCAGACCCGGGTTCGTAACCTACAATTGTGTCTCTGTTTCCAGGAATGTTTGGAACAGATGGCAGTAGTGAACATGCCGAAGTCAACGCAGTGCTTATATTCCTACCCACTACCCAGAGACAGGGGATGCATCCTAAATGGCACTCTATCTCCTATATAGTGTACTACCTGGTCAAAAGAAGTGCACTAAATAGGGAAAAGGGTGCCATTTGGGACACAGACAGTGTCCCACAGGGGGCATGTCTGTGTTGTCTGGGGTTATTTTACACCCCGGTGAAGAAACAATGGACAGGAATGTGTCAAGGCTGGTGACCCTCCTTCCATTAAATCACTGTCTACGAGGACACCCATACCTCTTAAACCAATATTATATATTGTCCCAGGAGCCACCTCACAGGGCAGCACTTCAAAGTTAGCTAGTGACGTTGCTTTGTAGCTGTGACAGGATTGTAAGATCAGATAAGATAAACATTATTGTCCCCGAGGAGAAATTGGTCTTGTCTTACCTAGCTCTACCACCCAAAAATACATGGATACAGATACAATATTAAAAGAGAAGTTATTTTGTGTTCTTCACTGAAAATACTTTTGGTGTCCCAGTCAGCTAGACTAGTTCTTCCCCCTTCATACAGTATATGAGGCCCTGTAGCCCACTTTCTGAGGTGATTGATGGGCTGCCCTCAGCATGTGAGAGCTCTTCAGACCTACTCTCAAATAGCACTGTTAAACCAGGGGTCTGGCATGTCTCTGTCCTGTTTGCTAAATATGTAGAGTGGATACACACTCATGTGAATAAGTGTGCACCAGACTGAGTTTGCCCCCCCCCCCCTGCCACTAACCCACTGGCAGAAAGGAATATTTAATGAAAGAGTTCTAAAACAGTTGATATAAGTGTAAATGTGAGGGATATACTATAACTGTACCCTTTTAGCCAGCTAGATGAGACAATATGGACGCAGAGTAAGTTGTTAGTGTGTCTCCTTAAATGTAATCACGGTGATATACTGTGCAACACCTCTGTACAGTATTAAAGGGAAGGGAAGGAAAGTTTTACTGGGCACCCTGGCGTGAGTGTACTTCCTTCACTCAGGTATGTAGAGGGAAGGTTGGCCTGTGGGGAGGGACACACTGAGCCCTGTCTCTGTGGTGTAGTAGAAGGCTAGGTTTGTTCAGGTGGAGATGTGATGCCTGTTTCCTTCCTCCTCTCAGAATGGAGGATGGGGGTGGGTAAGGCTGGGCTGGGCTGGCCTGGAGGTGTGTGTCTGCCTAGTGGGCCTGGCATTGTCTGCTGTACACATCCAGTGTTACTGTAACACATGGTCCTGCTAGCCTTCTAGTGCTCCACTTGGTAGATAGGACCCTGAAGCATGACTGAAACAGCCTGTAATGGCACCTTCCTTTATGTCAGTAATATTGCAACAGATTTGATAAATGGAGACAGGTTTTCATGGTATGCTGCTACGAGTTATTTAATAGTCTCTTGAAAGCCCTCTTCTCCCCTGCAGATACAGAAAACAATTTTAGAAAAGTACAGGGGTGTGTGAACACATACATTTGAAGTCGGAAGTTTACATACACTTAGGTTGAAGTCATTAAAACTCATTTTTGAACCACTCCATAGATTTCATGTTAACAAACTATAGTTTTGGCAAGTCGGTTAGGACATCTACTTTGTGCATGACACAAGTCATTCTTCCAACAATTGTTTACAGACAGATTATTTAACTTATAATTAACTATATCACATTTCCAGTGGTAAGAAGTTTACATACACTAAGTTGACTGTCCCTTTAAACAGCTTGGAAAATTCCAGAAAATTATGTCATGGCTTTAGAAGCTTCTGATAGGCTAATTGACATAATTTGAGTCAATTGGAGGTGTACCTGTGGATGTATTTCAAGGCCTGCCTTCAAACTCAGTGCCTCTTTGCTAGACATCATGGGAAAATAAAACGAAATGGTTCATCCTTGGGAGCAATTTCCAAACGCCTGAAGGTACCACGTTCATCTGTACAAACAATAGTACGTGAGTATAAACACCATGGGACCATGCAGCAGGAAGGAGATGCGTTCTGTCTTCTAGAGATGAGCGTACTTTGGTGCGAAAAGTGCAAATCAATCCCAGAACAACAGCAAAGGACCTTGTGAAGATCCTGGAGGAAACAGGTACAAAAGTTTATATATCCACAGTAAAGCGAGTCCTATATCGACATAACCTGAAAGGCCACTCGGCAAGGAAGAAGCCACTGCTCCAAAACCGGCATAAAAAAGCCAGACGGTTTGCAACTGCACATGGGGAAAGATCGTACTTTTTGGAGAAATGTCCTCTGGTCTGATGAAACAAAAATATAACTGTTTGGCCATAATGACCATCGTTATGTTTGGAGGAAAAAGGGCGAGGCTTGCAAGCCGAAGAACACCATCCCAACCGTGAAGCACGGAGGTGGCAGCATCATGTTGTGGGGGTGCTTTGCTGCAGTAGGGACTGGTTTACTTCACAAAATAGATGGTATCATGAGGAAGAAAATTATGTGGATATATTGAAACAACATCTCAAGACATCAGTCAGGAAGTTAATGCTTGGTCGCAAATGGGTCTTCCAAAAGTACAATGACCCCAAGCATACTTCCAAAGTTGTGGCAAAATGGCTTAAGGACAACAAAGTCAAGGTATTGGAGTGGCCATCACAAAGCCCTGACCTCAATCCTATAGAAAATTTGTGGGCAGAACTGAAAAAGCGTGTGTGAGCAAGGAGGCCTACAAACCTGACTCACTTACACCAGTTCTGTCAGGAGGAATGGACACAAAATTCACCCAACTTATTGTGGGAAGCTTGTGGAAGGCTACCCGAAACGTTAGTTAAACAATTTAAAGGCAATGCTACCAAGTACTAATTGAGTGTATGTAAACTTCTGACCCACTGGGAATGTGATGAAAGAAATAAAAGCTTAAATAAATAATTCTCTCTACTATTATTCTGACATTTCACATTCTTAAAATAAAGTGGTGATCCTAATTGACCTAAGACAGGGATTTTTCACTAGGATTAAATGTCAGGAATTGTGAAAAACTGAGTTTAAATGAATTTGGCTAAGGTGTATGTAAACTTCCGACTTCAACTGTATCTTCTCAGGCTCTCTGGTTCGGACTCGCACAGCTGGGGTAGACCGAGAGTAGAGCGAACACATGCTTTATATCAGCAGGATATTACACTACAATATATAGGTCTCCTGAAGCCATCTTAACTAAGGACTGTGATCTCCCTCAGCACCCATCCACCCCACCCCACATGCATGTTCGCTGTCACGAAGGACCCACATGTGTATCAGAATATACTGTAACTACATAAAATAACACAATGCTATTCCCCACATAGTGAAAAGATGAGAGGGAGAGTTAATTCTTTTTAAATTTCACACCTTTTATATTCAAATCAATTTAATGTATTTTTAATCATTAAATGTGTCCATAAACGGGTCTTGAGGTATTGAGACATTAGTTGGAGTTGTCGGAGCAGTCAGAGAAGCACAGGGCGTCCCTTTTGCTCTTGTCGCCAGAAGCCTCCTGCTTGCCGTACATTGTCTTCTCCATGGTCCTCTTCCTTCCCATGCAGCTAAGGAAGTCACAAGCCGAAACATATGTCAGTGTAGACTATTAACACATGTTGCTATGAGATGAAGAACATTTTAACCTTCAATTGCATCTCATATGGAAGTGAGTTCATGCCCTTATCCATAGTTGATGTGATCTATTTTCGGTTCCAATCACCCTTTCATTTATTTACACAAGAGGCTAAGAGTTGAGACTGACCTGCTTAAGTCCTCCATGGTGTCGAGGCGCTGCTCCATGCCGTCCATCCTCAGCAGAACCTTCTCCTGAAGCGTCATCATCAGCAAAGCCTTGTTGCTGTCCCCTTTAGCCTGGCACTGGAGCAGTCCTCCTTTTTCTTGGCCTTGCCTTGTCCACTTGCTCCTGCTGAGCCACAGGCGAACCAGGCAGACGACCAGAAAGGCCACCCCGAGGGCCAGGATGGTGCAGCCCACATCAGGCATGGTTATGGAGTCCAGGGTGGAGGTGTTGTACTCCTCCTCCCTTCTCTCCATCACCTTTCTCAACTCGTCTGGTGTGATATCCATGCCAACTCTGGACCAGGTTGGGAGTTTGCAGTGCTGCACGCCAACGTCAATGCACACCATCTTGAGAAGAAGTAAGGCTGAACGCGAGGATGAAGTATTCCCAAAAGGCTCCTGGGCTTATTTGCTCCTGGGCTCTTTGTAGGTCTAGAGATGTGTCAGTCTGATCCAACCGTGTCTGAGGAACGAATGAAGGCCTGGGTCAGTGCAGTCCCATTGTGACATCATAAAGCAGTCAAATGACACCTTGAATCATTTTGTGAAAATGTCACCCTTGCATGCACATCAAAACGATTGTAGCAAACATAGTGGCGTCTGGAATGATAAATTAAAACTATCTATTCAAACACATCTTAAATCAACATAGTCCAACAAAGTATGAAATAAATCTGGAACTGAAGGGAAAGTTATTAACTCTATTCATGCATTGTCTGTCATCTGGCGTAACCATTCAGGCTGACTTGTTTGCGCAACATTTTGAAACAATATGGAAGTAATTTACTGTGCTTTAGCTTCAGGAAAACAGCTGTAGAGACTTCATGAAATCAGCCATGGCCTTGCTTGAGAACATCTCTTGAGATTGCTCTTGGCTGCTAAGAGAAACCCTTTCGACATGGCCATGGGTGTATCCTCCTTTTAGCCTGAGTCTCATTGTACAAATGAAAAAGAAAAGTCACACGCTCCTCTCTCCTTGCTGAGACCCACTCTGCCTTATGATGCACTAGTGCAGTCTGATATGCTTGTGTGATCAGTCCATGCCGAAGACCTGATCAGTACATGATACCTATGGGGTCAATTCAGAGCCATCACCTTCTATCCCACTCGGATTTGTATAGAAGTGTTAGATATTTCTCTGCTCATATGTTGTTGTTTTGGATTGATTCATGTGTCGGTGTTATAAGTTCTACGATTCTTTAAAAGGCCTGTCGTCTTTTTTCATGGCAGCATAGGTTCATGTTATTTTTACTGTCGGTGAACCCTGACCCTTCCAGGATGGCCATCATGCCCTGTCAGAAGCTGTTGTGGTTAGATCAGATCAGTAGGACGATCTGGTTACACAGAGTTCAGTTCACTGAGAGACAGAGCCAACCTCTGAGAACACAGAGGTCACCTCACAACAAACTTTGCTTTACTGCCACCAGTGGGCTGAGGCCCCGGCCACACAGAGACAGGAGAAACACATGGAGAATCCGCTACGTATCAGTCTATTCATCAAAAGTTCCATTCGGTCATCTCCGTCACCCGTCAATAAATGAGGCGAGCCCCCATAGACAAACCTTTGGCTCAACAGGTTTTTGAAGGATACAACATTTCTGTGATCTGTGCAATCTATCCACCCTGAGTAGCATCCCTCAGTTTACATCAGCAGAAGCACCCCACACAGCTCCACATTTAAACCCACAGCTTCAGCCAAGTCCTCTCCCACACCTCTCAGGGGAGATAGAACCACAGAAGAGGGAGGTGGTGGGCATGCAACCTAAAGTAGACACACACACACAGAACTGCTTATGCAACTTTTATATAATGTTGTGTATGCCATGGTTTTTAAAATGAGGTTCATCCTGTTCACTTTCAAAGGAGGAACATCTATCGCTAGACGCTTCAATGCAGAGGGTGGACACGCAATGTTAGGATGCGATGCTACATTCTAACCATCATGTACTAAAATGGAATGTCTGAGTATAGATAAATGAAGAATTATGCCTCCTGGGTAATGATGTACCTTGCAAAAGGGCAACTAATCAGTACCGTCGTAGCTGAATTCAGACCCATTCCCAAGATACTGTGCACTGTGACTGACCTCTCTCTCTCTCTCCATGTTTCTCCCCCTGCAGACACCCTGTCTGTGTCCAGTAACGATGCCATCCAGCCCGGCGCCAGCCACACCCTGGGCTTCCACAGCTCCCCGGGGCCCAAGCGACCGGGCAACACGCTGAGGAAGTGGCTGACCAGCCCCGTGAGGCGCCTGAGCAGCGGCAAGGCCGACGGACACGTCAAGAAGTTGGCCCACAAGCACAAGAAGAACCGCGACGGACGCGGAAAGAACGCAGACTCCGCCGGCTCCCAGAAAGACTCGGACGACAACGCCGCCACGCCACAGGACGAGACCATCGAGGAGGTCCGTTCGATTGGTCACCTTCACGTTTAGTTGACCTCTTTCTCTCTGTCTCTTTATTTTTATCTCTCCTTCTATCACTCATATCACTTCCTTTCTCATTTTCATGATCTATTCAACCCTAAATCTCTCCCTCATTTCCTTCTCTCCTTTATTTTGAGCCGATTGTGTTTTATTTAGTTGTCAACTCTGTTGTCATTGTCCCTCTGTAGAGGATGAGGAACGAGGGGCTGAGCAGTGGGACTCTGTCCAAGTCCTCCTCCTCTGGGATGCAGAGCTGTGGGGAGGAGGAGGGAGAGGAGGGGGCTGATGCTGTACCCCTGCCTCCCCCCATGGCCATCCAACAACACAGCCTGCTGCAGGCTGACTCTCAGGACGACAAGGTGAGACACTCACACACACTCACACACACACTTAACAGGCCTCTGTGAGGTTTAGTTAGAGTATATCAAAGAGGGGACAATCGTCTTTCCTGGAAAATCTTTAGGAAAATATAAAGAGACATTGGTAAATCAATGAATGTATTTCTTTAGACCAGTTTGTCTGAAACGGTAGATATTTTATACCTATGCAGTTTAGCTTCATTCACTCATCATCTCATACTAGTTATTGTAACTAGAGCGATAGGCGTTTCTTTGACACTAATATCATTGTTTTCTCTTCTTTCTTAACTTTGTTTTAACGTTACCATAGCATTATGTTGATTTTTGTTCTGCCTCTGTTTTGTCTCAGTTCCCGTACCTCTCCATGTAACTGCCTACGTTCTAGTCACACTCCCCCAACCAACCAACCAACCCACCCTGTCTTTATTTTAGTTCCCAGCCATCCTTCCTCAGTCATGCTATCTCCTCACCCTAGCTGCCCTATGTTTTTCTATGACTGTTGTTGCGGATGTGACGAATACTCCATTTGCTGTAGTTAGTGAAGTTTCACTAGAACTGACTGACTACCCCTTTAAAGACCTGACTTTGTTTAGTTTAGCCTGTTGCTATCGTTTAGCCAGACTAGCTGTGCTTGTGACTGGCCTGTTGCCCGGGTTACCCCTGTTGTAATGGAGTATCTAACAGCACATGTACATTGTTCAGTCATGTGCTCCACTGTGGTGCCAGTGCTCAGAACCTTGCTCCAACCAACCCCAACCCCCGCCTCGTCCCCTGTATCCTCCATGCTAGCCTGGCCCCCACTAGGCCCCTATTTGGCGACGATTAGGGAGAACACACACATTCCTTATGGGGACATTTGGAATGTCGGGCGGGGTCAAAACACGTCAATGGTGAGCTTCTCTAAGAAATGAATGTATGATGCGGTGATGTCATCATGTACTGTAATATGTGTAATATGTAGAAAAATATTTTATACAGTGACAAATGCTTTCCAGAACATATTAATCAAATGTAGAGTTTAAACATTAAACCACATCCACCGCTCTCGCTCTCTCTCGCTCTCACACTCTCTCTCCTTTGTCTGTGTCTCTGTCTCTGTCTCTGTCTCTCTCTCCTAGGCGGCCTCTCGTCTATCGGGCCGACCCAGTAGTTCAGAGACCCCCAGTGCGGCTGAGCTGGTCAGTGCCATCGAGGAGCTGGTCAAGAGTAAGATGGTAAGACCCAGCCATCCATCTGTCACACACACACACACACACTGCCAGCTCAGCTCAGGCCAGTCTGGTGCCAGGGTGGATGTGGCATGTGATGGTGCCATGGCCATGGCCCACCAGTCATCTGTGAACCATTTGAGTCACCACACCAACTGACTACTTCTCTACATTAGGCCTGGCACAACATTTTAATGCTCTCATACTTTGTCACACATCATAGCAGAGACACCACTGCTCTCTCTGCTAGCACAGTGATTGTATGGGGAAGCTCAGCTTACTCACTGCATGTGCACAATGAATATACAGTAAGTGCTCTCTCTCTCTCTGCTCTCTCTATGTCTCTCTCTCAGTCCCTGGAGGACCGTCCCAGCTCTCTCTCTGTGGAACAAGGGGACAGCAGCAGCCCCTCCCTCAACCCCTCAGACAACTCCCTCCTGTCTTCTTCCTCCCCCATCGATGAGATGGACGAGCGCAAGTCAGGTTTCCTCAAGAGACGCCAGTGAGTTCAGTTTCACTCCACAACGTCTCGTATATAGAAATAGAATGACTAGAAGGATTGCCCTCATTCAAGCTAATGAGGCCGTAATGGGTGGACCAGTGATGGGGTCTTTCTAGTCATTCTATTTCTATGGTCTCATAGCCTACAATATGCCATCAGATAAAGCTGTCCTGTGGTGGTCTAGCTAAACAATTCTCTCATTGTTTTCTTCACCTCTCTCCCCTACAGCTATGTGTTACTGGAGCTGGTGGAGACAGAAAGGGACTATGTGAGAGACCTGGGTTCAGTGGTGGAGGTGAGAACACATTCTTTATTACTTTACTGTAGGCCCATAATCAATGAGTCACTCCTCTCCATCACACTCTGTTAACGTTCTAGACTTGGTCAAAGTGATAGGTCCTGTTCACAAAACAATCCCTAATCCTTACGACCCCTAGGCTCTCCATATAAATCTACAGTTGAAGTCGGAAGTTTACATACACTTAGGTTGAAGTCATTAAAACTCTTTTTTCAACCACTCCACAGATTTCATGTTAACAAACTATAGTTTTTGCAAGTCGGTTAGGACATCTACTTTGTGCATGACACAAGTAATTCTTCCAACAATTGTTTACAGACAGATTATTTCACTTATAATTCACTATATCACAATTCCAGTGGGTCAGAAGTTTACATACACTAAGTTGACTGTGCATTTAAACAGCTTGAAAAATTCCAGAAAATGATGTAATTGCTGTAGAAGCTTCTGATAGGCTAATTGACATAAATTGAGTCAATTGGAGGTGTACCTGTGGATGTATTTCAAGGCCTGCCTTCCAACTCAGTGCCTCTTTGCTCAACATCATGGGAAAATCTAAAGAAATCAGCCAAGACCTCAGAAAAAAAACGTATGGTTCAAACAAAATGGTTCATCCTTGGGAGCAATTTCCAAACGCCTGAAGGTACCGCTTTCATCTGAACAAACAATAGTATGCAAGTATAAACACAATGGGACCATGCAGCCGTCATACCGCTCTGAAGGAGACACGTTCTGTCTCCTAGAGATGAACGTACTTTGGTGCGAAAAGTGCAAATCAATCCCAGAACAACAGCAAAGGACCTTTTGGAGATGCTGGAGGAAACAGGTACAAAAGTATCTATATCCACAGTAAAACGATTTCTATATCGACATAACCTGAAAGGCCACTCAGCAAGGAAGAAGCCACTGCTCCAAAACCGCCATAAAAAAGCCAGACTACTGTTTGCAACTGCACATGGGGACAAAGATTGTACTTTTTGGAGAAATGTCCTCTGGTCTGATGAAACAAAAATATAACTGTTTGGCCATAATTACCATCGTTATGTTTGGAGGAAAAAGCGGGAGGCTTGCAAGCCTAATAACACCATCCCAACCATGAAGCACAGGGGTGGCAGCATCATGTTGTGGGGGTGCTTTTCTGCAGGAGGGACTGGTGCACTTCACAAAATAGATGGCATCATGAAGAGGAAAAATTATGTGGATATATTAAAGCAACATCTCAAGATTTCAGTCAGGAAGTTAAAGCTTGGTCGCAAATGGGTCTTCCAAATGGACAATGACCCCAAGCATACTTCCAAAGTTGTGGCAAAATGGCGTAAGGACAACAAAGTCAAGGTATTGGAGTGGCCATCACAAAGCCCTGACCTCAATGTTATAGAAAATTTGTGGGCAGAACTGAAAAAGCGTGTGTGAGCAAGGAGGCCTACAAACCTGACTCAGTTACACCAGTTCTATCAGGAGGAATGGGCCAAAATTCACCCAACTTATTGTGGGAAGCTTGTGGAAGGCACCAAAAACATTTGACCCAAGTTAAACAATTTAAAGGCAATGCTACCAAATACTAATTGAGTGTATGTAAACTTCTGACCCACTGGGAATGTGATGAAAGAAATAAAATCTGAAATAAATGATTCTCTCTACTATTATTCTGACATTTCACATTCTTCAAATAAAGTGGTGATCCTAACTGACCTAAGACAGGGAATTTATACTAGGATTAAATGTCAGGAATTGTGAAAAACTGAGTTTAAATGTATTTGGCTAAGGTGTATGTAAACTTCCGACTTCAAATGTAAATGAACTGAACCAGTATAAGCAATATGGTAACAGCTCCCCCTTGCCCTCTGAACATATACCTGTCAAATCCTATCAGATCACCACAAGTGCCCTAAGGGGTAGAGGTTGTTTGTGGACAGGGCTATGGAATAGTATTGGCTGGGTTTGGCACTATGTCTAGTCCTGTGGTCACATGAATGTCTTATCTCCCCTTCAGGGCTACATCAGCAAAATGAAGGAGGACGGCGTGCCAGACGACATGAGGGGAAAAGACAAGATAGTGTTTGGGAATATCCACCAGATCTACGACTGGCACCGAGAGTAAGATGATAATAGAAGCTACAGTACTAGTGTTGTTATTAGTTTGACTTTTATATTAGTATGGCTAATGTGATATATCCCACATCATTGATTTCTTTCACTTTTCTCACAACACTCTTCTCTGATTGGCCGCAGCTTCTTCCTGGGAGAGCTAGAGAAGTGCCTGGAGGATCCTGATAGGCTGGCTCCCCTGTTCGTCAAACAAGTAAGAGCGATTTGATGATTTTCAATGGTCAAAATATACCATATGTAGTGGATGTCACTGTGCTGTGCATCACAACAAGGTTACTTCTATCCAAGTTCCTTGGGACGTCCCTACCCTAAACCCTAACCTTAACCCCTAAACATAACCCTAACCTTAACCCTTACCTTAACCATTTTACATTTAAAATGAAATGGGGTAGGTACATCCTAAGGATCCCAGATAGCAAGGACCATAATGCCACTTCCTCATAATTTCTCTTGTTTTGTTTCCTTGTTTTCCTGCTAGGAGCGACGGTTACACATGTACATTGTGTACTGTCAGAACAAGCCCAAATCAGAGCACATCGTGTCTGAGTACATAGACACTTACTTTGAGGTAAGAATACGCACAATCACTCCACCCCACACATACCCCACAAGTGGGTTTATTCCAGTCTCTCGGACAGAGCACATATCTCATCATAAGAGCCTCATTGTTTCCTGTTCTCATACCTTGTGTTATATTTTTACGCAGTCCTTTGTTTTTACTGTGTGCAAATAACTCAAATGTGCTCCCTGTGTATTTTAGGAGCTCAAGCAGCGTCTGGGCCACAGACTCCAGATCACTGATCTTCTCATTAAGCCTGTGCAGCGCATCATGAAATACCAGCTCCTACTGAAGGATTTACTTAAGTTCTCCAAAAAAGCTGCAGTAGATACCACTGAACTGGAGGTAAGAACTACAATATGGGTTTGGTTTGATGACCTTCCACCGCTAATAACATGGACTAGTATTAATATTGCTATGATTTTGTTTTTATCTAAAAGTTATACTTGTTATAAAGCTGCGATTATGTTTTCTTTCCCTCTAAAATTGTGTTTTTTCTGTTTCTCCCAGAAAGCGGTGGAGGTCATGTGTGTCGTGCCTAAAAGATGCAACGACATGATGAATGTTGGGCGTCTCCAAGGCTTTGACGTAAGACTCTCATGCGTCTTCTTCAGGGAATAGAGAATGTAGTCTTTCAGATCTATCTGGCTCAGTTTCGGTCACAAATGATCCAAAATAGCTTACTTGAATTTGATTTCAGGCGTAAAGTCACATGGATCAAATGATAAATGGGAGAAGGGTTTGCTGTCTCTCTCTCTCTCTTTTTTTCACTCATTGTGTTATATGAAAATAGCCTGCATATAATATGCATTTTTTTCAACTGAGTGGCTGAGTGGCTAAGTAGGTTTGCATGTGTGGGAGTTTTGGCTTTCCATGGTGACATCACCATGTGTACATTTGTTAATAGACAAATAACCAAGAGAGTTCCAAACCTCAATAACAGCTAGTTTTCAGTTTTCCTCTCCCCAATTAGATAACTCCCAGACAGTCCTAGCTAAATTATTATTTAGCAAATGTAATGGACATCTATTACAGTAAGGTACTTACTTGATATCCAGAAATAATTTGATATTGATATAAAAAGGCTGCATTGGGCCTTAAACCTTTATTTAACCAGACAAGGCAATACATTGTTATTCCCCCATGCAGGGTAAGATTGTGGCCCAAGGCAGACTGCTGCTCCAGGACACCTTCATGGTATCAGATCAGGACGGGGGGCTACTCACCAGGATCAAGGAGAGGAGGGTCTTCCTCTTCGAACAGATCGTCATCTTCAGCGAGCCCCTGGACAAGAAGAAAGGCTATTCCCAGCCGGGATACCTCTTCAAGAACAGCGTCAAGGTATGGAGCTTTGATCGCAATCATCTCCCCTAATCCATCACACTTCAATCATTTTGCAGTGTGTGCATTTTTGGGGGCTGGACATTGCTAGCATAGTAATTGTTCTAAAGGCCAAAGTCGTTTGAATAGTTGTCTGATTCTGAAAACACTCACATCCCCTCCTCTCCCCTGTATCTTGTGTTTGTGTGTCCAGGTGAGCTGGCTGGGCCTGGAGGAAAGCACAGACGACCCATGTAAGTTCACCCTGACCTCCCGGTCGTCCAGTGGCGGTGTGGAGACCTACGTGATGCACTCAGCCAACCCTGGAGTTAGCCAGATGTGGGTCCACCAGATCACCCAGATCCTGGAGAGCCAACGCAACTTTCTCAACGGTACAAAAAGACACATCACGGTTCATCTGTCTAACTGTGTAGTGATATTATGCTATCTTCTCCCAGGTGGGAGCATAAAAATATAATATGATTACACCATGTTTCATCTGTCTCCCTGTGTAGTCACCCACTCCATAGAATTGATCAACTTGAACTATAGCATGATGTGCTGGAATGCAAAATGCAAAGAATGTTTTTATATTTGTTTCATAGCTAGACCGTGTGTGCTCGTACCACTGAGTTGACTCTCTCTCTCTCTCTCTCTCTCTCTCTTTCTCTCTCTCTCTCTCTCTCTCTCTCTCTCTCTCTCTCTCTCTCTCTCTCTCTCTCATTGTGTTCCCCAGCACTGACATCCCCTATCGAGTACCAGAGGAACCACGTGGGGGCCAGTGGACCAGGCCTGGGGGCCCCCAGCAGCAGCAGTGGCCTGGCAGGAGGCGGCTGCAACAGCTCCACAGTGGGCCCTGGGAGTAACTCTCTGTGTGGCCCCCAGAGTCGCCGGCCCTCGCGCATCCCCCAACCCTCCTCCCGCATCCCACAGCCTGTCCACCACCACCACCCACCGGGCCCTGACGGCCCGGACAGGACAGCAGGTACGTGGTCCCGACAGACCCCTTCCTCCTCCCCCTCCCCCCAGCCCCCCTGCCCTCCTGACCTTGCAGAGGGGGACCTGGGGCCCCAAGATGTCCCCAAGATGCGAGTGCTGGAGGGTCCCCGGCCCCGCAGCAGAACCAGCAGCAACAGCAATGGCAAGTCCTTCGGCGTTGCTGAGGGCAGCTTCAAGGAGAGCTACCATAGGGAGGACCCTCCTCAGACCCCGATCCCACGGCTGGCTGTGGCCCCTCTGAATCTGGCCAAGCCTCGGGTAGGGACGGTCTCTCCACTGACCTCCCCCATAAAGGAGGGATTCGTCCCGGGCAGCCCAGCCCAGAAAGGCTCCATTTACTGGGCCACCGCAGTCCCAGCCTCCCCAGCCAGCCGGCCTGGCTCCTTCTCCTACCCCAGTGATAGTGGGGACTCGACCCTGGGCCACAGGGAGAGCCACATCCACCGCCACTCCACCCACAGCAAGGACATAGACCGCATGAGCACATGCTCCTCCACCAGCGAGCAGTCCGTACAGTCCACCCAGAGCAACGGGGTAAGAGCCCTACTTGAGTCCTAGGCTTCTGTCCGGCTTATTCCCTACTAACACCTTACTGGCTGACCAGAAGTTGTCCTGGGTCATCTGAACCGCATTCTAAACTATCTAAGTACACTAACTTGCCTATGGTGTGAGTTTTCATCCTTCCTGCTCTCTTTCAGACTCTACTAACAGTGTGTTTTCGGCTGGTACAGCAGCTAACTGCTACAGTAACTCTTCTTGCTGTACTGTATGTTGGTGTCCTCTCCTCTCCCTTGGTAAGTGTTTCCAGTATGGCTCTCGGCCTCTGCTTGCCTAACTTCACACACCCAGCTCTGTCTTGGCTCTAAAATGTTCTAGACTTGACCTGAGTTTTTGCTGACCCTTTGCTTCAGGCTATTGTGGTCGGATCTGAAAAACCATCAAGACATTTACTGGGTTAAATGCAAATGAATGCTGATATAATGTAAGAATGATCTTGGTCTTCGACTTCACCTGCCTGCAAGAAGAGAAGCTCTGATATAAAATCTCCTGTTTTCTCTTGCTCTGATCATGCTGCCTCCTTTCTGTCTTGGTCCTGTGGGCCTGATGACACCTTGTTCTTGTTCCCTTCTTGCCTTGCCCCTGAATACATTTGGCCTCACTTCAAGCTTTATTCAGGCTCTATCTCTCCTGAAACAGACTGTTTCCTCTCTACTCTCACTGTCTTTGAGAGACACCCACTCCATGTTAACTCTACTCTGTCTCTCTGACTTCTGGATACCTTGTCTTCGCTATTTGTTGGCTACAAATCAGAAGGTCTAGTTATGATACGTATAGTAACCAGGCTTTAGTTGCTTCAGTATGACTTTCCTCACTCTTCTTTCTGAACCTTTTGTAATGTATGCTTTGAAATTAGTCCTTCTTTGCGCATAAGCAAACAGGTTAACAACTAGGGATGCTCATGTGCAATCGAATCAATAACATTTTAATTAGTTTTTGGAGTTATTTTCACAGAATGCTTTGTGTGTGTGTGTGTGTGTGTGTGTGTGTGTGTGTGCGTGCGTGCATTTGTCTGTCTCTCTGTCTCTCTCTTTGTGTAACCCTACCTATAAACCCTTACTGACTCCATGCCTCCTCCTCCTCCTCCTCCAGAGTGAAAGCAGTAGCAGCAGCAGCACCATGCTGGTGACCCAGGACTATGTGGCCCTGAAGGAGGATGAGATCAGTGTTTCCCAGGGCGAGGTGGTCCAGATGCTGGCCTCCAATCAGCAGAACATGTTCCTTGTGTTCCGGGCCGCCACCGAGCAGGGCCCTGCCGCCGAGGGCTGGATCCCCGGCTACGTACTGGGTCACACCTCCACCATCATCCCCGACCTCCCCGAAGGAACCATCAAGTAAGAGAGAGACACTGCTGCTACTCCATGTACCAGCCTGAATGAAGGAATGAAAAGCTGTATCATAATTCAATGTTCACATCATGAGCTCTGCCGTCATAAAAGACACAGATTTAGAAATCACAAGTTTAGCTTTTCTCTTCCTTTCTTCCTGATTATTTCTCTCTCTCCTTTCTCTTTCTTCCCCAACTTTCATTCTCGTTCTCTTGTCTGGAGCAGGAAGTCGTCGTCGTGGCACACAGCTCTCCGCATCAGGAGAAAGTCTGAGAAGAGAGACAAGGAGACCAGGAAGGAAAATAAGATGGAGAACGGCTACCGCAAGTCTCAAGACTGTCTGGCTAATAAAGTTTCTGTAAAGGTAGTGTTGATTTGATAATCACCAGTATGGCTGTAAGACGTAAAGCCCCTCTATGTTAACCTTAGTATGGCTGTAAGACGTAAAGCCCCTCTCCATTAACCTCAGTATGGCTGTAAGACGTAAAGCCCCTCTCCATTAACCTCAGTATGGCTGTAAGACGTAAAGCCCCTCTCCATTAACCTCAGTATGGCTGTAAGACGTAAATCCCCTCTACATTAACCTCAGTATGGCTGTAAGACGTAAAGTCCCTCTACATTAACCTCAGTATGGCTGTAAGACGTAAAGCCCCTCTCCATTAACCTCAGTATGGCTGTAAGACGTAAAGCCCCTCTACATTAACCTCAGTATGGCTGTAAGACGTAAATCCCCTCTACATTAACCTCAGTATGGCTGTAAGACGTAAATCCCCTCTCCATTAACCTCAGTATGGCTGTAAGACGTAAATCCCCTCTACATTAACCTCAGTATGGCTGTAAGACGTAAAGCCCCTCTACATTAACCTCAGTATGGCTGTAAGACGTAAATCCCCTCTCCATTAACCTCAGTATGGCTGTAAGACGTAAAGCCCCTCTCCATTAACCTCAGTATGGCTGTAAGACGTAAAGCCCCTCTCCATTAACCTCAGTATGGCTGTAAGACGTAAAGCCCCTCTCCATTAACCTCAGTATGGCTGTAAGACGTAAAGCCCCTCTCCATTAACCTCAGTATGGCTGTAAGACGTAAAGCCCCTCTCCATTAACCTCAGTATGGCTGTATGGTGTAATGATTTTAATGTCTGTTTGGTCAAACTAATCAAACATATTTTTCTTTCAGCTTCTAAACCCCAACTACATCTATGATGGTATGTATACATTGAATTGCTTTTGCATGGGCTTTACTATACACAAAGTAGTGGTTCAATAAGGCAAATTTGTATTGTCTTATATTGTACTGCATACGTTCTATTGACTATTGGGTAGCTCAGATGTGGGATTGTGTAGTATGCAAGTATCCTCCTCCAAGCCAGAACAGTGTGTCTCCTGTTTCTGTAGCGTGAGGCAGCTTGAAAAAATAAAGTACTCCCCCTGGACAGGACGCTAGTATATCAAAGCCCTTTGTTTGTCTGTCACCTCTGTAGTACCCCCAGAGTTCCTGCTGCCCCTGAGTGATGTGACCTGTGACCTGGGGGAGAGTGTCACTCTGAGGATTAAGGTCTGTGGAAGACCCAAAGCCTCGGTCACCTGGAGAGGACCTGACCACAGCACTCTGAGCAACAACGGACACTACAGCATCACCTACAGGTACACGTCTTCAGTGATGACGTTTCACGTTACGCTTTGGTCCTTAAGCAGATACTCTTCTCCAGAGGGACTTACAGTGATCATTGCAACGCTTAGCTGTTGGAAGACAATGTTCTGTTGTAGTTGTATTCAAGTCAATGTTGCTATTATTGAAACTTACCCTGTGGCTTCCCTTCTCTCTCTGCAGTGACACGGGTGAGGCAACTCTCCGGATCATGGGTGTGTCTGTGGAGGATGAGGGGTTGTACACCTGTATTGCCACCAACGTTGTGGGCAGTGTGTCATCCTCCGCCAGCCTCAGAGTCTCAGGTTAGGCACTGTTGAGTTAAATGAAGTTGAGTTGAGTTGTAGACTCCTGTGTATACTCTATATTCACACTACTTACACACAGTACAGTGCATTCGGAAAGTATTCAAACCCCTTGACTTATTCCACATTTTGTTACATTACAGCCTTATTCTAAAATTGATTAAATATTTGTTTTATCATCAATCTACACACAATACCCCATAATGACAAAGCAAAAACAGGTTGCAAATGTATTAAAAATACAAATCTGAAATATCACATTTACATAAGTATTCAGACCCTTTATTCAGTACTTTGTTGAAGCACCTTTGGCAGTGATTACAGCCTCGAGTCTGTAATCGCTGCCCATCACTCTGCACTCCTACCACCATCATTACGCACACCTGTTTTATTACCTCTACCTGTATTACCTATATCTGTCTGTTCCTCAGTTCTGTTCCCCGCTTCAGCATTGTTGTCGTATGTCGTTTTGTTACCTTGTTCTGACGCTGTTCCTGTCCTGTTCCTTGTCCGTTCTTAATTAAATGTTCACTCCCTGTACCTGCTTCTCATCTCCAGTGTCGGTTCTTACACTTCTTGAGTATGACGTTACAAGCTTGGCACACCTGTATTCGGGGAGTTTCTCCCATTCTTCTCTGCAGATTCTTTCAAGCTCTGTCAGGTCTCTCCAGAGACGTTCGATCGGGTTCAAGTCCGGGCTCTGGTTGGGCCACCCTGCGTTGTCTTGGCTGTGTGCTTAGGGTCGTTGTCCTGTTGGAAGGTGAACCTTCACCCCAGTCTGAGGTCATGAGCGCTCTGGATCAGGTTTTCATTGAGGATCTCTCTGTACTTTGCTCCGTTCATCTTTCCCTCAATCCTGACTATTCTCCCAGTCCCTGCTGCTGAAAAACATCCCTGCAGTATGATGCTGCCACCATGATGCTGCCGCAGTATGATGCTGCCACCATGATGCTGCTTAACCGTAGGGATGGTGCCAGGTTTCCTCCAGACTTGACGTTTGGCATTCAGGCCAAAGAGTTCAATCTTGGTTTCGTATGACCAGAGAATCTTGTTTCTCACTCCAAGCGGGCTGTTATGTGCTTTTTAATGAGGAGTGGCTTCCACCTGGCCTCTTTACCATAAAGGCCTGATTGGTGGTGCTGCAGAGATGGTTGTCCTTCTGGAAGGTTCTCGCATCTGCACAGAGGAACTCTGGAGCTCTATCAGAGTGGCCATCGGGTTCTTGGTCACATCCCAGACCAAGGCCCTTCTCCCCCGATGGCTCATTTTGGCCGGCAGCCAGCTCTAGAAGGTCTTGGGGGTTCCAAACTTCTTTCATTTAAGAATGATGGGGGCCACTGTGTTCTTGGGGGCCTTCAACTCTGCAGAAATGTTTTGGTACCTTTCCCCAGATCTGTGCCTCAACGGACAATTCCTTCGACCTCATGGCTTGGTTTTTGCTCTGACATGCACTGGCAACTGTGGGACCTTATAGAGACAGGTGTGTGCCTTTCCAAATCATGTCCAATCAATTGAATTTACCCCATGTGGACTCCAATCCAGTTGTAGAAACATCTCAAGGATGATCAATGGAAATAGGATGCACCTGAGCTCAATTTCGAGTCTCATAGCAAAGGGTCTGAATACTTATGTAAATAAGGCGTTTCTGTTTTTCAGTTGTAAAAACGTGTTTTCACTTTGTCATTATGGTGTATTTTGTGTAGATTGATGATTACAAAAATGTATATAATCAAATTTTAGAATAAGGTTGTAGTAACAAAATATGGAAAAGGTCAACGGGTTTGAATAATTTCTGAATGCACTGTATATGAATTCAATGTTTCTATTTTCCCAGAGGCCTCTGACGATGGGAGTGAAGTGATCTGGAAGAACAACTTTGAGTCCTTCTACACAGAGATCACAGAACTTGGCAGGGGAAGGTTCTCTGTGGCTAAGCGCTGTGACCAGCGTGGGAGCAAGCGTGCCGTAGCAGCCAAACATGTCAACAAGCGGTTGATGCGGCGTGAGCAGGTGCTCCAGGAACTGAGGATACTACAGTGTCTGGAACACCCCCACCTGGTTGGCCTGCTGGACACCTTCGAGACAGCCACCAGCTACGTGCTAGTACTGGAGATGTACGTTAGAAACAATTGTGGATGGGCCCCAAATGGCACCCTATTCCCTATATAGTGCACTACTTTTAACTGATCAAAAGTAGTACACTAGAGGGAATAGGTACCATTTGGGACACACTCCTGAATTAAATAAAGATAAAAAGGAATTGAAATATAACTGACCCTGGAGCGAATTACCGTTTTGAACAATATATTTCTGTAACATATCTAATTACTGTGTTGTGCTTTTGAATGATGTTCAAGCAGCCCTAATGTTGTCTCTATCTGGTGCTTTGTGTCTGCAGGGCTGATCAAGGCCGTCTCCTGGACTACATTGTCAGCTGGGGTAACCTCACTGAAGAAAAGGTGGCATTGTACCTTAGGGACATTCTAGAAGCTTTACACTACCTGCATAGCTGGAGGATAGCTCACTTGGACTTGAAGGTGAGTCACAGAGTCTGGGACATGTAAAGTAGGAGATCAATTAGATTTTGTATTGTATGAAACAGTATGACGTCTAACTGATTGTTCTTAAGCAAAGCTAATACTCCCATCATGGGTAAATTCTTAATCATATCTTACTTTCCGTGTATCTGCGTGTGTATCTGCATGGGTATCGGTGTGTATCCCTTTAGCCTGAGAACGTGTTAGTGGAGCAGAACTCTGCCCAGCCCGTGGTCAAGCTGACAGACTTCGGGGACGCCGTCCAGCTGAACAGCGGCCACTACATCCACCCTCTACTGGGCAGCCCAGAGTTCTCAGCCCCTGAGCTGGTCCTGGGCCAGCCTGTCTCCCTGACCTCTGACCTCTGGAGCCTGGGGGTTGTGACATACGTGGTGCTGAGCGGGGCATCTCCCTTCCTGGACGAGAGCGCTGAGGAGACATGCCTGAACATCTGTCGTCTGGACTTCAGCTTCCCCCATGACTATTTCCAGGGTGTGAGCCAGGCAGCCAGGGACTTTGTGTGTCTCCTCCTACAGGGTGAGCCAGACCAGAGACCTTCGGCTGCCGCATGCCTTCAGGAGCCCTGGCTGCAGCCATGGGACTCCAACCACCACCAAAACCAGCACCCAGGGTGCATCGACACCTCCAGACTCATCTCCTTCATCGAGCGGCGGAAACACCAGAACGACGTCAGGCCCGTGGGCAGCATCAAGACCTTCCTTCACAGCAGACTCCTCAACCAGATATGAGTAGGTTAGAGGACTATAGTACCCAGAAACCAGAGTCACAATGATGATCTCATCCTCTCTCAGCCGGCTACTCCACTTCCTTAAAACTATGTTACCCAGCATCCTGCTGCTGCTGACTGCTGACTACTTTGAATATTTTTCCCCCAAGAGATTTAGATACTTCCCTTCCACTCCTACCTTTGTATGGATGATGGCTATATGCCTGCACAATAATATGAACTATTTGAAAGTATTTCAAACTTGACTAACAGGGAGAACAAAGCTTTCTCGAGAGCCAGTGAGAGCAAGCCTTGTGTTTGGATAGTATTACAAACCGATACTGTAATATCGGGTTGCTTTTGGTTGAATATAAGAAAATGTTTTTTGTAATGAGAGATTACTTTTTGTAAAGAAAATGTATAGTGAAGAAACAAAATAAATGTCTTTATTCATATACCTTTTCAAAAACAAAGGTTATTAAAAAGAATGAAAACAAAAATGAATGCGACAAATGAACAAAGCACCACCGACCCACAACAGGGTCGTTGCTTTAGAACACTGCTTCTAGAACCAGATGGAGACCAAACTCGTTGTAGTTGATTAACATACAATAAATCAGCAAATGCTTTGTACTTGCTTATTGTATTGACCGGTAACAGTTACTACAATTATGCTATTTTAGTCTGACCTCAGCAGAGAAACAAATAAACGAGAAAACAAACAACAAAAAGCTAACACTATTGGAAAAGGTCTTTAGATTTCTGATACATCCGCCTTACTTTGTAAATAATGTGTTCCTGCCTTTATTCTCATTTTGAAGAGTTTGTCTCAAACGCTGTTAAGTTAGTAGTAAGTAGTAAGTCCTGCTAATGGAAGAGAGAGGTGTGAGGGAGACCATCTCCTCCTCATGCCAATCAAATGACTTAAACCCTCACTACCAGAAATACTTGTATTTTGAGTTAATTTCTCATGTGTAATGTTGCAGCTTTAACATGTATGCAACTATTTATGAAGACTTGTGTTGTACCCATAATCTAAAAAGGCATGTACGTACCTGGTACTGCAGTAGATGTATGTATTGTGTTACTCTTTTCCGTATTAAGTTCAGTATTAATATCTTGAAAAACTAAAATGCAGGTTTCGCAAATAATGTAAAATAAGAAAAAATGTGTATATATTTTTTGGTTTTATTTTCTGTAACTATACCAAAGTTAACTGTACTTTACCCTCTTTAAATGTCTTATACAATGTACCATGTTAAGTTATGAAAACCATGCTGAACCTAGAGATGGATGTACACTGGTTCACAGTGGCTTTATTTATTAGCGTTGTAAGAACGCCGTTTAGTGGTTGGTTGTTACTGCATACCTAATTAACATTTAAAACATTTCTCTTCTCAAGCTGTGCACAAAGTAGTGATTGCTGTGTAAGTTTGTTTGACTTTTTAAGTTGTGTATTTTGCTAGACATTTGAGTTGCAATGATCAACATCTTGGTTTAACTTAAGATAAACTTGGGATAGCATTCTTTGTCGAGCCTTTGGTTTGAACAACAACAACAACAACAAAAAAAAAATGTCCACAACATTGTACCAACATTACAATAATTGTGCATGTACGTTGCGGCACTATTACCCTAACCTTTATCCTAGAGTGACCATCACCTAGCTGTTTTCAGTAAATTAATAATTTTATAAGTTCAAACTGGTTTTAAAGTGCCAGTCAATTGATCTGGAGAGGCGGAAGAAGCAGCTGTATTTCCTTTTAAGCTTGAAAAGGTTATCAAAGTTTCATGTCTATGTCAAGGCAGTAGTCAAGGTGATACAATGAATGTGTTTGCTAACCTGTACAGTCCCATTTTGTGTCCTCTTATTTATTCATGTGTAAAGCTGTACAGACATGGACGACGAACATGGGAACCTGGATGTAACCTTATCATATTTTATACATACTACGTCATTTTGAATGTTAAATTACTTATTTTTACTTTTGCATGTATATTTCTTTGTACAGAAATTGTGTTTACACATTACGTGCTGTAAATATTTTATTTAGTCCTCAGTTATTTTGCCATTAAACGTATGGAACATACCCTTGGAAGTGTTTTTTATATTTATGTACAATATGTACAGTGCCTTCAAAAAGTATTCATACCCCATTCTACATTTTATTGTGTTTTACAGCCTGAATTCAAAATGGATTAAATAGATTGTTTCTCCCCCATATACACACACAATACCACATAATCAGAAAACATGTTTGCAAATGTATTAAATTAAATACAGAAATATCTAGTATCTAGTATTCACACCCCTGAGTCAATACATGTTAGAATCAAATTTGGCAGCGATTACAGCTGTGAGTCTTTCTGGGTAGGTCTTTAAGAGCTTTGTACATCTGGATTGTACAATATTTGCCTATTATTTTTATTCTTCAAGCTCTGTCAAGTTTGTTGTTGATCAGTGCTAGACAGCCATGTCATGTCTTATTTTAGATTTTCAAACCGATTTAAGTCAAACTGTAACTAGGCCATTCAATGTCATCTTGGTAAGCAACTGTATATTTGGCCTTCTGTTTTAGATTGTCCTGCTGAAAGGTGAGTTTGGCACAACTTTGGAAGTATGCTTGAGGTCATTGTCCATTTGGAAGACCCATTTGCAACCAAGCTTTAACTTCCTGACTGATGTCTTGAGATGCTGCTTCAATATAGCCACATAATGTTCCTTCCTCATGATGCCATCTATTTAGTGAAGTGCACCAGACCCTCCTGCAGCAAAGCACCCCCACAACATGATGCTGCCACCCCCGTGCTTCATGGTTGGGATGGTGTTCTTCGGCTTGCAAGCATCCCCCTTTTTCCTCCAAACATAACGATGGTCATTATGACCAATCA
This sequence comes from Thymallus thymallus, assembly GCA_023634145.1. Lineage (NCBI taxonomy): Eukaryota > Metazoa > Chordata > Actinopteri > Salmoniformes > Salmonidae > Thymallus > Thymallus thymallus. The sequence goes on along the minus strand of CM042415.1, from coordinate 17,793,225 downwards.
GTTCTATTTTTGTTTCATCAGACCAGAGGACATTTCTCCAAAAAGTATGATATTTGTCCCCATGTGCAAACCTTAGTCTGGCTTTTTTATGGCGGTTTTGGAGCAGTGGCTTCTTCCTTGCTGAGCAGCCTTTCAGGTTATGTCGATGTAGGACTCGTTTTACTGTGGATATAGATACTTTTGTACCTGTTTCCTCTAGCATCTTCAAAAGGTCCTTTGCTGTTGTTCTGGGATTGATGAAGTACGTTCATCTCTAGGAGACAGAAAGCATCTTTTTCCTGAGCGGTATGACGGCTGTGTGGTCCCATGGTGTTTACTTGCGTACTATTGTTTGTACAGATGAACCTGGTACCTTCAGGTGTTTGGAAATTGCTCCCAAGGATGAACCAGACTAGTGGAGGTCTACAATTTTTTTTCTGAAGTCTTGGCTGATTTCTTTTGATTTTCCCATGATGTCGAGCAAAGAGGCACTGAGTTTGAAGATAGGCCTTGAAATACATCCACAGGTACACCTCGAATTGACTCAAATTATGTCAATTAGCCTATCAGAAGCTTCTAAAGCCATGACATCATTTTCTGGTATTTTCCAAGCTAAAGGCACAGTCAATTTAGTGTATGTAAACTTCTGACCCACTGGAATTGTGATATAGTGAATTATAAGTCAAATAATCTGTCTGTAAACAATTGTTGGAAGAATTACTTGTGTCAAGCACAAAGTAGATGTCCTAACCGACTTGCCAAACCTATAGTTTGTTAACATGAAATCTGTGGAGTGGTTGAAAAATTAGTTTTAATGACTTCAACCTAAGTGTATGTAAACTTCCGACTTCAACTGTATGTGAACAGGATGGTGCAAATTCACCTAATTATAACCTTATTAACATTCATGTCAGAGAGAAACATGGTTGATAAACATTGTTGTTTACAGTTATTGAAGGAAATGGAATGGGTGTGAATGGTGTCCAAAGCTCACTAACTGGAGGTTTCTCATCTGAATCAGATCTCTATCGTTGATAAACAAGATATGAGAAACCAGAGAGGGCGTCTGATCTTATCTCCAAGGTGCAGACGTTGTGCAGTCAATTTGCACCAAAGATTATTCATTTGAAAATGTGTTTGAAAAAATACTGAACTGTTCTTTCCCCACCCTCTATTTCAACAGGCGCTTCAAACTAAGGTCATTCATGATTTTTAGAATGATTACCGATTCATGTAGGTGTGATGTGTAGGACATTTCCCTTTCAGACCACTCTGACTTAACTATGACGTTTGATCCCAGAAAAGATGCATAGATGTTAACCCTATCCTCTGGTTTGGCTGTTAAGTCAATTATGAATTATATGTTTCATTCAGTTAATCAGAAAAAATAAAATGTATCAATTTATCAAGTGTGAATGTTTTTTTTAAATTCTACATTTGAAGGTTGTTTAGGGACAGTTCCTGTGTTTGTATTTAGAAGAGGTGTGATGTATGTTCTTCCTTATCAGGTGTGAAATCAACAGACATGTTTTTAGAGCGAAAGCAGCAGCTGCTTTGCATGCGACCACAGCTACTGAGCCATCTCAGCAACTCAGCTGATCTTCTGCGATTTTATCTCAGTAGGTTGCCAAATCCTGTTTTCATTGTTCACACACACACACATGCACACACACACACACTGTCTCCCCCACTAGGGGGCAAACTGAGCTGGTGTTTAATAAGTGCATTACAATTCTGAACCTTGTGTCAGTCAATTACAGCAAGGCTCTGGATGATATCAACATAACGGAAATCTTTATAAACGTATCATGTAGTATAGTTGCTGACCATGACTGAATACAATGTGTGTGTATATAATTCTACGTGTGTATGTATGTTTTCACATCTGTGAACCAGGTTAACAAATTGAACTGTAAGCTGAATATATCTGTCAATATCAGGCTCTGGCCATAGAGAAGACTTTTGCTTCTCTGTGTAGCCTTGGTCAGAGTCTGACAGCTCTAGGTTTTTGTTTTCTATGGGGTGTTTTGTGTTGGATCCCTAATTAGAGGCAGCTGCATTGCATTGTCTCTAATTAGGGATCCTACTTATGTTTGTAGGTTCCACACCCTAGGTGTGGTCCATTGTCTACATGTCATGAAGTAAGTGTGCGTTACGTTACGTTTTGCTGTATCGTGTTTCATTTTGTATGGTTCGTCATTTTGTTGATATAATTCATTAAAATGAAATGTCGAACTATTCCTGCGCTGCGGCTTGGTCTCTCCACACAACCGATCGTGACAGTAAATCTGTAAAAGATGCAGTCTGAATAGTGGATGTTGGCAAAAAACAAGATGTATGTATGTATGTATGTATGTATGTATGTATGTATGTATGTATGTATGTATGTATGTGTGTATGTGTGCGTGTGTATATATACAGTGGGTGAAATAAGTATTGAACACGTCACCATTGACCGTCATCTTGAACTTCTTCCATTTTCTAATAATTGCGCCAACAGTTGTTGCCTTCTCACCAAGCTGCTTGCCTATTGTCCAGTAGCCCATCCCAGCCTTGTGCAGGTCTACAATTTTATCCCTGATGTCCTTACACAGCTCTCTGGTCTTGGCCATTGTGGAGAGGTTTGAGTGTGTGGACAAGTGTCTTTTATACAGGTAACGTGTTCAAACAGGTGCAGTTAATACAGGTAATGAGTGGAGAACAGGAGGGCTTCTTAAAGAAAAACTAACAGGTCTGTGAGAGCCGGAATTCTTACTGGTTGATAGGTGATCAAATACTAATGTCATGCAATAAAATGCAAATTAATTATTTAAAAATCATACAAGGTGATTTTCTGGATTTTTGTTTTAGATTCCGTCTCTCACAGTTGAAGTGTACCTATGATAAACATTACAGACTTCTACATGCTTTGTAAGTGGGAAAACCTGCAAAATCGGCAGTGTATCAAATACTTGTTCTCCCCACTGTATGTATTTACTCCTGAGTTCTCAGCCCATCCTTCACTTAGTGCAGTCAATCCTGCAAGAGCTCTGGTGACCGTACCATCCGGTGCGGTGTTGTTAGGGATAAATGTACAACAATGGCCCCCCACCATTCTACAGACACCACCCTTTTCTGCCAGCAACATATCTAGAGCCAACCTATTTTGCCAAGTCATGAGTGAGGTGGCGGATAATTGATCTGAGATCCCCTTCACCGCATCTTTAGTCTCATTTACGAATCGTTGCTGATTATTATTGATCCAATCCACATTTTTATTGATCGTAACCCACCAAAAGAATGTCGTCGTGAAACCTTCTCCTACTTGATTCATAGCTTTATATTCATCAGGGACTCCCCTAGGAATTCCAATCGCATCCATCCAGATCCTGGTCAAAACCCCCTCCTACGTCTGTTTAACCTTTTCCTTGGTTTCTGGTGACTAATTCTAACTGGCTGAACCAATAGAACCGGGGCGCAGGTACCTACCCACCCTTTTGGCAGTGTCTGCCTTATGCAGCCTTTACTGGTACACGCCCACCACACATCAGTTACCGGGGCTGTAAGGTTTAGTAGTTTCTCCTGTGCCTCTGAACTTAGATCATTAACTACTGACTTACATCCATTAAAATCACCCAAATCCCTGGTGCCATTCTTGTGTCTATAACATTGGTACTCCCCAGGAGTTAGAGTGAACTGAGGTGGGTTAGCAGCCTCTTTCAATCTCACCAACCCTATCCCTGTACAGTTAACCTCTTTTTTGTTTGATCCCAAGTCTAACACAGAGGAGAACATGGTCTGGCATTGGAGCAGTCAACACAGTTGGTCGCGCAGTTGAACATGCATAACAATTTGTTTGCCCCAAAGCCCTGGCTGTATAATTCATCCATTTCACCCAGAAAGTTTCATTGGAAATTCCCTCCACCTCCCCTTGATTCATATCTTGTAGGAGAAAATCTTCCATCATGGGTATTAATGTATTAATGGTTGGGTCTCTTGTATAATCAACTTTTCCTGGTGCCAACAAAGGGTCTACAACAGGAACTGCCAATTTGGTGTTATCCCCGGTCTTTAATTGAAACTGTATACAGACGTCTGCACCATAGTCATCTACAAAGGCCCAATACGTTTTTGCAATGTCCTCTTTGCTTACTGTTTCTATCGTTATCACCACCTCTACTTTACACTCGTGTTCCTAGGTTTTGTTTCAGGCCCCATCGAGATGACCTGTCTTGTCCATTTTCATAATATTTTCCCCAAATATGTTTAAACACTGTAGCCCAAGGGCAACTGGCAGTAGGTCCCGTACAGAGGTATAGTGCAAAAGTATGAACACCTTTCTTTCGACTACATGCTCCCCACTTAGTGGAGAGGTTGTCAATAGTTATTTTGAAACCCACTTCCTGCCCCTCTCTGACCACTATGTTATAATATTTATTTCCAGTGGAATCCTTATGCTGAGACGTCTGTCTTTTAATTCTTTCCCATGGTAGGGTTTCGTTGTTATTTTTGGTGAGTGGTGGATCTGGATGTATCGAAAAGATAATTAGGACTATGATGCAGCTCAGGGTCCCCCATATTCCCAAGATCCGCCAACCCTCTCCTGTCCTTAATCAGTCTGCTAGGTACCACCCCAAACTCACACCTCTAGGAACACACTACAGTGATGATAGGTCGGGGTAGGAGATCTTCGTTAAGGATGTAACCCCTGGACCCTATTGGTGCTCAGTTCTGCTCCTTAACTCTGTGTGTGTTCAGCAGTGTTTGTATGTGTTCCTACCTTCTTGCAGTGGGTAACGTGGACCCAGGTTGCTCTTTCTGCTATTCTAATGGCAAAGGCAGTTACCAACAGAACCTGATAGGGGCCTTCCCAACGGGGCTGCTTCCAGTCTTTCCTTTTCAATGATTGGACCCACACCCAGTCTCCGGTTTGAATCGAGTGAATCACCTTCTTCTGCAATTCACCTGTGGGACACAATCTTTGACATACGAGTATGGTTAATGAACAATCTTCTCATATGTTCTGCTAATTTGTTTTCTATCTCTATATCTGCTTGTCCCAGTCTGCCCAACTCTGGCATCCTATATGGTCTTTCAAACACTTTCTCAAAGGGTGACAATCCGTCCTTATCTGGTGTTATTATCTGGTCATCAATACTATTGGCAGGCATTGTACCCAATTCCTCCCTGTACCCAAATGTGTCTTCCTTAATCTATTTTTAATTGTGCCATTCATTCGTTCTATCAGTCCTGCACTCTGAGAATGATATGAGCAATGTTTTTTCATGTTTCCTCATCTGCCTTCCTGTTCCCACTGCTAATGCTATCTGTTCCTTTAGTATGAGCCTCACATTATGAGCCTCACATTTGCAGATTGCCAATTTTGCTGGTAAAAGAACAGCATCCAAGAGATTCAGGATTAACTGAGCATGTATTATAGGTTTACCAGACGTGGTCACCATTCCCCTGTTTCTCCATTGTGCAGCAAATATGTGTATTGTGTTAAATGCATAGGCACTATCTGTGTAGATGGTGACCCTTTTTCCTTTACCCAAATGACATGCTCTAGTTAATGCCACTATCTCTGCCTGTTGTGCTGAATCATTTTTTGGTAAAGGCTCAGCCTCTAAAACATTCAGTCTCAGTTACCACTGCATATCCTGTAGCATTTGTCCCATCTAGGTTTTTCCTCGATGAACCGTCGACAAACATAGTTACTTCCCCATCTGCTAATGCGTCAAATCTGGTCTTGGCAATACTAATTTCTCAGTTTCTGTTACACAATCATGTGGGCTGCCATCTGTTGCAATAGGTACTAGAGTAGAGGGGTTCAGAGTAGGCATGACAGAACATAATTATCATACAAGATGGGTGTCTAACTGGTGACATGTAGGCCATCTTGTGTTCAAGTAACAAGATTGACACTGCATGTGGTACTTTTAACGTCAAACCATGGTAAAGTACTACTGAAGCTGAGTCCTCTACGGCCGAGCTGCTTCCACCACTGATTGCAAACACAAAGGCATAGCCTGAGCTACTTCATCCAGTCTGGAGGAATAATATGCAGTTGGTTTATTCCTACCTCCGTGTTTCTGTGTTAGAACTGATGTCATAAATCCCTGCCTACAATCTACTGTCTGTGTAAAAGTGCGGTCGTATCTGGGGAAGGCCAGGACAGTATTTGATGTCAATAATTTCTTTATGTTTACAAACTGGTCCTCGGCTTCCTCTGTCCACTCAATTTTGTCTTTGGCTGCCATAGCTTTCCCATAGATCAACTCACTCACTCACTCCTGTGTGTAAAGCAAAATGTGGCACCCAGGCTCGGCAATAATTTATCATCCCCAAAAAGCTCATTTGTTTCTTGTTTCTGGTTTTGGAGCTTCTAGAATTGCTCTTTTCCTAGACTCATTTAAAGTTCTTCCCTCCTGTGTCAATGTATGTCCCAGATAGATGACTTCATCCTGCCACAACTGCAACTTGTTTTTACTCACGTTGTGTCCCTGCTCTGCCAGAAACATTAAGAGTGCTATTGTGTCTTTTCTACAACCTTCTTGGGTAGGGTTTGCAACCAGTATGTCATCCACATACATCAATATTTGACTTCCCTCTGGAGGGTTGAATTTACCCAAATTTCAAGTAATGGCCTGGCTAAAGATTATTGGACTTTCCGTGTACCCCTGTGGGAGTCTAGCGTATGTCCATTTTTGATTTAAAAAAGTAAACCCGAACCATCCTTGACTATCAGGATGCACCGGGATGCTGAAAAACGCGGTAGCCAGGTCTATCACTGTGAAATAGGCATTTTCAGGTTTCAACTGATTCAGTAGGGTGTGTGGATCTGGCACACACAGGGCTCTTGGAATTACACAATTGTTCACTCCTTGCAGGTCCATTACCATTCTCCAATCTATACTGGGTGCTGCCTTTTTCACAGGGAACAATGGTGAATTGCAAAACGCCTCATCCCCAGTAATTATCACTCCGCCTTCTCTCAGCTGTTCAAATGTTGGTGTAATTCCTTTCACAGCTTCTGGCTTCATTGGATATTGTTTCTGATACGGTCTATAATTTGATTTTGACATTACCTGTACTGGGGCTACATCTTTTATTAACCCTACATCAGTTGGACCTTGAGACCACAAATGTTGTGGTATTTTCTCTAACTCCTGTTCCTGTTCTTCTGTCAACAGGTATCTCTCTTCTCAGTGTTTCCCGCAGTCCTCTAAATGTACCCCAGGACTGGTATTTACTCTCCAATTTAGCTTCCTACGATACCTATCTGTCGAGGGGCTGTGCTGATCACCACCTGTCACCTTTACCCAGTCGGTAACTCTCTGTCCCTTTAATACCCACTGACCCATGTCCTCCCACCCCTCTGAGGGCTCTTTAGCGAGAGATACATGGGGGGCTCCACCTTTCCCTGAACAGTCTCTGACTTCCACTGCAGCATGGGTGTTATCATAGTGAAACCATTTTAACCCAATAGTTCTCTCTGTGTTTTTTAACAGTGCTTCCTCATAGACTAAATCTGGACCTGGGTTCTTGTTATACCAGACAGTACAATGTAAATCATCGGGGGACATTTTAGTTGGTCCAAGCACTACGTGGTCCACAAGTTCCTTTAGGGTTTTGGGAATATCAGTTATTCCTCCCCTAAGCAAATCCTGGCTGTACCAATAGCATGGCTCTCCTTCCCCACATACCACCATGCTATCCTTTACTATGTATGCTCTCATCCTTCTCTCTGTTGGGGGCACTGCAACATTTAATTTGTTGCAGTTTAATTTTAATTTCGTCCTAACAAATTTACTGGACACAGTTTGGATATCAAAACTGGAACTGCAGCTTCCCCATCTGGATTTATCATGTTTCAGGATGATTGGGGCTGATAATCTCTCAACAAATTGATGACCTGAGGCAGATCTCACTATTATTTTTCCCCCCATTTGTTCTCACACCCTCAGGTGCATCAGCTGCACAGATTGATGTTCTGCAAGCCCCAGTGTCACACAGGAATTTAATTTTCTTACCCATAACAGTCAACCATATGTCAAATATGGTTTCGGTTCCTGTTGAAGGGCTAAATCAACGGTTGCCAATTCAAATACTTCACAACTTGGATCTACAGTTCCTTCCTCTTCGCTAGAAGCTATCTCTTCTTCTTCCTCAGCTAGTCATGCCTCATCTTCATCGTCATCTGAGCCCCATGGGTCTCTCCTGCGTGGCTTAACTCCCTTACCTTTCTGTTTAGTCCCTATTAACATGGCCTGTCTTTCCATAATATTTGCACGGACCCTCACAGTCCCTTGCAAAGTGTCCTGTCTTGTTACAATTATAACACTTGTTACTTCCCTTGTAACCCTCACTTCTCCCAAAATTCTTTCCTCCACCTGCCATTTCTCCCAGAGTGGCTATCAAAAACTCTGCTGCCTTTAATCCTTTCTTAGCTTGATCACTCCTACTGTTCTGCTCATGGTGGATGGCATACCTCTTTACCTCAGCCAATGGCGCAGTCCCCCACCCCACCAGCGTTTTCTTTACTTCTCTACTTATCTCTGGTCTCATTCCAGTAAGGAATGCTATCTTCAACTGCTGGTGATAAGGTGCGTCTGCCCCAGGGGCAGCTAGGGGCTCTAGGATGCCACTGTTGGCATTAAATACATCTTTCAGTCTCTCTAGGTATTGGCTGACTGTTTCACGATCCTCCTGTTTACGTTTATGAACTTTTGAAAAATTGGCGCGTCGATGATAATGTTCCCTTAGGTTGTTACACAGCTCTGTTATTTTCCCTGCATAAGGCCCCCCTGCTTCCCATGGCAGGACTGGTCCATTTCCATCTCCTGGAACCCAAGCTCCCCTAACTGCCACCCAGTCCTTCCCCACCAACTGCTCTCTCGATTTCTCCTGTGTTCAACTTAAAACTGACTGCCAACCCTTCCAGATCCCTCCTAAAACCTTCTATTCCTGTCTTTGGGTGAGCCACCCCTTCTATAGCTCTGACTACATCTCTCTGTGTCCATGGCCTATACACATCCAATGTGGGCGCTGCCCCATCTATGCCTGCTAACGGATTAGGTAGGGCTATCAATGGGCACTGGCTTGACCTCCTGTTTCCTTATCTTCAGACTCACTCTGACTCTCCTCTGAGCTCTGTCCCTCATCCTCCTGTGCTCTTCTCCTAACTGGACTTCTATTATAAGGTTCAAGTCTCTTTAGGGACGTGGGTTTTCCACCCTTTTTCCCTTTATAACCTCTCCCTAGTTTTGTTTCTCTCCTGTTCTTTCCTCTAACTCCCTTGCCTCCCTGTCTGACCAATAGTTTCTTAAAAATTTCTGTGAGGCCTATCTCTATATCTGTCCCATCCTCTCCCCCCTGAGCTCCCACAGCTTCCCTCTGATTAGGATAGGGGGGTGGGGGTCCCTCACCAGCCGCCTGTGGCGCCCCGGGGGGTACTCCTCCCCTCACTACCACTACTTCATCATCTGGATTCTCCCTCCATGCCTGATCTACTAATGAGGGATATCATTTTAATTCAGAATTATCTATTGGGGGGGCTGTGGGTTCTGATTTCAACTGTTCTTTCTTATTTTCAGCTTCCACTCTCTTGCGGGCCTCTGATAACCACACCCTCGCTGTGTCTATTCCTTCCGCCTGTTGCTTCTCTACTTTATCCGCTCACACTTTGCATTTGTTTTATCATGGATTCTAGTTTGTCTACATCTAGACCACTTTCTTCCTGTATACTATTAACGATCCCGTATCGCCTCAACAAAGGGTAGTTTATATTGGTAATGGCCTCAACTACCTGGAGTCATTGCGGACCCCCTCATTCCAAGTTGACCTTACCCTGGTACAATAATTTCATATCTTATCTGGAATACTAGCGCATAGGGTTTTCTCCAAATAGATGTCTAAAAAACAAGTACTGAGTAACGATCCATGTTAGATTTATAAGAAAACCTCTACCTTCCCCACAGAAAACTCTAACTTGAATAATTATTTCACGACTTTTGAAAGATTATTAGGCCTCACACGTATACGGGTTAAATAATTTATATAATTATCACGCCATTTGTAAACTGGTTAAATAATTTATATAATTACCACGCCGTTTCTATGACTTTTGGACTTATTAATACATCTATCTCACATGTCAATTATAAACATTTAAATTACTTTTAATCTACTGTATTTCAGATACAAATTTCCCCAAAACCCATGAATAAACGTCACTGACCTTGGATTTCAATGTAGGTTGGATCTCGTCACCGTTCCTGTCGTGTACCAGTTTACCACCGGCCTGAAATGAACCCTCAATTTCAGAGGTCAGGTCTTTGTCTTACGGATCCTAGATCCGCCCGTGCACGGTTTCGATGTTCCCGGGGACGACAGATACGGGTATTGAGATCCGGCTCGAAGGACCAAATTGTCATAAGAATTTCTATCTCAATGTTCTAAATGAACTATTTTATAACTCTATCTGTATCCTGAAGGTTGTAAGGCTCCAGTTAAATAATACAGACAGAGCCCCAGCTTACAATTGGTCAGTGTTTTATTCAGAGAGCTCTGCCCTCTAAGTTCAGGGCCCAACTTTTATACACACACCTCAGTCAGAAAGCCCCCACCCTGCTTGATGGGGGCTGTAAATTCTCGTGGTCTGCCTAATCTCCAAGCCTAACAGCCCCCTCCCCCTCCCTGGGAAGGAGACCCCTTCCTCCTGTTATCTAGTTTTTACAGCTTTCACAAATAGCCTGTCTTCTCCTTTGTTGTCTTAACTACATCCTGACTATTTTGCCAAATGGTAACATACTGACCTAGTCTTGACTTGTCTATGCACACACATTCTTAGAATTATAATCTCGTAATTTCGTAACATTTCACATATTACACAGTTTCAGGGTGGAGTATTTTCGTCATTACTTTAAACATACAAATTTCTCTATCAGCCTCGCCCGCTCTATGTCTGCGTCCAGCTCCCATACTACCGGTGCCACCAGACAGGAGGCAGGGAGGATGGGAGTGGGATCGATGGACCGCTCCTCTGTGTCATACAACCTGGACAGCGCGTCTGCCTTCATGTTCTGGGAACCTGGCCGGTAGGATAGGGTGTCAAACCGGGTGAAAAACATGGCCAACCTTGCCTGGCGAGGGTTCTGTCTCCTCGCCGCCCGGATGTACTCCAGATTGCGGTGGTCAGTCCAAATGAGAAAAGGGTGTTTAGCCCCCTCAAGCCAATGCCTCCACGCTTTCAGAGCCCTCAAGACAGCCAACAGCTCCCTGTCCCCCACATCATAGTTTCACTCCGCAGAGCTGAGCTTTTTATAAAAAAAAGCACAGGGGCGGGGTTTTGGTGGCATATCCGACCGCTGGGACAGCACAGCTCCTATCCCAGCCTCGGACGCATCCACCTCAACTATGAATGACCGAGAGGGATCCGGATGAGCCAGCACGGGGGCCGAGGTAAACAGAGCCTTCAGGTGACCAAAAGCCCTGTCCGGCCTCAGCTGACCACCGCAGCCGCACCGGACTCCCCCTCAGCAGTGAGGTAATGGGGGCCACTACCTGACCGAAGCCCCGGATAAACCTCTGGTAGTAGTTGGCAAACCCTAAGAACCGCTGCACCTCCTTTGCCGTGGTGGGAGTCTGCCAATTACGCACGGCTGAAATGCGGTCACTCTCCATCTCCACCCCGGACGTGGAAATGCGATATCCTAGAAAAGAGACGAATTGTTGGAAGAACAGACAGGTCATGCTCCAACAGTCGACCAAGCACCCTGCGCACCAGGGACACATGCTCGGCGCGTGTAGCGGAGTATATCAATATGTCGTCGATATACACAACTACACCCTGCCCGAGCAGGTCCCTGAAAATCTCGTCTACAAAGGATTGGAAGACTGCTGGAGCATTTTTCAACCCGTATGGCATGATGAGGTACTCATAGTGCCCTGAGGTGGTACTAAATGCTGTCTTCCACTCGTCTCCCTCTCGGATGCGCACCAGATTGTAAGCGCTCCTGAGATCCAATTTTGTGAACCCAACATTACATATCATACTAATTTGGGTGTCCCGGATTTACATTTACTATGTCTACTACGTCTAGTCTATGAGACCAGGCTGGCTGATCAAATGTAATAGTATTACTAGTAGCAGTAGCCATAATAATAAATTATAAAATATGATATGGACAGTGTTCTTGTATAAGAGAATGAATTTATGAAATTCTAAGATTTCACCTACTTCCTATAGGCCAAAGTTTCAAGTTTCAAAGTTTATTTGCCACATGTACAGGATACAACAGGTGTAAAATAGTACAGTGCTGAATAAAAAAATAAGAAAAGGGGGATACTAGTCAGTTGTACAACTGAATGCATTCAACTGAAATGTGTCTTCCGCATTTAACCCAACCCCTCTGAATCAGAGAGGTGCGGGGGGCTGCCTTAATCAACGTCCACGTCTTCAAACAACCTAGCCTGATGTTCTTTGGAAAGCTATCTTATTAATTTATATAATGTACTGTGACAGAAAAAATTACAAGATTATGTTATAATACTGTTTATGCATCAAATAAGGTTTAATGAGGGCTCCCTCATTTGTGTCTGTGGTTAAGTTGGGCCTGGGGCTTAAGCTGACAGTTGACTTCGTGATCAAATCTACAGCTGGCATTCCATAGACAGAATGTGGGGTGGTTGTGACTGGGATAGAGATAAATAAAGGTAACGAAGGCCTCAAGGGGGTTCTTAGACATCCTGGCATCTGGGAAATTAGGCCAGGGTCGGGGGTTAAGATAACGCCAGGTGCAGATAACGACAGGATGAGCCCAGAGTGGCTTATGATGCCTCTTGATCTGCATGACTAAGCATATTTGTCATCCTATATAAGATGTCTGTTTTTCATTATTGGTTAGACTCTCAGTCCAACAGTCACAGACTGGTAGAAGGTACGCAGTAGTTTACTGCACATGTTTAAGGATTGTCTCAACAGAGGTGTTGTGAGCAAAGTGGGGGTGGGACAGCCGTGAGGGTATCGAACCTGTTAAAAAATTGGTTATTAGACTATTTAATGCCTCACCGGGGTGCCGTGCCGTCGGCAACACAGACCTGGAACTGTTGAGGTGTTAGGACCTAGCTTAACAATTGTGCATCCATCCGTGAGTAACTCTGGTCCGTAATCACTCATTCACTCAGGACTTATTTATTCATTCAGGTCTGTATATGCATACTCATGTACAGTTGTTATATCATATCACGTGCAATATTTCAAGTAATTCTTGGACTTAACTTACGTAGTCGTTCACTCAGGAATGCATTTTAGTGTCCTGTCAGTTGTATCTTTTTGTATATATATATATATATATATATATATATACACACACACACACAGTGGGTGAAATAAGTATTGAACACGTCACCATTTTTCTCAGTAAATATATTTCCAAAGGTGCTATTGACATGAAATTTTCATCAGATGTTGGTTATAACTTTTGTAAACCATACATACAAAGAAACCAAAACAAATAAGTTCAGAAATTAAGTTATGTGTAATAATGTGAAATGACACAGGGTAAAAGTATTGAACACACTTACTGATATTTATTTAATATTTTGTACAAAAGCCTTTGTTGGTAATGACAGCTTCAAGACGCCTCCTGTATGGATAAACTAGTCGCATGCATTGCTCTGGTGTGATTTTGGCCCATTCTTCCACACAAACGGTCTTCAAATCTTGAAGGTTCCGTGGGCCTCTTCTATGAACCTTGATCTTCAGTTCTTTCCATAGATTTTCAATGGGATTTAAGTCAGGTGATTGGCTGGGCCATTCTAGCAGCTTTATTTTCTTTCTTTGAAACCAATTGAGAGTGTCCTTGGCTGTGTGTTTGGGATCATTATCTTGCTGAAATGTCCACCCTTGTTTCATCTTCATCATCCTGGTAGATGGCAGCAGATTTTTGTCAAGAATGTCTCGGTAAATTTGCCCATTCATCCTTCCTTCAATTATGTGAAGTTTGCCAGTACCATTTGCTGGAAAGCAGCCACACACCATGATGTTCCCACCTCCAAACTTCACTGTTGGTATGGTGTTTTAAGGGTGATGTGCAGTGCCATTTCTCCTCCAAACATGGTGTGTATTATGACATCCAAACACTCTCATCTGACCACACTATATTCTCCCAGTATTTCACTGGCTTTTCCAAATGTTGTGCAGCAAACTTTAAACGAACTTCAACATGATTTTTTTTCAGCAATGGAGTCTTGCGTGGTGAGCGTGCATACAGGCCATGGCGGTGGAGTGCATTACTTACGGTTTTCTTTGAGACAACAGTACCTGCTAATTGCAGGTCTTTTTGAAGCTCTCCACAAGTGGTCCTTGGCTCTTGGACAACACTTCTGATTATTCTTTTCACTCCTCTGTCAGATCTTGCGAGGAGCACCTGGTCGAGGCAAATTTATGGTCTTTCCACTTCCGTATTATGGCCACAACAGTGCTCACTGGAACATTCAGAAGCTTAGAAATGCGCCTATAACCCATAATGCCATCATTATGTTTTGCAACAATTAGGTTGCGAAGGTCTTGAGACGGCTCTTTGCTTTTACCCATCATGAGATGTGTCTTGTGTGACACCTTGGCAATGAGACCTTTTTGTAGGCCATCAGTTGGGACTAAACCAGCTGATATTAATTTGCACTGACAGGGGGCTAGATTGCTTTTTAATTACTGATAGTTTTCAGCTGTTGTTTTTGCACCTCCCTTTCTTCATGTGTTCAATACTTTTTCCCTGTGTCATTTCACATTATTACACATAACTTAATTTCTGAACTTATTTGTTTTGGTTTCTTTGTATGTATGGATTACTTGGGTTGTTACCAACATCTGCTGAAAATGTCATGCCAATAGCACCTTTTGGAAATATATTTACTGAGGAAAAATGGTGACGTGTTCAATACTTATTTTGCCCGCTATGTATGTATGTATGTATGTATGTATGTGCAATACGTGCAGTTATCTGTAATTAAACCCTGCGCACTAAGGACTGTATTTTAAGGGAATTACTATTATTACCCCAAATTATATCATACACACACTTAGCTATTTAAGTATCTCTTCCTGTCATTTACCTGTACAGTTTATGTAACCATGCAAATATTCACTTACCTGTAAATGTAACTGTATATTTACCTGTACAGTTAATTTAACCATGCTAAATTTTCACTTACCTGTTCATTTAACCAGTATGTCTATTAAGTAAACTATTATTACCCTCACTAATATCATACGCATTTTTAGCTATTGAAGTATTTCTCTGCCATCGACCTGTATAGTATAGTTAACCATGCACCATCCGCCAATGTATAGTGTATATATTCCGCCAAGCACCCATACTATGCAATGTCTTTTTATAGCTTTTTTAGCACTCCAGACATCTTGTATTTCTATACTTTTTCATACTGCCGCTCTATGTACCGTGTATCTGTCTTTTGTGTATTTTCGTTCTGGCATTTTGCACCTGCCCTATGTTTTGTTGTAGCTGCTTGACAAAGAAATGTCCCCCCGGGGATCAATAAAGTATCTATCTATCTATCTATCTATCTATCTATCTATCTATCTATCTATCTATCTATCTATCTATCGATAATTATAAACTGGGTGGTTTGAGCCCTGAATTCTGATTGGCTGAAGGCCATGGTATATCAGACCGTATACCATTGGTATGACAAAACATTTTGTTTTACTGTTCTAATTACATTGGTAACCATTTTAGAATAGCAATAAGGCTCCTCGGGGGGGTTGTGATATATGACCAATATACCACGTCTAAGGGCTATGTCCAGGCAATCCGCATTGCGTTGTGCATAAGAACAGCCCTTAGCCGTGGTATATTGGCCATTATACCACACCTTCTCGGGCCTTATTGCTTAAATACAAAACATGTTACAATACTGTAGTGAATCACATTAGTGTTACATTTTGTGTACACATTGTAAGGGACAAGCAGTGTCTCTCACTCTTTGTGGTGAGGTTGCAAACGGGAGTAAGAGATATCAATCTGTGGTGGCACCGTCACTCAAATATTCTCTTTCACTGACACAGGGGAACATAGAGAGAACATCCAGGTCATTGAGTATATCTTGATTACATTACTTTAATGTAATCAAGAATTTAATTTAATTAGAATAATTTTCTACATGCAAGAGGGGATGAAGTTACTGTAATACATTTATTTACATAGAATCAAAAACTATTACTCTATTTACATGCTAACAGATTTACAATACATTTTCAAAGACTTTGCAAAATGTGCCTAAAACTTGAAATAGACATACTGTACTGAACCTCTGTATCAGGCCTTTTGCTACTCTATTTGGCCATGGTCAGAGCCTGACAGATCTAGTATCTGCAATGCGTTGTCTCTGATTGAGGATCCTATATTAAGTGTTATGACCCACACCTTTGTGTTGGTCATTGTCGTATATGTCAGTCGATGTAGTTGGAGTGTTTGTATTGTAAGTACTTCGTCTTGTGTTTGTTATAGTTCACATTGAGTATATTAAATATAAATATGTCGAACTACTACTGCGCTGCACATTGGTATGCTTACACACCCAGTCGTGACACTTTGAGATGAGTGATAATTTCCTGACTTCGCCAATCACCTGGATCAGAGCCTATTATTTTCTGATAATTGTATTTGACATTGTATTTGGTATTTACATACAATGCATTCGGAAAGTATTCAGACCCTTTGACTTTTTCCACATTTTGTTACGTTAGCCTTATTATAAAATGGATTAAATAAAATAAATCCTCATCAATCTACACACAATACCTCATAATGACAAAGCAAACAGGTTTTTAGAAATGTTTGCAAATGTATAAAAAACAGAAATACCTTATTTACATAATTATTCAGACCCTGAATGAGACTCGAAATTGAGCTCCGGTGCATCCTGTTTCCATTGATCATCCTTGAGATGTTTCTACAACTTGATTGGAGTCCACCTGTGGTAAATTCAATTGATTATATAGAAAGGCACACACCTGTCTATATAAGGTCCCACAGTTGACAGTGCATATCAGAGCAAAAACCAAGCCATGAGGTTGAAGGGATTGTCCGTAGAGCTCTGAGACAGGATTGTGTTGAGGCACAGATCTGGGGAAGGGTACCAAAACATTTCTGCAGCATTGAAGGTCCCCAAGAACTGGCCTCCATCATTCTTAAATGGAAGAAGTTTGGAACCACCAAGACTCTTCCTAGAGCTGGCCACCCGACTAAACAGAGCAATTGGGGGAGAAGGGCCTTGGTCAGGGAGGTGACCATCTACCTGAGTTCCTCCTGAGTTCCTCTGTGGAGATGGAAGAACCTTCCAGAAGGACAACCATCTCTGCAGCATTCCACCAATCAAGCCTTTATGGTAGAGTGGCCAGACGGAAGCGATGCTCCCCATACAACCTGACAGAGCTTGAGAGGATCTGCAGAGAAGAATGGTGCCAAGCCTGTAGCGTCATACCCAAGAAGACTTGAAGCTGTAATCACTGCCAAAGGTGCTTCAATAAAGTACTGAGTAAAGGGTCTGAATACTTATGTAAATGTGATATTTCAGTTTTTTAATTTTCATGTATTTCAAAAAGAAATTAAAAACCTGTTTTTGCTTTGTCATTATGGGTTATTGTGTGTAGATTGTTGAGGGGACAAAAACGTTTAATCCACTTTAGAATAAGGCTGTAACATATTTATTTGTCTTTGCAGTTAAGTTGCTGTTCACA
This sequence comes from Thymallus thymallus, assembly GCA_023634145.1. Taxonomy (NCBI): domain Eukaryota; kingdom Metazoa; phylum Chordata; class Actinopteri; order Salmoniformes; family Salmonidae; genus Thymallus; species Thymallus thymallus. The sequence goes on along the minus strand of CM042415.1, from coordinate 17,775,503 downwards.
CAGCAGTAGACCTCCTATCCACATTGGTGGTCTGTGAGTAGACAGATTCTGTTCTCGAGGAGCTGAAGTCCCTGGGCAGGTAGTTCTTCAAGAACTGACACATCCTGCAGGGAGCCTTGTTTATCAGTCTCATGAGACGCCTTCTAAACCTCTGCCCAACAAACACATAGAGGATGGGATTCAGGCAAATATGGGAGTAGGCAATGGCCTCTGTGATCTGTAGAGTGAGTCTGATGGCTTTGCTACTCTCACAGCTTGAGTAGACACCATTTAATTCCAAGGCCTTGAAAAATGACGTAATGTTATACGGAGTCCAGCAGCAGAAAAACACCACAACCACAATGAGAACGAGTCTGACGGCTTGCTTTTTGGATGACGGAGCACCTAGCAGCCTTCTCACTATCTGTGTGTAACAGAACACCATGACGACGAGGGGGATTAGCAGACCAAGTGTGTTCATTTTGAAAAGGCCAAAAATTTCCAAAGTGTGTCCATCATAGACGGGGCGACAATTTTCTTTCTTGTTGTGTTTTTCCACTTTAAGAAACAGTGCCTGAGGAAAAGAGGCCAGGAATCCAGCCAGCCAGGTCACGACGGCAGCGACGACCCCATACCTCCGTGTTCTGACTCTCATGGCGTACACAGCATGGACTATGGCCAGGTACCTGTCCACACTCATCAGGGTGATGAAGAAGATGCCACTATAGAAGCCAACGTGGTAGGCGCTGAGGACCACTTTGCACATGACGTCACCAAACACCCACTGGTCTCTAGCGTGGTGGGCCAGGAACGGCAAGGAGCAGACCAGGAGCATGTCAGCCAAGGCCAGGTTCAGGAGACACACGTCGGTCATGCTGCGTAGTGTCACCCCCAGCAGGATGACCCACAGGACCAGAGTGTTCCCCAGAAACCCCAGGATGAAGAAGAGGGAGTACAGCACTGGCAGGAAGCTAGCTCCGTGTGCCTCATATTTGCAATGGCCATAGTCATAGTTATTGTAGTCACCATATTCGTATGTGGTAACCTCAAATGCACTGTAAAAGATCAGAAGAGGAGAATGAACCAAGCAGCAATGGTAAGAATTCACATTCTTAAAGCCACAATCTGAAAGATGTGCTTATTATCAAAATGTGGTCCACCAACCTCAATATATACAGTACAATGGAGTAAATGCAAATAGCACATATTTCTACGAGCAACATTGCCCAATTGCACTTTTTCCTGAAAATGTGTGTTTCTAAAAGTCAAGACATTTTAAATCTTAACTTACCCATATGTATAACTGGATGAGTTCTCATATGAGTAACTGGATGAATTATCATTCTCAACACTCACAGCGCTGAAGGGAATGGTTGTGGTGTTCCCCCTGGAATTCATTACCAAGGATTTGATAATGTTGTAATTATTATAAGATATTATGATAAATGTATTAATTGATGATCCTATTAATATTCAAATAAAGCAATTTGTCAAATTTAAAATATAAAGTCCCACCTTGCCGTGGTGTGAACAGGATATCCAGTGATATTCATACCTGAAATAAAATGTAAAAAATGAACACTGAAATTGCTTTCATTATTCATTGCTAATTAAAGTTTTTCTCAGTCGCTTTGGTACAAAAACTGCTTGTTCAACCTTCACATGATCTAGTCACTTGTGCACAAGATAAGAGCAATTTATCATTGTTTTGGTCAAATTGCAATTGCTTTTGTACATGCATGCAATTGATCATGTACAATTTGTCTGCTGTTTTTTACATGTTCAATTGCTTATGTCATGTTGATCAAAATATAATATACTGGATGTCTGTTGAGTTGTCTTACTCCCCAAAACATCTAGGAATAAGTTCATTGAACATGTCTTTAATTGCAAAATGGTTGAACTCATTGTCATAATCGGTCAAGCAAGTTTTCCATACAGTGCATTCCAATTGTGCTTACAGAATGTTGTTGTGAATTTGTCCAGAATTGTGTGGAACATTAGATCAACCAGACCAACCTCTATGTAAAATAGCTTGGAGGTGCACCTAATGAACCTTTAATTGGCAAGCATATCTAAACAGAGCACAACACAGTGTTACAATTTCTGACAATGGAAGAACAACAAGGAAATGAACAGGGTCAACATCCGGGAAGAAGAGGACTAAGGATGCGTGGAGGAAGGGTAGGGAGGCAAAACAGAGGAAGAGGTAGAAGAGGCCGAGGAGACAGGCATATTTCAGATGAAATAAGGGCCACTATTGTGGACCATGTTCTCAATCATGGCCTAACAATGGCTGACGCTGGTTGAAGGGTGCAGCCGAATGTTGGGAGAACAACCGTGTCCTCAATCATTCAAACGTTTCGCAGAGAGAACAGGTTTGTAATCCAAGAATGTGCACTGCACTGTAATACTACATACTTTTTTTTTACACTGAAATCTTCCTCAATCTTGTGTTTGGCATCACTGTATTTCCCCACATAGGACTGCAAGACTACCTCACAGGGGTGGGAGAGGGCCCCTTTTCACACCTCAACAGCAGGAGGCTATTTGCACCATGGTCAGAGAAAATAATTCCATTAGACTAAGGGAGATTCAGAGTGCCATTATAGAAGACAACAATGTCTTTGTAAACATCCAATCTGTTAGCATCTCAACTATCGACAGGGTGCTTAAAGAAACCATACGAGCATGAAACAGCTGTACCATGTACCATTTGAAAGGAATGGTGACAGAGTGAAGGAGCTATGATACCAGTATGTACAGGTAAAATATGTGCATACAGTAATTACAGTAAGTGTGAGCTGTATACATTTGCTTTGGCTGTAGAAAAGAACATGTAATATGTGTATATTTGAAGTAACTTTATGTTGTCCAAAATGAAATACGTATAACTCATAAAAATTATTTTGTATGTTCTGGGATATAGCGTATAATGGAACTGGAATCAAGTGAACCACATCACAACTTCATATACCTGGATGAAGCTGGCTTCAACCTGACCAAAATCAGAAGGCGTGGTCGAAATGTCATTGGACTACTGTGGATGTGCCAGTCCAACGGGAAGGGAACATCACTATGTGTGCTGCTTTGTCAGAGAATGGTGTGGTAACACGTATCCCCCTTATAGGGCCATACAACACACAGCGTCTCCTCACCTTCTTAGACACCCTATACAGGGATCTCATACCAGCTGATGAGAGAGGTCAGGTTCGTGATGAGTTACCAAAGTATGTGGTACTTTGGGATGATGTGAGTTTCCATTGCTCAAACACCATCAGGCAATGGTTTGTGACCCACCACAGAACTATTACTTTTACTGATTACTGATTATGGAATTCCTCCCGCCCTATTCCCCATTCCTTAACCGAATTGAGGAGTTCTTCTCAGCGTGGAGGTGGAAGGTCTACAATCGCCAGCCACATAACCAAATGACCCTGGTGGATACCATGGATGCAGCATGTGAGGACATCACAGTCGACGCCTGCAGAGGCTGGATAAGACACTCTAAAAAGGTATTTCCTCGCTGCATCGCAAGAGAAGATATCCGCTGTGATGTAGATGATAATCTTTGGCCCAACAGACTGGAAGGTCAGGACCCCATACCATTGTGATTGTACAGAAAGAAGCATTTCCTGTGGTAACCTTTTCTATGTTGACATAGTCTTTTTTTCTTTGTGCTATGAAATAGTTTTGTGTTTTTATTTCTGAATCGCAATGAAGGCTGCACATAAAGGAATGACATCTGTCAGTACAAAATGTGATTTTGTACTGTTGAAATGTATAAATTCCATACAGAAAAAGTGCAGCCTTGTGCATTTTCAATCATTGTCAAAAACAATGTAGCCATAGTGTACATCAGAAAATACCTAAAGAGTACAGTTTTATATTGACAACACGACTAAGCTTTTTGACAAAACTAAGCATCTTCTTTGTGAACAATGACATTCTGGCACTGACATGTTCATTGACATAAAGATTTACTTTTGAGGAATGGACTAGAGATTTTGAGCAAGTTACAGGCTTTTGCAGGTCGTCCATTGTGTTGTGCTGTTTGTAATAATTGTTTTGAGAAATCGACTTACTGGTTTGCAAATGTTAAGGATGATTCGAGAAATGTACCAAAGTGACTGAGAAAAACTGTAAAGGACTGCAATTCATTTTATGAAAGTTGCTAATAAAATTAAGTAAAAAAAACTACTTGAACAAAATATATTGAATGACATAAAGCTGAAGCCTGCAAAGACACTATGTGGCAAATTCAAGATACTGTACAACACTATGCACAGCAAAGTAACTTTTGCAAAGCATCCTAAAACCAACCCTCACATACAATATAGTAAGCACCATATACTCACTGTCAAAGTGGGTTGAGTTCTCTCTTTGGGGGTTTAACACTTCGGTGTGACAGTTCTGGAGGCTGCAGGGACTCTTAATTAACAAGATGGGTGATCATGGGACCCTATGTCTGCGGGGGGGATGTGGCCAAACCCATACTGCAAAGCTGGGTGCATATTTAAGTCCTAATTGCATGCATTTGTACCTGCACATCCCCTGTGCATAATGAATGCAATGAACACTACAGGAACCTGGAGGAATCCATGTTGCAGGTTTAGTTTATTGAACACTGTGGACCCTTTTTCAAAATCAATAATGTGTTATCTTATTTGAACAGTGTCATTACGCCCAAAGGCTTGATCTTTACTGGAGACTTCACCACCAAGCAGGATATCCTGTAGAAGACGCATACTCACAGTGCTGCTCAGGCATCTAACTTTACTGAGACGTGGTTAGCTGAACACTTTGAAATACCTTTGCACCATGACTGAGGGATGCATTGGTTCTAGCATCATTCCTACCATTCCATTTAGAAAATATGGTGACTGCTGATATAATTCCTGTCTTTGAATTGAAATGCATTCAAATCAAATCAAATTGTATTTGTCACATGTGCTGAATACAACAGGTGTAGACCTTAGCGTAAAATGCTTACGTACAAGCCCTTAACCAACAATGCAGTTCAAGAAATAGAGTTACCTTGATTGAGTGACTAGATTGATATGTGACCTTTCTGGGTGAAAATAAAATCGAAGTAAAACTACTGTAAAAAAGATTTGAACCTATTGACAGATTCAGCAGGATTGTTGTCTGTCTCATCTTTGAATTTAGCATCTTCAGCTGAATAGTATTGTGGAGCAGACTGGAGTATGGTGGTGTACAACAGCAGTATAAAATGACAACACAATGCAGAGCAAAATGTTTGCGCACAGCAAACTTCACAAATACCAACTCAGCCAACAAAAGTAAAACAAGTTCAAGTTAATACCAAAACAGGTCCTCAATCAAAGGAGGGTCAAAATTCTAACAAAATAATATTTGCCCAGCAAATGTAGCCATTGAGTAGCCCGATAGCCACTGGTCATCCAGCAGCAGTCCTCTGGCCACAACCCTGCACCTGGTTGTGTTTTGAAGTTATAACAATAATGTGTGCATACAATACGAATAAAAGTTGAGATTATCTCTATGCAAAACATGTTGATATTATGCTATAGCAAAAAATATGTACATTAAATAAGTACATGGGTAATCAAAACATAAACAGCCCATCACCCTCAAGCAAATAGTCAGAGCTCGTAAAAATAAATGTACAGTTAAATATTATACAGTTACACTTAATTTATGCGTGTGTGTAGAATCAGTTTGAATGTGTGTGCGTGTTGGTGTCAGACTTGTTGCTCCGGTAAAATGCATCTTTCAGCAGAACAATCACACAGGTGTGTTAGAAGTCTCGTTTTCTGATCCTCTGCTGCTCACCATTGTATGTTTGCTGAGCTTCTTACACAGTGGATATCTAGAGAGCACAGTGCCCAAACACTTTCTGAATTTCTCTCCTACAAAAGCGTAGATGACTGGGTTGACACAGCAGTGAGCCAGCGCTATGGTCTCTGTCACCTCCATAGCTGTATCAACCTGTGTTGAAACCTCACAGCTATTCCCAATGTTAAACATCTGAAGGGTCTGGAGGAAAACCACAACATTGTAAGGGACCCAGGAGACTACAAACACACCCACAATGGCGAATATCAGTTTCATGGCCCTGTCTTTCTTGGAGTTCCTTAACCTCTGTAGTACAGTGAGAATACTGATGTAACAAAATACCATTATGGGCAGACATAGGACGAGCCCCACTCCATTTTCACCAAAGTTCCGGAACAACTTCCATGTCTTCTCTGTGTTCTTTGGGTAAATCCGCTGGCAACTTGAACCACTGTCCTCGCCACCCTCCCTCACCACCGCTGCGAAGATGGCCTCAGGGAGAGCAGCGCCGATGGACGCTACCCAGACGATGACGCTCGCCAGCGCTCCATAGCGCAGCGTCCTGGCCCTCATGGCGGCCACGGCGTGAACGATGGCCAAGTAGCGATCCACACTCATCAGGGTCACGAACAGGATGCTGCTGTAGAAGCCCGCCTGGTAAACACCAGCCATGATCTTACATGGACTGTCCCCTTCAAACTCATGACCCTGGGCGAGGCAGGCCCAGAGAGGCAGAGAGAGGGCGAGGAGCAGGTCAGACAGGGCTAGGTTCAGCAGACAGATGTCTGTCATGGTCTTCAGTTTCATGTACTTTAGGAGGACCCAGAGCACCAGACAGTTGCCTGTCAGACCCAGGGTGAACACCAGGTAGAAGAGAATGGGCTGGTAGTTGGACCCTGTAGTTAGACTGGTGCCAGTGCTACAGGGGCTGCTCGTGTTGTCATAGTCATAGTCATAGTCCTTGCTGGCGGATTCGGATGTGTTCATCTTACTGAGGAAAAAAAGATGGTGTGAATTGTTAGTTGACAATCAATGCTGCATTGTGTGCATCCTATTGTCATAGAGATCCTATTAATTTACTAGAGGAACTATGTCATAAACCCTCAAAGTTCCAGAATGGGATTAAAATGGCAGGCCATATTGGTCAGGGAGAAAGTAATGGCAGTAAAGGCATAATCCTGATTTTACTTATGCGGAAATGTGATATTAGAAAGGCATGTTATAGGCATGTGATGTTAGAAAATGTGTAATAGAATTATTGCCAACCTAAAATATGAACATATTTTTATGAATTTAGTTTAATTATAAATACAGTTTATACAGGTTTAATGCTACGTTTCTGTATAAATAGCCTCTAAAATACACTGAGACAAGCTACCTGGACAGCTGATGAAACTGAGGAGCATTCTGTCTGTAATAAAGCCCATTCTGATTGGCTGGGCCTGGCTCTCCAGTGGGTGGTCCTGGCTCCCAAGTGGGTGGACCCTCCCAGGCCCACCCATGGCTGCACCCCTGCTCAGTCATGTGAAATCCAAAAATTAGGGCCAAATGAATTTATTTCAATTGACTGATTTCCTTATATGAATTGTAACTCAATAAAATCGTTGAAATTGTTGCATGTTGCGTTTATATTTTTGTTCAGTAAACAGACCATAAATGTCGCTACAGAGGGTGGTGCGAGCTCCCTGCCTCCCAGGACCTCAATATCAGGCAGTGTGAAAGGAAGGCCCGGACAATTGTTAGACTCCAGCCACCCAAGCCATAGACTCTTTTCTCTGCTTTCGCACGGCAAGCGGTACCGGAGCAACAAGTCTGACACCAACGCGCACACACATTCAAACTGATTCTACACACACGCACACACACTCACATAAAATCATCATATACACTACTGCTACTCTGTTTATTATTTATCCTGATGCCTAGTCACCTTACCCCTTTACATATCTAACCCTACCACTCCAGTATCTCTGCACATTGTATACTGTATATGGTATTGGCTCTGACCCTATATATAGCTTACTTAATTCTCGTGTTCTTATTTCTATTTCTTGTGTGTTTTTGTTTTACTTCATTTTATTTTATAGTACTACTGGTATTTTTTTTTTTTTTTTCACCTTTATTTATCCAGGTAGGTCAGTTGAGAACAAGTTCTCATTTACAACTGCGACCTGGCCAAGACAAAGCAAAGCAGTGCGACAAAAAACAGTTACACATGGGAAATAAACAAACGCACAGTCAATAACACAATAGAAAATCTATATACAGAGTGCAAATGTAGTGCAAAATGCAGTAAGGTTAAGAAGGTAGGACAATAAATGGGCCATAGTGGTGAAATAAATTACAGATTAGCATTAACACTGGAATGATGGATGTGCAAATGATGATGTGCAAATAGAGATACTGGAGTGCAAAATGAGCGGAAGTAAAAAATAAATATGGGGATGAGGTAGTAGGGTGGGCTATTTACAGATATACAGGTGCAGTGATCAATAAGCAGCTTTGACAGCTGATGCTTAAAGTTAGTGGGGGAGATAGGAACCTCTAGCTTCAAGGATTTTTGCAATTCGTTTCAGTCATTGGCAGCAGAGAACTGGAAGGAATGGCGGCCAAAGGAGGTGTTGGCTTTGGGGGTGGCCAGTGAAATATACCTGCTGGAACGCATACTACGGGTGGGTGTTGCTATGGTGACCAGAGAGCTGAGATAAGGCGGGGATTTACCTAATAAAGACTCATAGATGACCTGGAGCCAGTGGGTTTGGCGACGAATATGTAGTGAGGGCCAGCCAACGAGAGAATACAGGTCGCAGTGGTGGGTAGTATATGGGGCTTTGGTAACAAAACGGATGGCACTGTGATAGACTACATCCAATTTGCTGAGTAGAGTGTTGAAGGCTATTTTGTATATGACATCGCCGAAGTCAAGGATCGGTAGGATGGTAAGTTTTACAAGGGCATGTTTGGCAGCATGAGTGAAGGAGGCTTTGTTGCGAAATAGGAAGCCGATTCTAGATTTAATTTTGGATTGGAGATGGTTAATGTGAGTCTGGAAGTGGAGTTTACAGTCTAACCAGACACCTAGGTATTTGTAGGTGTCCACGTATTCTAAGTCAGACCCGTCGAGAGTAGTGATGATAGTCCGGTGGGCGGGTGCGGGCAACGTTCTATTGAAAAGCATGCATTTAGTCTTACTAGCATTTAAGAGCAGTTGGAGGCCACGGAAGGAGTGTTGTATGGCATTGAAGCTTGTTTGAAGGTTAGTTAACACAGTGTCCAAAGAGGGGCCAGATGTATACAGAATGGTGTTGTCTGCGTAGAGATGGATCAGAGAGTCACCAGCAGCGAGAGCAACATCGTTGATGTATATAGAGAATAGGGTTGGCCCAAGAATTGAACCCTGTGGCACCCCCATAGAGACTGCCAGGGGACCGGACAGCAGGCCCTCCGATTTTACACACTGAACTCTGTCTGAGAAGTAGTTGGAGAACCAGGCGAGGCAGTCACTTGAGAAGCCAAGGCTGTTGAGTCTGCCAATAAGAATGCGGTGATTGACAGAGTCGAAAGCCTTGGCCAGGTCGATGAAGACGGCTGCACAGTACTGTCTTCTATCGATGGCGGTTATGATATCGTTCAGTACCTTGAGCGTAGCTGAGGTGCACCCATGACCAGCTCGGAAACCAGATTGCATAGCAGAGAAGGTATGGTGGGATTCGAAGAATTTAGTGATCTGTTTATTAACTTGGCTTTCGAAGACTTTAGAAAGGCAGGGCAGGATGGATATAGGTCTATAACAGTTTGGGTCTAGAGTGTCTCCCCCTTTGAAGAGGGGGATGACCGCGGCAGCTTTCCAATCTCTAGGGATCTCAGGTGATACAAAAGAGAGGTTGAACAGGCTGGTAATAGGGGTAGGAAGAAAGGGTTGTCTAGCCCAGCAGATTTGTAGGGGTCCAGATTTAGCAGCTCTTTCAGAACATCAGCTGTCTGGATTTGGGTGAAGGAGAAGCGGAGGGGGGCTTGGGCAGGTTGCTGTGGGGGTACAGAGCTGTTGGCCGGGGTAGAGTTAGCCAGGTGGAAAGCATGGCCAGCCGTAGCAAAATGCTTGTTGAAATGTTCGATTATCGTGAATTTATCGGTGGTGACAGTGTTTCCTAGCCTCATTGCAGTGGGCAACTGGGAGGAGATGCTCTTATTCTCCATAGACTTTACAGTGTCCCAGAACTTTTTGGAATTAGTACTACAGGATGCAAATTTCTGTTTGAAAAATCTGGCCTTTGCTTTTCTAACTGACTGTGTATATTTGTTTGCTTTCCCTGAAAAGTTGCATATCGCGGGGGCTATTCGATGCTAATGCAGTGCGCCACAGGATGTTTTTGTGTTGGTCAAGGGCAGTCAAGTCTGGGGTGAACCAAGGGCTATATCTATTCTTAGTTCTAAGTTTTTTGAAAGGGGCATGCTTATTTAGGATGGTGAGGAAAGCACTTTTAAAGAACAACCAGGTCAATATCCTTCCAGGTTACCCGGGCCAGATCGATTAGAAAGGCCTGCTCGCAGAAGTGTTTTAGGGAGCGTTTGACAGTGATAAGGGGTGGTCGTTTGACCGCGGACCCATTACGAACACAGGCAATGAGGCAGTGATCGCTGAGATCCTGGTTGAAAACAGAGGAGGTGTATTTGGAGGGCAAGTTAGTCCGAATGATATCTATGATAGTACCCATGTTTACGGATTTAGGGTTGTACCTGGTGGGTTCCTTGATAATTTGTGTGAGATTGAGGGCATCTATTTTAGATTGAAGAACAGCCGGGGCGTTAAGCATATCCCAGTTTAAATCACCTAACAGTACAAACTCTGAAGATAGATGGGGGGCAATCAATTCACATATGGTTTCCAGGGCACAGCTGGGGGCTGAGGGGGGTCTGTAACAGGCGGCAACAGTGAGAGACTTATTTCTGGAAAGGTGGATTTTTAAGAGTAGAAGCTCAAACTGTATGGGCACAGACCTGGACAGTATGACAGAACTCTGTTATCTCTGCAGTAGATTGGCAGTTCTATCTTGACGGGAAATATTGTATTTGGGGATGGAAATTTCAGAATTTTTGGTGGCCTTCCTGAGCCAGGATTCAGACACAGCTAGGACATCAGGGTTGGCAGAATGTGCTAAAGCAGTGAATAAATCAAACTTAGGGAGGAGGCTTCTGATGTTAACATGCAAGAAACCAAGGCTCTTGCGGTTACAGAAGTCAACAAATGAGAGCGCCTGGGGAATAGGTGTAATGCTGGGAGCTACAGGACCTGGGTTTACCTCTACATCACCAGAGGAACAGAGGAGGAGTAGGATAAGTGTACGGCTAAGGGTTTAAGAACTGGTCGTCCAGTACGTTGGGTACATAGAATAAAAGGAGCAGATTTCAGGGCGTGGTGGACTAGATTGAGGGCATAATGTATAGACAAGGGTATAGTAGGATGTGAGTTCAGTGGAGGTAAACCTAGGCGTTGGGTAATGAAGAGAGAGGTTGCATCTCTGGAGACACCAGTTAAACCAGGTGAGGTCTCTGCATGTGTGGGGGGTGAGACAAAGGAGCTATCAGAGGCATGTTGAGCGGGACTGGGGGCTCTACAGTGAAATAAAACAATAATAGCTAACCTAAACAGCAGCAGACAAGGCATATTGAAATAAGAAAGGGGCATAAAAACAAACCAAGGTTAATTAAGAGAGCTAAAACAACGACGGGTAAAGGCGATGTATGGACAAAGAGGGTCAGATAGAGAAATGTGATGTGCTACACACAGGACCTAGGGCCTAGCAGATAAACAGAATGAAATACCATATAACTGAACAGTCCCGCAGGCATTATTGTGTAAATTCCAATTCTTTATAGTTATTGTATAATTTCCAATTCCTTATAGCTCCCTGAATATACTTATCTTGGAATGTTTTAAAGCAGAAACAAGATCTCTTTGTCCTCAGCAGATGAGAGTAGGGTGTAGGCAACCCCCTACCACTCAGCAGGTTGACCTTTGACCAGGGGAATGTTACCAGAGTCAGGAGACTCCCCCAGGGGTAAAGGCTTCCTGTGTACCTCCCATTTTTCTGACTTAGAACTAGACATGTATTCTGTGCCAATGTTATCTCCAAATAAGGAGGAAACAAGAAATAGCATCAGGAGTTTTGAGACCAGGTTGGAGGAAAATAGGATGGGTGGAGCTGTGATAACTGTGTCTAATGAATAAACATTTAACAACTTGTACATAAGCCAAAAACTTAGAGATGTACGGGAGTGGTTCCTGCGGGGAGTGGTTCGTGCGGGACACTCGGCTTCGTTGTCTTTTTGCAATAAAGTCTATCTTGCTTCTACAAACTCCAGAAGTGCCTTCGTTTTTAAGAGGAAGAGTTTTTTCTACTACAAATTGGCGCCCAACGTGGGGCTGGAAGGGATTGTGGGTGCTTGGCCATCGGGGCATCTGGACGAAATACGCAAACTATAAAACACCAATGGCCATGGTGTAAAAGGTATGCAAAGTTCTTACTATAAGTTTGCGTGATTCGATCGGTTGCCACCGGGGGTCAGGTACTAAATTCAGGTCTCTCCAGAATACGGGCTAAATTTAATTGTTTAAAGTAAAAGGCACAGAGTTTGTAGAAGAAAGAAATATAGTATGATAGAAGTGTGATGAATGTGTGTGAATCCCTGTCTGTACTAATACACGAAGTTACCCGAAGTGCAAGGAACGTATTGTAGGAGTGCATAGGCAGGTAGAGGCCCTGTGAGTACTTTATAGATACATATCGAAGTGCGTATAGGTATACTATGGGGTTACAATGAGCAGGGTAGTTAGTTGGGTTATTGGAATCTGTCGAAGTGCGTACAGCCCCATATTGAAACACCTATCGAAGAGCGTATAGTGTGTTGTGTTGAGTTATGGGAATCTATCGAAGAGCGTATAGCCCCATATGGAAACACCTATCGAAGAGCGTATAGCCCCATATGGAAACACCTATCGAAGAGCGTATAGCCCCATATGAGTGTAAATCCTGCAAATACCGCCTTTAGTACATCCTAGAGGGACTGAATGGACAGGCAACCTGTAGAAAACAGACTTGGCACATGCTAGGGTTCTGAAAGAACAGGTTTAATATATAAGTTGAATGATGGGAATCTATCGAAGAGCGTATAGCCCCATATGAGTGTAAATCCTGTGAATACCGCCTTTAAGTACAACCTGAAGGGACTGGATGGACAGGGAACCTGTAGAAAACAGACTTGGCTTATGCTAGGGTTCTGAAAAAACAGGTTAAATATATGAGAAACCGGTATTATAAATGCGCATAACATATATTGTAAAATAAATAGTAGGAACCTACATTGTATGAATAATATTTAGAGGAACATATACTATGGATTTAATGGAAGAGGAGATGTGCGTCTTCCCGGGAAGTTGCCCGGTAGAAAGGTTGCATTCGATCACTGCGGCCCAGGGAAAAGATAAGGTATGTGGAAGTGAGACTGTGAAGGAGGTGCGTTTGAAAAGTTAATCTTGAAACCCCGCTGTGTGCGCGTTTACCCAAGTTACTTATATTGTAAATCTAAGCTGTAGAATTGTAATCATGTATATTGTATGGTATGGAACAGGAAGTGTGAATCTAAGCGATGGGCTGCGTTTAGAGGCTTGTATCAAAGGAGTGGTATTTGAGCTGGTATTGTGCAAATTTAGAGGACGCACGTAATGAGGTATTTTAAGGTGTTACATGGGGGAAGTTTAAAAGAGTACTCGGAGAAGGTATGAAAGATTAAGGCCTGTGGTTGTATGTTGGAATGAGACGATAAACTGACGAGTTTTGTCGTGATTGTGTGTGGAACGGTAATAACCAACATGTGGCATCGTTTGTCTCTGATTGTTGATTGTTGTATGTCGTGTGACATTTTACTCCTCATTAACCGAGGTTGTGTGTAATAGATGGTATTATATATTGACTGACATGATAAATGAATTGGCATTTTAAGTTACAATACATGTAGACGACCCTAGTAGATGATGGAGTTATAATTTTGGTGTATCTTAAATACATTCCAATGAAGGGCGTTTGCCTGGGCTGTGTGGTATTAACGTTTGAGCTTGATAAGAAACAAATGTGGGGGTTTTGCTGTGACGGTAATAGGAAAGCCTCTGGCTGTATTGGGACGATGGAGTAACAGATGTGTTACTGACCCATGATAATTTAGAAGGGAATAGTTTTGAAGTAGTTTACTAAGTGGAGGTAGTGTATTACGAAGACACAGAATAGCAACATAGGGAACAGGCAGAGACAATAAGGAGGAACTAGACAATATAGAAACTAGAAAGGTGTCAGTAAAATAGGTTAAAATATGAGATTGTCTCAATTGATAGGACAGTATTGATAGAACATGGGTTAGTTGTATTTTGTGTTTTAGTTGACAGTCTTACTTAATAGGACAATATTGATCAACTTTTATTTGTGGTTTATTTCACTTTTGACTAGACAGGATAATTATAGGTTCTAATTTACTATGATGGCCCTCACTGAGGCATGTAAACTAGGTAGTGGTGTACATGTTAATAGATATTCTGATTTAGCATATATGATTGGTGTTTGCCTACTATGAGTAGGGGTTTGGAAAAGCAGTGATTTTATGAATGCATATGGAAATATTAGGAAAATAATACGTTACAGATTGAGGCCCTGCTGGAAGCTATGTTGCTCCCAGCTAGGTTGGCATTTTGAGGGTTTGTGCCTGCAAGGCAATCAAGACAATATTAGCTTAGGTAATAAAGTTGCTGCTGAAAGGTTTCACACCCATGTTGTGTATCTGGTTTTTGCTATGGCCTCGCCTGTTGTTGAGTTGCAACAACAACAGGGGACTGACCGTATGTCTCACTCCCTATGGGAGACCAGAGGTTGCTCCCAGGGCCCTGATGGCCCTCTGTGACAACACCTTTCAGGTAAATTTGTGTTGCTAGAGTAGCTTATTCCGTAGGTTTGCTGAATAGGCTCATGGTCGGTGAGTCATTCATCAAGAGGGAATAGGGTACATAAGGTTTTAGGTTTTTTACGAGATTGGTTTGGCCTAGACTTAGCAGAAGTTAAAAGAACATAGGAAACAACATAGTTATAGAATATGAGACTATTTTTTAATATGCGTTATGTGTATTTAATATAACATTGCCAAGTAGACATCTCTTAAACTAGGTAATTTTACTTAGTGGTGTATTTACACACATTGCATTAGACTTTATTGATATGATTGAGAGAAAGAAGATAAAGTGCTCTTGTCTAGTGATAAGTGACAGAGTCATACGAGGGTTATACCTGCTGTGATGCCAACATAGTAGCTAACAGTCTGGAAAACCCAGGAGGTCTCAGCCAGAGAGGACAGAGACGAA
This sequence comes from Thymallus thymallus, assembly GCA_023634145.1. Classification (NCBI taxonomy): domain Eukaryota; kingdom Metazoa; phylum Chordata; class Actinopteri; order Salmoniformes; family Salmonidae; genus Thymallus; species Thymallus thymallus. The sequence goes on along the minus strand of CM042415.1, from coordinate 17,760,307 downwards.
ATCCCTGTCCTGATCGGAGACTGAGTAAAACTGAGGGGCTTCAGGAGGAAGTAGGTCAGAATAGATGTGTTATATCTCAACGAGATAAAGAAGGTAATGAGGAGGTAGAGGAGAGAGTGGATGTGTTCAGAGAAGATAGTATAATTTCTTGTGGAGGAAAGGAGGAAAGCAGATTAATGTGTAGGAAGTTAGCTAAGGCCTAGAACAGATTTTAAAACAACCTAAACGGTATATAACTGTCTTTTGGAGATGTTAAAAGGAACTCAGATGCAATTTGAACCCTGTGGTTGTCAGGACCTGGAGGGCCTGGTGAGCAAACTGCCAAGCATCCATGATGGGGCCAGAAATTGGATTGGGGCTTTTGAAGAGCAGACGATGGGGAAACTGCTGGCGGTGGGGGACCTGAAGGCAGTGTTGGCCAGGGTGGTGGGAAAGGCCAAAATGGATGAGGTATTGGCAGTAGGTGGCATGGGGGATCTGACAGAGGAACGGGTGATGGATGGAGAACTGTTCGATCAATACAGAACAAGGGTGTGGAGGGCCCTAAGGAACGAATATCCAACAAGAATTAATCAGCTGGAGACTGAAAGGACTCCAGAGACAGACCCACTGATAACAACAATGTTCAGGACGACTCTGGTGGAATCCATGTTGACAGCGGTCAAGAGCAGACTGGACAATGTGGTGGGACTGACATCAAAAACCCACGAGGAATTCTGTGACCATGTTGTCCATGCAGTGGAAGAATATCGAAAAGATGAACAAAGACTGGCAGACCAGGTCAGAGACATCCAGAGAAAGCTGACACAAATGCAGCTGGATGAACTAACAAAAAAGGACAAAAAGAAAACACAGGCTCCTCTAACCCTGTCACCTCTACCTGTGCCAGTCACTCATGGAGGCCCGCAACCGCCACCTCAACAGCAGGGTCCAAGGGCACCTGCTCCGCCAGTAGTGAATGTGTATACACAGCAATCCCCGGGAGGCTGGCAAAATAAAATCAACAGAAATGCACCTCGAACACAGGGGTATCAACCGCAGTATCAGGCACGGCAGAATAGAGGTCAAAAAGGACAACCAGGTGTCTGCTGGGGGTGCAATCAAGCAGGGCACACCAGAAGGAATTGTCCTACTGATCCGTGGATGCCTAGGCATCCACAACAGGACACTTGGCAAGGAAATGGTCCTACCCAGATGCATGGCAGCAATCTCAAACACAGGCTCCACAGGGACCAGTGAACCACTGGGGAAGACCAAATCAAGGATACTAGTGGTACTCAGAGAATTCTAAAGGGGAGGGTCAGTTTACAGCAATAACCATGCAAGCTGATGATGAACCTATGCTACAGGTTTGGGTGAATAATAGAGGCACACCCATGATGATAGATACTGGAGCAATGTATTTGAGTATAAATCCAAATTTTGCCTAACCTCTCCATGTCATGTAAATTTACGAAGACAATAGGATTCTTGGGACAAATGCTGCTAATTTCTATGACAGCACCACTAAATTTAGAAGCAGGAAGGACAACCGCCTGCATATCGGAATTGTAATCAGAACATACTCCAGTAAATGTATTAGGAAAGGATGCACTATGTCGAATGGGTATTCAAATTAAGTATACATTAGAAGGGATAGAAATAGACAGGGAAGGAACAGGACAATAAAAGGTGAAGATTACAGGCAGCAAATATATACAGGCAAAGGAAGCCTGTGTATTGGATAGGAGGTATAGGAGAACTAGTGCAGGAAGTGTTATATTAATGGGATAAGTCTATTATATAAAATTTAAAGATGAAGAAGAAGTAGCCCTGCAATAGATGACATACTGAGAATGCAAGAGAGAGCAGAGAGATATGAGCCCAATAGATTGGGTGAAAGGGGGGCGACGAGACACAAATGGATTGCGGAGAACACATGGAGGACTGGTAGTAGCTCTACTTGTACTGTTGCAATTACTTGTTACAAATACGCATGGTTTTGACCATTGCGCAAGGGGGGAGGTGATGAGGAATTAAAAAAACAGGTTTTTGGTCCATACATGCAAGTAATAGTAGATATAAGACGAGCAGAGTGTGAAACGTGTGCATTAAATAATATCAGGAAGAGGTTAGCAGCACCAATTGGACATATTCCAGGACCAGAAGGACCATTTAAACACCTGGTAATGGACTATGTAGATATGATCAAATCTGTGAGAGTACACTGATGAATCAGGTGGGTGTTTTTATCTCTGGCACTAATGACTTATAGCATAAAAACTAATCAAATAACACATCTAACTCTGCTTGAACTGCTTACAGTTCAACTTATTCAGTCAATTCTTAGAGGGTCTTGTGATGGTCCACCTTTTAGAGAATATGGAGGGAGAATTGAATGAGTACATTAGACTATTAACTGCTCTGCATAAAGTTGTTTATCTACAGGAGACATACAGGGTTCCAGAGCAGGAGGTGGACCCAATTCGAGCAGTCGAGCCAGGGGAAAGAGTCTACATCAGGGACTTCCAGAGGAGGTGGAATGAATCGAGATGAGAGGGTCCTTACACGGTCACCCAGGCCACACCAACCGCTGTTTGAGTAGAGGGAAGTTCGACCTGGTGCCATCTCAACCACTGCACCAGAATACCATGACGGGTACAGCGATCCAACGATGAGGGAGCAGAAGATGCGGGAAAGCCCATCCAGGGAAGGAGATGACACAAGGACAGAAGACGAAGGGGAGAGGGAGGATGCTCAGGCAGAATCATCACTCTCTGTTGAGACTCCAGCTATGGGGGACACTGGCAATGTGAATGTTGCTGTTGAGCTACGTGCTCTGGTTGATGCCTGCAGTACAGGGCCAGACATTGATGAGCCCCAAAGCAACCACCTTACAAATGGGACAATTCGAAGCTAGAAGAAAGACAATGACTGGTACTACTAAAGGTGTTTCAGCGCTGATCATTAACAGGCATGAGAGGATCAAGTGGGTACCATGGACTCGTGAACAACGAATGACTGGCAGAGTTCCTAATAGTTATAAGAAGGAAGGGATAATGTGTTCTGTTGATTTGATTGACAATAATACATCAGTCTCTGCATCTGCAGAGGTGTCAATAGAAGTGAGGGAATGGATGTGGAAAAAGTAAACAGCTATGAAACATTAGATGGACAATTGTGTACAGTAGAGTAAATCTTTCACAAAAAAAGTGGTAATTGTACCAGAACCAACCTATAGATGATGTGCTATATGGCAGAATACAAGATGTAACATAAAGAAATTTGAATATCAAATGTGAGAAGCAAAATGTAGGGAAGGTATGGGGAGTTATATTGATAGGATAAGATTGAAAATGAGTAGAAGCAGAAATGAGTAACATTTTCTAAATATCCACTAAAATTAACAAAGCCACCAATTGGAAGAGATGATGTTAGTAAATATGAGTATGAATGTTTTTACAGTTACACAGGCTTAAATTCAGGAGGGAATATCACAGTTAAATGTAATGTGACATATATTCTAGGATGGAGTCCTAGTTCTGGAAGGAGTGATTATTTACCAAAGGCATTGCAAGAGGCCTTATACAGATAAACATGGAATGAAATGCTCAAACAATGTATTCTACTGTGAACACCTGAGGATGACACTGTACTCACATGCTGTATATGTTCCTCACTATATTTCTGTGTTTAACATCATCCTTTTGTGTTTGTAGTTGAGAGGAGGAATGTACTCCCGTATGTATTAATGCACCCATTATGTTAGTATAAATTAACATTATACTAACATAAAGGGGGGATTGTTGTGTAAATTCCAATTCTTTATAGTTATTGTATAATTTCCAATTCCTTATAGCTCCCTGAATATACTTATCTTGGAATGTTTTAAAGCAGAAACAAGATCTCTTTGTCCTCAGCAGATGAGAGTAGGGTGTAGGCAACCCCCTACCACTCAGCAGGTTGACCTTTGACCAGGGGAATGTTACCAGAGTCAGGAGACTCCCCCAGGGGTAAAGGCTTCCTGTGTACCTCCCATTTTTCTGACTTAGAACTAGACATGTATTCTGTGCCAATGTTATCTCCAAATAAGGAGAAAACAAGAAATAGCATCAGGAGTTTTGAGACCAGGTTGGAGGAAAATAGGATGGGTGGAGCTGTGATAACTGTGTCTAATGAATAAACATTTAACAACTTGTACATAAGCCAAAACCTTAGAGATGTACGGGAGTGGTTCCTGCGGGGAGTGGTTCGTGCGGGACACTCGGCTTCGTTGTCTTTTTGCAATAAAGTCTATCTTGCTTCTACAAACTCCAGAAGTGCCTTCGTTTTTAAGAGGAAGAGTTTTTTCTACTACAGCATCAGCTGTGAAGCCGAGTTGTTTCTGGTTTTGGAGCTTCTAGAATTGCTCTTTTCCTAGACTCATTTAAAGTTCTTCCCTCCTGTGTCAATGTATGCCCCAGATAGATGACTTCATCCTGCCACAACTGCAACTTGTTTTTACTCACGTTGTGTCCCTGCTCTGCCAGAAACATTAAGAGTGCTATTGTGTCTTTTCTACAACCTTCTTGGGTAGGGTTTGCAACCAGTATGTCATCCACATACATCAATATTTGACTTCCCTCTGGAGGGTTGAATTTACCCAAATTTCAAGTAATGGCCTGGCTAAAGATTATTGGACTTTCCGTGTACCCCTGTGGGAGTCTAGCGTATGTCCATTTTTGATTTAAAAAAGTAAACCCGAACCATCCTTGACTATCAGGATGCACCGGGATGCTGAAAAACGCGGTAGCCAGGTCTATCACTGTGAAATAGGCATTTTCAGGTTTCAACTGATTCAGTAGGGTGTGTGGATCTGGCACACACAGGGCTCTTGGAATTACACAATTGTTCACTCCTTGCAGGTCCATTACCATTCTCCAATCTATACTGGGTGCTGCCTTTTTCACAGGGAACAATGGTGAATTGCAAAACGCCTCATCCCCAGTAATTATCACTCCGCCTTCTCTCAGCTGTTCAAATGTTGGTGTAATTCCTTTCACAGCTTCTGGCTTCATTGGATATTGTTTCTGATACGGTCTATAATTTGATTTTGACATTACCTGTACTGGGGCTACATCTTTTATTAACCCTACATCAGTTGGACCTTGAGACCACAAATGTTGTGGTATTTTCTCTAACTCCTGTTCCTGTTCTTCTGTCAACAGGTATCTCTCTTCTCAGTGTTTCCCGCAGTCCTCTAAATGTACCCCAGGACTGGTATTTACTCTCCAATTTAGCTTCCTACGATACCTATCTGTCGAGGGGCTGTGCTGATCACCACCTGTCACCTTTACCCAGTCGGTAACTCTCTGTCCCTTTAATGCCCACTGACCCATGTCCTCCCACCCCTCTGAGGGCTCTTTAGCGAGAGATACATGGGGGGCTCCACCTTTCTCTGAACAGTCTCTGACTTCCACTGCAGCATGGGTGTTATCATAGTGAAACCATTTTAACCCAATAGTTCTCTCTGTGTTTTTTAACAGTGCTTCCTCATAGACTAAATCTGGACCTGGGTTCTTGTTATACCAGACAGTACAATGTAAATCATCGGGGGACATTTTAGTTGGTCCAAGCACTACGTGGTCCACAAGTTCCTTTAGGGTTTTGGGAATATCAGTTATTCCTCCCCTAAGCAAATCCTGGCTGTACCAATAGCATGGCTCTCCTTCCCCACATACCACCATGCTATCCTTTACTATGTATGCTCTCATCCTTCTCTCTGTTGGGGGCACTGCAACATTTAATTTGGTCATTACGTCTCGTCCTAACAAATTTACTGGACACAGTTTGGATATCAAAACTGGAACTGCAGCTTCCCCATCTGGATTTATCATGTTTCAGGATGATTGGGGCTGATAATCTCTCAACAAATTGGTGACCTGAGGCAGATCTCACTATTATTTTTCCCCCCATTTGTTCTCACACCCTCAGGTGCATCAGCTGCACAGATTGATGTTCTGCAAGCCCCAGTGTCACACAGGAATTTAATTTTCTTACCCATAACAGTCAACCATATGTCAAATATGGTTTCGGTTCCTGTTGAAGGGCTAAATCAACGGTTGCCAATTCAAATACTTCACAACTTGGATCTACAGTTCCTTCCTCTTCGCTAGAAGCTATCTCTTCTTCTTCCTCAGCTAGTCATGCCTCATCTTCATCGTCATCTGAGCCCCATGGGTCTCTCCTGCGTGGCTTAACTCCCGTACCTTTCTGTTTAGTCCCTATTAACATGGCCTGTCTTTCCATAATATTTGCACGGACCCTCACAGTCCCTTGCAAAGTGTCCTGTCTTGTTACAATTATAACACTTGTTACTTCCCTTGTAACCCTCACTTCTCCCAAAATTCTTTCCTCCACCTGCCATTTCTCCCAGAGTGGCTATCAAAAACTCTGCTGCCTTTAATCCTTTCTTAGCTTGATCACTCCTACTGTTCTGCTCATGGTGGATGGCATACCTCTTTACCTCAGCCAATGACGCAGTCCCCCACCCCACCAGCGTTTTCTTTACTTCTCTACTTATCTCTGGTCTCATTCCAGTAAGGAATGCTATCTTCAACTGCTGGTGATAAGGTGCGTCTGCCCCAGGGGCAGCTAGGGGCTCTAGGATGCCACTGTTGGCATTAAATACATCTTTCAGTCTCTCTAGGTATTGGCTGACTGTTTCACTATCCTCCTGTTTACGTTTATGAACTTTTGAAAAATTGGCGCGTCGATGATAATGTTCCCTTAGGTTGTTACACAGCTCTGTTATTTTCCCTGCATAAGGCCCCCCTGCTTCCCATGGCAGGACTGGTCCATTTCCATCTCCTGGAACCCAAGCTCCCCTAACTGCCACCCAGTTCTTCCCCACCAACTGCTCTCTCGATTTCTCCTGTGTTCAACTTAAAACTGACTGCCAACCCTTCCAGATCCCTCCTAAAACCTTCTATTCCTGTCTTTGGGTGAGCCACCCCTTCTATAGCTCTGACTACATCTCTCTGTGTCCATGGCCTATACACATCCAATGTGGGCGCTGCCCCATCTATGCCTGCTAACGGATTAGGTAGGGCTATCAATGGGCACTGGCTTGACCTCCTGTTTCCTTATCTTCAGACTCACTCTGACTCTCCTCTGAGCTCTGTCCCTCATCCTCCTGTGCTCTTCTCCTAACTGGACTTCTATTATAAGGTTCAAGTCTCTTTAGGGACGTGGGTTTTCCACCCTTTCTCCCTTTATAACCTCTCCCTAGTTTTGTTTCTCTCCTGTTCTTTCCTCTAACTCCCTTGCCTCCCTGTCTGACCAATAGTTTCTTAAAAATTTCTGTGAGGCCTATCTCTATATCTGTCCCATCCTCTCCCCCCTGAGCTCCCACAGCTTCCCTCTGATTAGGATAGGGGGGTGGGGGTCCCTCACCAGCCGCCTGTGGCGCCCCGGGGGGTACTCCTCCCCTCACTACCACTACTTCATCATCTGGATTCTCCCTCCATGCCTGATCTACTAATGAGGGATATCATTTTAATTCAGAATTATCTATTGGGGGGGCTGTGGGTTCTGATTTCAACTGTTCTTTCTTATTTTCAGCTTCCTTTCTCTCTTATCCCTTCCACTCTCTTGCGGGCCTCTGATAACCACACCCTCGCTGTGTCTATTCCTTCCGCCTGTTGCTTCTCTACTTTATCCGCTCACACTTTGCATTTGTTTTATCATGGATTCTAGTTTGTCTACATCTAGACCACTTTCTTCCTGTATACTATTAACGATCCCGTATCGCCTCAACAAAGGGTAGTTTATATTGGTAATGGCCTCAACTACCTGGAGTCATTGCGGACCCCCTCATTCCAAGTTGACCTTACCCTGGTACAATAATTTCATATCTTATCTGGAATACTAGCGCATTGGGTTTTCTCCAAATAGATGTCTAAAAAACAAGTACTGAGTAACGATCCATGTTAGATTTATAAGAAAACCTCTACCTTCCCCACAGAAAACTCTAACTTGAATAATTATTTCACGACTTTTGAAAGATTATTAGGCCTCACACGTATACGGGTTAAATAATTTATATAATTATCACGCCATTTGTAAACTGGTTAAATAATTTATATAATTACCACGCCGTTTCTATGACTTTTGGACTTATTAATACATCTATCTCACATGTCAATTATAAACATTTAAATTACTTTTAATCTACTGTATTTCAGATACAAATTTCCCCAAAACCCATGAATAAACGTCACTGACCTTATTCTTGCAGCTGGGATTTCAATGTAGGTTGGATCTCGTCACCGTTCCTGTCGTGTACCAGTTTACCACCGGCCTGAAATGAACCCTCAATTTCAGAGGTCAGGTCTTTGTCTTACGGATCCTAGATCCGCCCGTGCACGGTTTCGATGTTCCCGGGGACGACAGATACGGGTATTGAGATCCGGCTCGAAGGACCAAATTGTCATAAGAATTTCTATCTCAATGTTCTAAATGAACTCTTTTATAACTCTATCTGTATCCTGAAGGTTGTAAGGCTCCAGTTAAATAATACAGACAGAGCCCCAGCTTACAATTGGTCAGTGTTTTATTCAGAGAGCTCTGCCCTCTAAGTTCAGGGCCCAACTTTTATACACACACCTCAGTCAGAAAGCCCCCACCCTGCTTGATGGGGGCTGTAAATTCTCGTGGTCTGCCTAATCTCCAAGCCTAACAGCCCCCTCCCCCTCCCTGGGAAGGAGACCCCTTCCTCCTGTTATCTAGTTTTTACAGCTTTCACAAATAGCCTGTCTTCTCCTTTGTTGTCTTAACTACATCCTGACTATTTTGCCAAATGGTAACATACTGACCTAGTCTTGACTTGTCTATGCACACACATTCTTAGAATTATAATCTCGTAATTTCGTAACATTTCACATATTACACAGTTTCAGGGTGGAGTATTTTAGTCATTACTTTAAACATACAAATTTCTCTATCAGCCTCGCCCGCTCTATGTCTGCGTCCAGCTCCCATACTACCGGTGCCACCAGACAGGAGGCAGGGAGGATGTGAGTGGGATCGATGGACCGCTCCTCTGTGTCATACAACCTGGACAGCGCGTCTGCCTTCATGTTCTGGGAACCTGGCCGGTAGGATAGGGTGTCAAACCGGGTGAAAAACATGGCCAACCTTGCCTGGCGAGGGTTCTGTCTCCTCGCCGCCCGGATGTACTCCAGATTGCGGTGGTCAGTCCAAATGAGAAAAGGGTGTTTAGCCCCCTCAAGCCAATGCCTCCACGCTTTCAGAGCCCTCAAGACAGCCAACAGCTCCCTGTCCCCCACATCATAGTTTCACTCCGCAGAGCTGAGCTTTTTATAAAAAAAAGCACAGGGGCGGGGTTTTGGTGGCATACCCGACCGCTGGGACAGCACAGCTCCTATCCCAGCCTCGGACGCATCCACCTCAACTATGAATGACCGAGAGGGATCCGGATGAGCCAGCACGGGGGCCGAGGTAAACAGAGCCTTCAGGTGACCAAAAGCCCTGTCCGGCCTCAGCTGACCACCGCAGCCGCACCGGACTCCCCCTCAGCAGTGAGGTAATGGGGGCCACTACCTGACCGAAGCCCCGGATAAACCTCTGGTAGTAGTTGGCAAACCCTAAGAACCGCTGCACCTCCTTTGCCGTGGTGGGAGTCTGCCAATTACGCACGGCTGAAATGCGGTCACTCTCCATCTCCACCCCGGACGTGGAAATGCGATATCCTAGAAAAGAGACGAATTGTTGGAAGAACAGACAGGTCATGCTCCAACAGTCGACCAAGCACCCTGCGCACCAGGGACACATGCTCGGCGCGTGTAGCGGAGTATATCAATATGTCGTCGATATACACAACTACACCCTGCCCGAGCAGGTCCCTGAAAATCTCGTCTACAAAGGATTGGAAGACTGCTGGAGCATTTTTCAACCCGTATGGCATGATGAGGTACTCATAGTGCCCTGAGGTGGTACTAAATGCTGTCTTCCACTCGTCTCCCTCTCGGATGCGCACCAGATTGTAAGCGCTCCTGAGATCCAATTTTGTGAACCCAACATTACATATCATACTAATTTGGGTGTCCCGGATTTACATTTACTATGTCTACTACGTCTAGTCTATGAGACCAGGCTGGCTGATCAAATGTAATAGTATTACTAGTAGCAGTAAGCCATAATAATAAATTATAAAATATGATATGGACAGTGTTCTTGTATAAGAGAATGAATTTATGAAATTCTAAGATTTCACCTACTTCCTATAGGCCAAAGTTTCAAGTTTCAAAGTTTATTTGCCACATGTACAGGATACAACAGGTGTAAAATAGTACAGTGCTGAATAAAAAAATAAGAAAAGGGGGATACTAGTCATTTGTACAACTGAATGCATTCAACTGAAATGTGTCTTCCGCATTTAACCCAACCCCTCTGAATCAGAGAGGTGCGGGGGGCTGCCTTAATCAACGTCCACGTCTTCAAACAACCTAGCCTGATGTTCTTTGGAAAGCTATCTTATTAATTTATATAATGTACTGTGACAGAAAAAATTACAAGATTATGTTATAATACTGTTTATGCATCAAATAAGGTTTAATGAGGGCTCCCTCATTTGTGTCTGTGGTTAAGTTGGGCCTGGGGCTTAAGCTGACAGTTGACTCCGTGATCAAATCTACAGCTGGCATTCCATAGACAGAATGTGGGGTGGTTGTGACTGGGATAGAGATAAATAAAGGTAACGAAGGCCTCAAGGGGGTTCTTAGACATCCTGGCATCTGGGAAATTAGGCCAGGGTCGGGGGTTAAGATAACGCCAGGTGCAGATAACGACAGGATGAGCCCAGAGTGGCTTATGATGCCTCTTGATCTGCATGACTAAGCATATTTGAAATCCTATATAAGATGTCTGTTTTTCATTATTGGTTAGACTCTCAGTCCAACAGTCACAGACTGGTAGAAGGTACGCAGTAGTTTACTGCACATGTTTAAGGATTGTCTCAACAGAGGTGTTGTGAGCAAAGTGGGGGTGGGACAGCCGTGAGGGTGTGTGGCCTGAGGAGCTGGAAGGGAGGTGGACAGGGCCAGTATCGAACCTGTTAAAAAATTGGTTATTAGACTTTTTAATGCCTCACCGGGGTGCCGTGCCGTCGGCAACACAGACCTGGAACTGTTGAGGTGTTAGGACCTAGCTTAACAATTCTGCATCCATCCGTGAGTAACTCTGGTCCGTAATCACTCATTCACTCAGGACTTATTTATTCATTCAGGTCTGTATATGCATACTCATGTACAGTTGTTATATCATATCACGTGCAATATTTCAAGTAATTCTTGGACTTAACTTACGTAGTCGTTCACTCAGGAATGCATTTTAGTGTCCTGTCAGTTGTATCTTTTTGTGTATATATATATATATATATATATATATATATATATATATATATATATACACACACACACACAGTGGGTGAAATAAGTATTGAACACGTCACCATTTTTCTCAGTAAATATATTTCCAAAGGTGCTATTGACATGAAATTTTCATCAGATGTTGGTTATAACTTGTGTAAACCATACATACAGAAACCAAAACAAATAAGTTCAGAAATTAAGTTATGTGTAATAATGTGAAATGACACAGGGTAAAAGTATTGAACACACTTACTGATATTTATTTAATACTTTGTACAAAAGCCTTTGTTGGTAATGACAGCTTCAAGACGCCTCCTGTATGGATAAACTAGTCGCATGCATTGCTCTGGTGTGATTTTGGCCCATTCTTCCACACAAACGGTCTTCAAATCTTGAAGGTTCCGTGGGCCTCTTCTATGAACCTTGATCTTCAGTTCTTTCCATAGATTTTCAATGGGATTTAAGTCAGGTGATTGGCTGGGCCATTCTAGCAGCTTTATTTTCTTTCTTTGAAACCAATTGAGAGTGTCCTTGGCTGTGTGTTTGGGATCATTATCTTGCTGAAATGTCCACCCTTGTTTCATCTTCATCATCCTGGTAGATGGCAGCAGATTTTTGTCAAGAATGTCTCGGTAAATTTGCCCATTCATCCTTCCTTCAATTATGTGAAGTTTGCCAGTACCATTTGCTGAAAAGCAGCCCCACACCATGATGTTCCCACCTCCAAACTTCACTGTTGGTATGGTGTTTTAAGGGTGATGTGCAGTGCCATTTCTCCTCCAAACATGGTGTGTATTATGACATCCAAACACTCTCATCTGACCACACTATATTCTCCCAGTATTTCACTGGCTTTTCCAAATGTTGTGCAGCAAACTTTAAACGAACTTCAACATGATTTTTTTTCAGCAATGGAGTCTTGCGTGGTGAGCGTGCATACAGGCCATGGCGGTGGAGTGCATTACTTACGGTTTTCTTTGAGACAACAGTACCTGCTAATTGCAGGTCTTTTTGAAGCTCTCCACAAGTGGTCCTTGGCTCTTGGACAACTCTTCTGATTATTCTTTTCACTCCTCTGTCAGATCTTGCGAGGAGCACCTGGTCGAGGCAAATTTATGGTCTTTCCACTTCCGTATTATGGCCACAACAGTGCTCACTGGAACATTCAGAAGCTTAGAAATGCGCCTATAACCCATAATGCCATCATTATGTTTTGCAACAATTAGGTTGCGAAGGTCTTGAGACGGCTCTTTGCTTTTACCCATCATGAGATGTGTCTTGTGTGACACCTTGGCAATGAGACCTTTTTGTAGGCCATCAGTTGGGACTAAACCAGCTGATATTAATTTGCACTGACAGGGGGCTAGATTGCTTTTTAATTACTGATAGTTTTCAGCTGTTGTTTTTGCACCTCCCTTTCTTCATGTGTTCAATACTTTTTCCCTGTGTCATTTCACATTATTACACATAACTTAATTTCTGAACTTATTTGTTTTGGTTTCTTTGTATGTATGGATTACTTGGGTTGTTACCAACATCTGCTGAAAATGTCATGCCAATAGCACCTTTTGGAAATATATTTACTGAGGAAAAATGGTGACGTGTTCAATACTTATTTTGCCCGCTATGTATGTATGTATGTATGTATGTGCAATACGTGCAGTTATCTGTAATTAAACCCTGCGCACTAAGGACTGTATTTTAAGGGAATTACTATTATTACCCCAAATTATATCATACACACACTTAGCTATTTAAGTATCTCTTCCTGTCATTTACCTGTACAGTTTATGTAACCATGCAAATATTCACTTACCTGTAAATGTAACTGTATATTTACCTGTACAGTTAATTTAACCATGCTAAATTTTCACTTACCTGTTCATTTAACCAGTATGTCTATTAAGTAAACTATTATTACCCTCACTAATATCATACGCATTTTTAGCTATTGAAGTATTTCTCTGCCATCGACCTGTATAGTATAGTTAACCATGCACCATCCGCCAATGTATAGTGTATATATTCCGCCAAGCACCCATACTATGCAATGTCTTTTTATAGCTTTTTTAGCACTCCAGACATCTTGTATTTCTATACTTTTTCATACTGCCGCTCTATGTACCGTGTATCTGTCTTTTGTGTATTTTCGTTCTGGCATTTTGCACCTGCCCTATGTTTTGTTGTAGCTGCTTGACAAAGAAATGTCCCCCCGGGGATCAATAAAGTATCTATCTATCTATCTATCTATCGATAATTATAAACTGGGTGGTTTGAGCCCTGAATTCTGATTGGCTGAAGGCCATGGTATATCAGACCGTATACCATTGGTATGACAAAACATTTTGTTTTACTGTTCTAATTACATTGGTAACCATTTTAGAATAGCAATAAGGCTCCTCGGGGGGGTTGTGATATATGACCAATATACCACGTCTAAGGGCTATGTCCAGGCAATCCGCATTGCGTTGTGCATAAGAACAGCCCTTAGCCGTGGTATATTGGCCATTATACCACACCTTCTCGGGCCTTATTGCTTAAATACAAAACATGTTACAATACTGTAGTGAATCACATTAGTGTTACATTTTGTGTACACATTGTAAGGGACAAGCAGTGTCTCTCACTCTTTGTGGTGAGGTTGCAAACGGGAGTAAGAGATATCAATCTGTGGTGGCACCGTCACTCAAATATTCTCTTTCACTGACACAGGGGAACATAGAGAGAACATCCAGGTCATTGAGTATATCTTGATTACATTACTTTAATGTAATCAAGAATTTAATTGAATTAGAATAATTTTCTACATGCAAGAGGGGATGAAGTTACTGTAATACATTTATTTACATAGAATCAAAAACTATTACTCTATTTACATGCTAACAGATTTACAATACATTTTCAAAGACTTTGCAAAATGTGCCTAAAACTTGAAATAGACATACTGTACTGAACCTCTGTATCAGGCCTTTTGCTACTCTATTTGGCCATGGTCAGAGCCTGACAGATCTAGTATCTGCAATGCGTTGTCTCTGATTGAGGATCCTATATTAAGTGTTATGACCCACACCTTTGTGTTGGTCATTGTCGTATATGTCAGTCGATGTAGTTGGAGTGTTTGTATTGTAAGTACTTCGTCTTGTGTTTGTTATAGTTCACATTGAGTATATTAAATATAAATATGTCGAACTACTACTGCGCTGCACCTTGGTCTGCTTACACACCCAGTCGTGACACTTTGAGATGAGTGATAATTTCCTGACTTCGCCAATCACCTGGATCAGAGCCTATTATTTTCTGATAATTGTATTTGACATTGTATTTGGTATTTACATACAATGCATTCGGAAAGTATTCAGACCCTTTGACTTTTTCCACATTTTGTTACGTTAGCCTTATTATAAAATGGATTAAATAAAATAAATCCTCATCAATCTACACACAATACCTCATAATGACAAAGCAAACAGGTTTTTAGAAATGTTTGCAAATGTATAAAAAACAGAAATACCCTATTTACATAATTATTCAGACCCTGAATGAGACTCGAAATTGAGCTCCGGTGCATCCTGTTTCCATTGATCATCCTTGAGATGTTTCTACAACTTGATTGGAGTCCACCTGTGGTAAATTCAATTGATTATATAGAAAGGCACACACCTGTCTATATAAGGTCCCACAGTTGACAGTGCATATCAGAGCAAAAACCAAGCCATGAGGTTGAAGGGATTGTCCGTAGAGCTCTGAGACAGGATTGTGTTGAGGCACAGATCTGGGGAAGGGTACCAAAACATTTCTGCAGCATTGAAGGTCCCCAAGAACTGGCCTCCATCATTCTTAAATGGAAGAAGTTTGGAACCACCAAGACTCTTCCTAGAGCTGGCCACCCGACCAAACAGAGCAATTGGGGGAGAAGGGCCTTGGTCAGGGAGGTGACCATCTACCTGAGTTCCTCCTGAGTTCCTCTGTGGAGATGGAAGAACCTTCCAGAAGGACAACCATCTCTGCAGCATTCCACCAATCAAGCCTTTATGGTAGAGTGGCCAGACGGAAGCGATGCTCCCCATACAACCTGACAGAGCTTGAGAGGATCTGCAGAGAAGAATGGTGCCAAGCCTGTAGCGTCATACCCAAGAAGACTTGAGGCTGTAATCACTGCCAAAGGTGCTTCAATAAAGTACTGAGTAAAGGGTCTGAATACTTATGTAAATGTGATATTTCAGTTTTTTAATTTTCATGTATTTCAAAAAGAAATTAAAAACCTGTTTTTGCTTTGTCATTATGGGTTATTGTGTGTAGATTGTTGAGGGGACAAAAACGTTTAATCCACTTTAGAATAAGGCTGTAACATATTTATTTGTCTTTGCAGTTAAGTTGCTGTTCACACAGCAGTAGACCTCCTATCCACATTGGTGGTCTGTGAGTAGACAGATTCTGTTCTCGAGGAGCTGAAGTCCCTGGGCAGGTAGTTCTTCAAGAACTGACACATCCTGCAGGGAGCCTTGTTTATCAGTCTCATGAGACGCCTTCTAAACCTCTGCCCAACAAACACATAGAGGATGGGATTCAGGCAAATATGGGAGTAGGCAATGGCCTCTGTGATCTGTAGAGTGAGTCTGATGGCTTTGCTACTCTCACAGCTTGAGTAGACACCATTTAATTCCAAGGCCTTGAAAAATGACGTAATGTTATACGGAGTCCAGCAGCAGAAAAACACCACAACCACAATGAGAACGAGTCTGACGGCTTGCTTTTTGGATGACGGAGCACCTAGCAGCCTTCTCACTATCTGTGTGTAACAGAACACCATGACGACGAGGGGGATTAGCAGACCAAGTGTGTTCATTTTGAAAAGGCCAAAAATTTCCAAAGTGTGTCCATCATAGACGGGGCGACAATTTTCTTTCTTGTTGTGTTTTTCCACTTTAAGAAACAGTGCCTGAGGAAAAGAGGCCAGGAATCCAGCCAGCCAGGTCACGACGGCAGCGACGACCCCATACCTCCGTGTTCTGACTCTCATGGCGTACACAGCATGGACTATGGCCAGGTACCTGTCCACACTCATCAGGGTGATGAAGAAGATGCCACTATAGAAGCCAACGTGGTAGGCGCTGAGGACCACTTTGCACATGACGTCACCAAACACCCACTGGTCTCTAGCGTGGTGGGCCAGGAACGGCAAGGAGCAGACCAGGAGCATGTCAGCCAAGGCCAGGTTCAGGAGACACACGTCGGTCATGCTGCGTAGTGTCACCCCCAGCAGGATGACCCACAGGACCAGAGTGTTCCCCAGAAACCCCAGGATGAAGAAGAGGGAGTACAGCACTGGCAGGAAGCTAGCTCCGTGTGCCTCATATTTGCAATGGCCATAGTCATAGTTATTGTAGTCACCATATTCGTATGTGGTAACCTCAAATGCACTGTAAAAGATCAGAAGAGGAGAATGAACCAAGCAGCAATGGTAAGAATTCACATTCTTAAAGCCACAATCTGAAAGATGTGCTTATTATCAAAATGTGGTCCACCAACCTCAATATATACAGTACAATGGAGTAAATGCAAATAGCACATATTTCTACGAGCAACATTGCCCAATTGCACTTTTTCCTGAAAATGTGTGTTTCTAAAAGTCAAGACATTTTAAATCTTAACTTACCCATATGTATAACTGGATGAGTTCTCATATGAGTAACTGGATGAATTATCATTCTCAACACTCACAGCGCTGAAGGGAATGGTTGTGGTGTTCCCCCTGGAATTCATTACCAATGATTTGATAATGTTGTAATTATTATAAGATATTATGATAAATGTATTAATTGATGATCCTATTAATATTCAAATAAAGCAATTTGTCAAATTTAAAATATAAAGTCCCACCTTGCCGTGGTGTGAACAGGATATCCAGTGATATTCATACCTGAAATAAAATGTAAAAAATGAACACTGAAATTGCTTTCATTATTCATTGCTAATTAAAGTTTTTCTCAGTCGCTTTGGTACAAAAACTGCTTGTTCAACCTTCACATGATCTAGTCACTTGTGCACAAGATAAGAGCAATTTATCATTGTTTTGGTCAAATTGCAATTGCTTTTGTACATGCATGCAATTGATCATGTACAATTTGTCTGCTGTTTTTTACATGATCAATTGCTTATGTCATGTTGATCAAAATATAATATACTGGATGTCTGTTGAGTTGTCTTACTCCCCAAAACATCTAGGAATAAGTTCATTGAATATGTCTTTAATTGCAAAATGGTTGAACTCATTGTCATAATCGGTCAAGCAAGTTTTCCATACAGTACATTCCAATTGTGCTTACAGAATGTTGTTGTGAATTTGTCCAGAATTGTGTGGAACATTAGATCAACCAGACCAACCTCTATGTAAAATAGCTTGGCGGTGCACCTAATGAACCTTTAATTGGCAAGCATATCTAAACAGAGCACAACACAGTGTTACAATTTCTGACAATGGAAGAACAACAAGGAAATGAACAGGGTCAACATCCGGGAAGAAGAGGACTAAGGATGCGTGGAGGAAGGGTAGGGAGGCAAAACAGAGGAAGAGGTAGAAGAGGCCGAGGAGACAGGCATATTTCAGATGAAATAAGGGCCACTATTGTGGACCATGTTCTCAATCATGGCCTTACAATGGCTGACGCTGGTTGAAGGGTGCAGCCGAATGTTGGGAGAACAACCGTGTCCTCAATCATTCAAACGTTTCGCAGAGAGAACAGGTTTGTAATCCAAGAATGTGCACTGCACTGTAATACTACATACTTTTTTTTTACACTGAAATCTTCCTCAATCTTGTGTTTGGCATCACTGTATTTCCCCACATAGGACTGCAAGACTACCTCACAGGGGTGGGAGAGGGCCCCTTTTCACACCTCAACAGCAGGAGGCTATTTGCACCATGGTCAGAGAAAATAATTCCATTAGACTAAGGGAGATTCAGAGTGCCATTATAGAAGACAACAATGTCTTTGTAAACATCCAATCTGTTAGCATCTCAACTATCGACAGGGTGCTTAAAGAAACCATACGAGCATGAAACAGCTGTACCATGTACCATTTGAAAGGAATGGTGACAGAGTGAAGGAGCTATGATACCAGTATGTACAGGTAAAATATGTGCATACAGTAATTACAGTAAGTGTGTGCTGTATACATTTGCTTTGGCTGTAGAAAAGAACATGTAATATGTGTATATTTGAAGTAACTTTATGTTGTCCAAAATGAAATACGTATAACTCATAAAAATTATTTTGTATGTTCTGGGATATAGCGTATAATGGAACTGGAATCAAGTGAACCACATCACAACTTCATATACCTGGATGAAGCTGGCTTCAACCTGACCAAAATCAGAAGGCGTGGTCGAAATGTCATTGGACTACTGTGGATGTGCCAGTCCAACGGGAAGGGAACATCACTATGTGTGCTGCTTTGTCAGAGAATGGTGTGGTAACACGTATCCCCCTTATAGGGCCATACAACACACAGCGTCTCCTCACCTTCTTAGACACCCTATACAGGGATCTCATACCAGCTGATGAGAGAGGTCAGGTTCGTGATGAGTTACCAAAGTATGTGGTACTTTGGGATAATGTGAGTTTCCATTGCTCAAACACCATCAGGCAATGGTTTGTGACCCACCACAGAACTATTACTTTTACTGATTACTGATTATGGAATTCCTCCCGCCCTATTCCCCATTCCTTAACCGAATTGAGGAGTTCTTCTCAGCGTGGAGGTGGAAGGTCTACAATCGCCAGCCACATAACCAAATGACCCTGGTGGATACCATGGATGCAGCATGTGAGGACATCACAGTCGACGCCTGCAGAGGCTGGATAAGACACTCTAAAAAGGTATTTCCTCGCTGCATCGCAAGAGAAGATATCCGCTGTGATGTAGATGATAATCTTTGGCCCAACAGACTGGAAGGTCAGGACCCCATACCATTGTGATTGTACAGAAAGAAGCATTTCCTGTGGTAACCTTTTCTATGTTGACATAGTCTTTTTTTCTTTGTGCTATGAAATAGTTTTGTGTTTTTATTTCTGAATCGCAATGAAGGCTGCACATAAAGGAATGTGTGATTTTGTACTGTTGAAATGTATAAATTCCATACAGAAAAAGTGCAGCCTTGTGCATTTTCAATCATTGTCAAAAACAATGTAGCCATAGTGTACATCAGAAAATACCTAAAGAGTACAGTTTTATATTGACAACACGACTAAGCTTTTTGACAAAACTAAGCATCTTCTTTGTGAACAATGACATTCTGGCACTGACATGTTCATTGACATAAAGATTTACTTTTGAGGAATGGACTAGAGATTTTGAGCAAGTTACAGGCTTTTGCAGGTCGTCCATTGTGTTGTGCTGTTTGTAATAATTGTTTTGAGAAATCGACTTACTGGTTTGCAAATGTTAAGAATGATTCGAGAAATGTACCAAAGTGACTGAGAAAAACTGTAAAGGACTGCAATTCATTTTATGAAAGTTGCTAATAAAATTAAGTAAAAAAAACTACTTGAACAAAATATATTGAATGACATAAAGCTGAAGCCTGCAAAGACACTATGTGGCAAATTCAAGATACTGTACAACACTATGCACAGCAAAGTAACTTTTGCAAAGCATCCTAAAACCAACCCTCACATACAATATAGTAAGCACCATATACTCACTGTCAAAGTGGGTTGAGTTCTCTCTTTGTGGGTTTAACACTTCGGTGTGACAGTTCTGGAGGCTGCAGGGACTCTTAATTAACAAGATGGGTGATCATGGGACCCTATGTCTGCGGGGGGGATGTGGCCAAACCCATACTGCAAAGCTGGGTGCATATTTAAGTCCTAATTGCATGCATTTGTACCTGCACATCCCCTGTGCATAATGAATGCAATGAACACTACAGGAACCTGGAGGAATCCATGTTGCAGGTTTAGTTTATTGAACACTGTGGACCCTTTTTCAAAATCAATAATGTGTTATCTTATTTGAACAGTGTCATTACGCCCAAAGGCTTGATCTTTACTGGAGACTTCACCACCAAGCAGGATATCCTGTAGAAGACGCATACTCACAGTGCTGCTCAGGCATCTAACTTTACTGAGAAGTGGTTAGCTGAACACTTTGAAATATCTTTGCACCATGACTGAGGGATGCATTGGTTCTAGCATCATTCCTACCATTCCATTTAGAAAATATGGTGACTGCTGATATAATTCCTGTCTTTGAATTGAAATGCATTCAAATCAAATCAAATTGTATTTGTCACATGTGCTGAATACAACAGGTGTAGACCTTAGCGTAAAATGCTTACGTACAAGCCCTTAACCAACAATGCAGTTCAAGAAATAGAGTTACCTTGATTGAGTGACTAGATTGATATGTGACCTTTCTGGGTGAAAATAAAATCGAAGTAAAACTACTGTAAAAAAAGATTTGAACCTATTGACAGATTCAGCAGGATTGTTGTCTGTCTCATCTTTGAATTTAGCATCTTCAGCTGAATAGTATTGTGGAGCAGACTGGAGTATGGTGGTGTACAACAGCAGTATAAAATGACAACACAATGCAGAGCAAAATGTTTGCGCAGAGCAAAATTCACAAATACCAACTCAGCCAACAAAAGTAAAACAAGTTCAAGTTAATACCAAAACAGGTCCTCAATCAAAGGAGGGTCAAAATTCTAACAAAATAATATTTGCCCAGCAAATGTAGCCATTGAGTAGCCCGATAGCCACTGGTCATCCAGCAGCAGTCCTCTGGCCACAACCCTGCACCTGGTTGTTTTTTGAAGTTATAACAATAATGTGTGCATACAATACGAATAAAAGTTGAGATTATCTCTATGCAAAACATGTTGATATTATGCTATAGCAAAAAATATGTACATTAAATAAGTACATGGGTAATCAAAACATAAACAGCCCATCACCCTCAAGCAAATAGTCAGAGCTCGTAAAAATAAATGTACAGTTAAATATTATACAGTTACACTTAATTTATGCGTGTGTGTAGAATCAGTTTGAATGTGTGTGCGTGTTGGTGTCAGACTTGTTGCTCCGGTAAAATGCATCTTTCAGCAGAACAATCACACAGGTGTGTTAGAAGTCTCGTTTTCTGATCCTCTGCTGCTCACCATTGTATGTTTGCTGAGCTTCTTACACAGTGGATATCTAGAGAGCACAGTGCCCAAACACTTTCTGAATTTCTCTCCTACAAAAGCGTAGATGACTGGGTTGACACAGCAGTGAGCCAGCGCTATGGTCTCTGTCACCTCCATAGCTGTATCAACCTGTGTTGAAACCTCACAGCTATTCCCAATGTTAAACATCTGAAGGGTCTGGAGGAAAACCACAACATTGTAAGGGACCCAGGAGACTACAAACACACCCACAATGGCGAATATCAGTTTCATGGCCCTGTCTTTCTTGGAGTTCCTTAACCTCTGTAGTACAGTGAGAATACTGATGTAACAAAATAAAATTATGGGCAGACATAGGACGAGCCCCACTCCATTTTCACCAAAGTTCCGGAACAACTTCCATGTCTTCTCTGTGTTCTTTGGGTAAATCCGCTGGCAACTTGAACCACTGTCCTCGCCACCCTCCCTCACCACCGCTGCGAAGATGGCCTCAGGGAGAGCAGCGCCGATGGACGCTACCCAGACGATGACGCTCGCCAGCGCTCCATAGCGCAGCGTCCTGGCCCTCATGGCGGCCACGGCGTGAACGATGGCCAAGTAGCGATCCACACTCATCAGGGTCACGAACAGGATGCTGCTGTAGAAGCCCGCCTGGTAAACACCAGCCATGATCTTACATGGACTGTCCCCTTCAAACTCATGACCCTGGGCGAGGCAGGCCCAGAGAGGCAGAGAGAGGGCGAGGAGCAGGTCAGACAGGGCTAGGTTCAGCAGACAGATGTCTGTCATGGTCTTCAGTTTCATGTACTTTAGGAGGACCCAGAGCACCAGACAGTTGCCTGTCAGACCCAGGGTGAACACCAGGTAGAAGAGAATGGGCTGGTAGTTGGACCCTGTAGTTAGACTGGTGCCAGTGCTACAGGGGCTGCTCGTGTTGTCATAGTCATAGTCATAGTCATAGTCCTTGCTGGCGGATTCGGATGTGTTCATCTTACTGAGGAAAAAAAGATGGTGTGAATTGTTAGTTGACAATCAATGCTGCATTGTGTGCATCCTATTGTCATAGAGATCCTATTAATTTACTAGAGGAGCTATGTCATAAACCCTCAAAGTTCCAGAATGGGATTAAAATGGCAGGCCATATTGGTCAGGGAGAAAGTAATGGCAGTAAAGGCATAATCCTGATTTTACTTATGCGGAAATGTGATATTAGAAAGGCATGTTATAGGCATGTGATGTTAGAAAATGTGTAATAGAATTATTGCCAACCTAAAATATGAACATATTTTTATGAATTTAGTTTAATTATAAATACAGTTTATACAGGTTTAATGCTACGTTTCTGTATAAATAGCCTCTAAAATACACTGAGACAAGCTACCTGGACAGCTGATGAAACTGAGGAGCATTCTGTCTGTAATAAAGCCCTTTTGTGGGGAAAAGCTCATTCTGATTGGCTGGGCCTGGCTCTCCAGTGGGTGGTCCTGGCTCCCAAGTGGGTGGACCCTCCCAGGCCCACCCATGGCTGCACCCCTGCTCAGTCATGTGAAATCCAAAAATTAGGGCCAAATGAATTTATTTCAATTGACTGATTTCCTTATATGAATTGTAACTCAATAAAATCGTTGAAATTGTTGCATGTTGCGTTTATATTTTTGTTCAGTAAACAGACCATAAATGTCGCTACAGAGGGTGGTGCGAGCTCCCTGCCTCCCAGGACCTCAATATCAGGCAGTGTGAAAGGAAGGCCCGGACAATTGTTAGACTCCAGCCACCCAAGCCATAGACTCTTTTCTCTGCTTTCGCACGGCAAGCGGTACCGGAGCAACAAGTCTGACACCAACGCGCACACACATTCAAACTGATTCTACACACACGCACACACACTCACATAAAATCATCATATACACTACTGCTACTCTGTTTATTATTTATCCTGATGCCTAGTCACCTTACCCCTTTACATATCTAACCCTACCACTCCAGTATCTCTGCACATTGTATACTGTATATGGTATTGGCTCTGACCCTATATATAGCTTACTTAATTCTCGTGTTCTTATTTCTATTTCTTGTGTGTTTGTGTTTTTTATTTTACTTTATAGTACTACTGGTATTTTTTTTTTTTTTTTCACCTTTATTTATCCAGGTAGGTCAGTTGAGAACAAGTTCTCATTTACAACTGCGACCTGGCCAAGACAAAGCAAAGCAGTGCGACAAAAAACAGTTACACATGGGAAATAAACAAACGCACAGTCAATAACACAATAGAAAATCTATATACAGAGTGCAAATGTAGTGCAAAATGCAGTAAGGTTAAGAAGGTAGGACAATAAATGGGCCATAGTGGTGAAATAAATTACAGATTAGCATTAACACTGGAATGATGGATGTGCAAATGATGATGTGCAAATAGAGATACTGGAGTGCAAAATGAGCGGAAGTAAAAAATAAATATGGGGATGAGGTAGTAGGGTGGGCTATTTACAGAAGGGCTATATACAGGTGCAGTGATCAATAAGCAGCTTTGACAGCTGATGCTTAAAGTTAGTGGGGGAGATAGGAACCTCTAGCTTCAAGGATTTTTGCAATTCGTTTCAGTCATTGGCAGCAGAGAACTGGAAGGAATGGCGGCCAAAGGAGGTGT
Organism: Thymallus thymallus; assembly: GCA_023634145.1. Classification (NCBI taxonomy): domain Eukaryota; kingdom Metazoa; phylum Chordata; class Actinopteri; order Salmoniformes; family Salmonidae; genus Thymallus; species Thymallus thymallus. Next base: position 17,736,081 of record CM042415.1, on the reverse strand, counting down.
TGGCTTTGGGGGTGGCCAGTGAAATATACCTGCTGGAACGCATACTACGGGTGGGTGTTGCTATGGTGACCAGAGAGCTGAGATAAGGCGGGGATTTACCTAATAAAGACTCATAGATGACCTGGAGCCAGTGGGTTTGGCGACGAATATGTAGTGAGGGCCAGCCAACGAGAGAATACAGGTCGCAGTGGTGGGTAGTATATGGGGCTTTGGTAACAAAACGGATGGCACTGTGATAGACTACATCCAATTTGCTGAGTAGAGTGTTGAAGGCTATTTTGTATATGACATCGCCGAAGTCAAGGATCGGTAGGATGGTAAGTTTTACAAGGGCATGTTTGGCAGCATGAGTGAAGAAGGCTTTGTTGCGAAATAGGAAGCCGATTCTAGATTTAATTTTGGATTGGAGATGGTTAATGTGAGTCTGGAAGTGGAGTTTACAGTCTAACCAGACACCTAGGTATTTGTAGGTGTCCACGTATTCTAAGTCAGACCCGTCGAGAGTAGTGATGATAGTCCGGTGGGCGGGTGCGGGCAACGTTCTATTGAAAAGCATGCATTTAGTCTTACTAGCATTTAAGAGCAGTTGGAGGCCACGGAAGGAGTGTTGTATGGCATTGAAGCTTGTTTGAAGGTTAGTTAACACAGTGTCCAAAGAGGGGCCAGATGTATACAGAATGGTGTTGTCTGCGTAGAGATGGATCAGAGAGTCACCAGCAGCGAGAGCAACATCGTTGATGTATATAGAGAATAGGGTTGGCCCAAGAATTGAACCCTGTGGCACCCCCATAGAGACTGCCAGGGGACCGGACAGCAGGCCCTCCGATTTTACACACTGAACTCTGTCTGAGAAGTAGTTGGAGAACCAGGCGAGGCAGTCACTTGAGAAGCCAAGGCTGTTGAGTCTGCCAATAAGAATGCGGTGATTGACAGAGTCGAAAGCCTTGGCCAGGTCGATGAAGACGGCTGCACAGTACTGTCTTCTATCGATGGCGGTTATGATATCGTTCAGTACCTTGAGCGTAGCTGAGGTGCACCCATGACCAGCTCGGAAACCAGATTGCATAGCAGAGAAGGTATGGTGGGATTCGAAGAATTTAGTGATCTGTTTATTAACTTGGCTTTCGAAGACTTTAGAAAGGCAGGGCAGGATGGATATAGGTCTATAACAGTTTGGGTCTAGAGTGTCTCCCCCTTTGAAGAGGGGGATGACCGCGGCAGCTTTCCAATCTCTAGGGATCTCAGGTGATACAAAAGAGAGGTTGAACAGGCTGGTAATAGGGGTTGCAACAATTTTGGCTGATAATTTTAGGAAGAAAGGGTCCAGATTGTCTAGCCCAGCAGATTTGTAGGGGTCCAGATTTAGCAGCTCTTTCAGAACATCAGCTGTCTGGATTTGGGTGAAGGAGAAGCGGAGGGGGGCTTGGGCAGGTTGCTGTGGGGGTACAGAGCTGTTGGCCGGGGTAGAGTTAGCCAGGTGGAAAGCATGGCCAGCCGTAGCAAAATGCTTGTTGAAATGTTCGATTATCGTGAATTTATCGGTGGTGACAGTGTTTCCTAGCCTCATTGCAGTGGGCAACTGGGAGGAGATGCTCTTATTCTCCATAGACTTTACAGTGTCCCAGAACTTTTTGGAATTAGTACTACAGGATGCAAATTTCTGTTTGAAAAATCTGGCCTTTGCTTTTCTAACTGACTGTGTATATTTGTTTGCTTTCCCTGAAAAGTTGCATATCGCGGGGGCTATTCGATGCTAATGCAGTGCGCCACAGGATGTTTTTGTGTTGGTCAAGGGCAGTCAAGTCTGGGGTGAACCAAGGGCTATATCTATTCTTAGTTCTAAGTTTTTTGAAAGGGGCATGCTTATTTAGGATGGTGAGGAAAGCACTTTTAAAGAACAACCAGGTCAATATCCTTCCAGGTTACCCGGGCCAGATCGATTAGAAAGGCCTGCTCGCAGAAGTGTTTTAGGGAGCGTTTGACAGTGATAAGGGGTGGTCGTTTGACCGCGGACCCATTACGAACACAGGCAATGAGGCAGTGATCGCTGAGATCCTGGTTGAAAACAGAGGAGGTGTATTTGGAGGGCAAGTTAGTCCGAATGATATCTATGATAGTACCCATGTTTACGGATTTAGGGTTGTACCTGGTGGGTTCCTTGATAATTTGTGTGAGATTGAGGGCATCTATTTTAGATTGAAGAACAGCCGGGGCGTTAAGCATATCCCAGTTTAAATCACCTAACAGTACAAACTCTGAAGATAGATGGGGGGCAATCAATTCACATATGGTTTCCAGGGCACAGCTGGGGGCTGAGGGGGGTCTGTAACAGGCGGCAACAGTGAGAGACTTATTTCTGGAAAGGTGGATTTTTAAGAGTAGAAGCTCAAACTGTATGGGCACAGACCTGGACAGTATGACAGAACTCTGTTATCTCTGCAGTAGATTGGCAGTTCTATCTTGACGGGAAATATTGTAGTTGGGGATGGAAATTTCAGAATTTTTGGTGGCCTTCCTGAGCCAGGATTCAGACACAGCTAGGACATCAGGGTTGGCAGAATGTGCTAAAGCAGTGAATAAATCAAACTTAGGGAGGAGGCTTCTGATGTTAACATGCAAGAAACCAAGGCTCTTGCGGTTACAGAAGTCAACAAATGAGAGCGCCTGGGGAATAGGTGTAATGCTGGGAGCTACAGGACCTGGGTTTACCTCTACATCACCAGAGGAACAGAGGAGGAGTAGGATAAGTGTACGGCTAAGGGTTTAAGAACTGGTCGTCCAGTACGTTGGGTACATAGAATAAAAGGAGCAGATTTCTGGGCGTGGTGGACTAGATTGAGGGCATAATGTATAGACAAGGGTATAGTAGGATGTGAGTTCAGTGGAGGTAAACCTAGGCATTGGGTAATGAAGAGAGAGGTTGCATCTCTGGAGACACCAGTTAAACCAGGTGAGGTCTCTGCATGTGTGGGGGGTGAGACAAAGGAGCTATCAGAGGCATGTTGAGCGGGACTGGGGGCTCTACAGTGAAATAAAACAATAATAGCTAACCTAAACAGCAGCAGACAAGGCATATTGAAATAAGAAAGGGGCATAAAAACAAACCAAGGTTAATTAAGAGAGCTAAAACAACGACGGGTAAAGGCGATGTATGGACAAAGAGGGTCAGATAGAGAAATGTGATGTGCTACACACAGGACCTAGGGCCTAGCAGATAAACAGAATGAAATACCATATAACTGAACAGTCCCGCAGGCATTATTGTGTAAATTCCAATTCTTTATAGTTATTGTATAATTTCCAATTCCTTATAGCTCCCTGAATATACTTATCTTGGAATGTTTTAAAGCAGAAACAAGATCTCTTTGTCCTCAGCAGATGAGAGTAGGGTGTAGGCAACCCCCTACCACTCAGCAGGTTGACCTTTGACCAGGGGAATGTTACCAGAGTCAGGAGACTCCCCCAGGGGTAAAGGCTTCCTGTGTACCTCCCATTTTTCTGACTTAGAACTAGACATGTATTCTGTGCCAATGTTATCTCCAAATAAGGAGGAAACAAGAAATAGCATCAGGAGTTTTGAGACCAGGTTGGAGGAAAATAGGATGGGTGGAGCTGTGATAACTGTGTCTAATGAATAAACATTTAACAACTTGTACATAAGCCAAAAACTTAGAGATGTACGGGAGTGGTTCCTGCGGGGAGTGGTTCGTGCGGGACACTCGGCTTCGTTGTCTTTTTGCAATAAAGTCTATCTTGCTTCTACAAACTCCAGAAGTGCCTTCGTTTTTAAGAGGAAGAGTTTTTTCTACTACAAATTGGCGCCCAACGTGGGGCTGGAAGGGATTGTGGGTGCTTGGCCATCGGGGCATCTGGACGAAATACGCAAACTATAAAACACCAATGGCCATGGTGTAAAAGGTATGCAAAGTTCTTACTATAAGTTTGCGTGATTCGATCGGTTGCCACCGGGGGTCAGGTACTAAATTCAGGTCTCTCCAGAATACGGGCTAAATTTAATTGTTTAAAGTAAAAGGCACAGAGTTTGTAGAAGAAAGAAATATAGTATGATAGAAGTGTGATGAATGTGTGTGAATCCCTGTCTGTACTAATACACAAAGTTACCCGAAGTGCAAGGAACGTATTGTAGGAGTGCATAGGCAGGTAGAGGCCCTGTGAGTACTTTATAGATACATATCGAAGTGCGTATAGGTATACTATGGGGTTACAATGAGCAGGGTAGTTAGTTGGGTTATTGGAATCTGTCGAAGTGCGTACAGCCCCATATTGAAACACCTATCGAAGAGCGTATAGTGTGTTGTGTTGAGTTATGGGAATCTATCGAAGAGCGTATAGCCCCATATGGAAACACCTATCGAAGAGCGTATAGCCCCATATGGAAACACCTATCGAAGAGCGTATAGCCCCATATGAGTGTAAATCCTGCAAATACCGCCTTTAGTACATCCTAGAGGGACTGAATGGACAGGCAACCTGTAGAAAACAGACTTGGCACATGCTAGGGTTCTGAAAGAACAGGTTTAATATATAAGTTGAATGATGGGAATCTATCGAAGAGCGTATAGCCCCATATGAGTGTAAATCCTGTGAATACCGCCTTTAAGTACAACCTGAAGGGACTGGATGGACAGGGAACCTGTAGAAAACAGACTTGGCTTATGCTAGGGTTCTGAAAAAACAGGTTAAATATATGAGAAACCGGTATTATAAATGCGCATAACATATATTGTAAAATAAATAGTAGGAACCTACATTGTATGAATAATATTTAGAGGAACATATACTATGGATTTAATGGAAGAGGAGATGTGCGTCTTCCCGGGAAGTTGCCCGGTAGAAAGGTTGCATTCGATCACTGCGGCCCAGGGAAAAGATAAGGTATGTGGAAGTGAGACTGTGAAGGAGGTGCGTTTGAAAAGTTAATCTTGAAACCCCGCTGTGTGCGCGTTTACCCAAGTTACTTATATTGTAAATCTAAGCTGTAGAATTGTAATCATGTATATTGTATGGTATGGAACAGGAAGTGTGAATCTAAGCGATGGGCTGCGTTTAGAGGCTTGTATCAAAGGAGTGGTATTTGAGCTGGTATTGTGCAAATTTAGAGGACGCACGTAATGAGGTATTTTAAGGTGTTACATGGGGGAAGTTTAAAAGAGTACTCGGAGAAGGTATGAAAGATTAAGGCCTGTGGTTGTATGTTGGAATGAGACGATAAACTGACGAGTTTTGTCGTGATTGTGTGTGGAACGGTAATAACCAACATGTGGCATCGTTTGTCTCTGATTGTTGATTGTTGTATGTCGTGTGACATTTTACTCCTCATTAACCGAGGTTGTGTGTAATAGATGGTATTATATATTGACTGACATGATAAATGAATTGGCATTTTAAGTTACAATACATGTAGACGACCCTAGTAGATGATGGAGTTATAATTTTGGTGTATCTTAAATACATTCCAATGAAGGGCGTTTGCCTGGGCTGTGTGGTATTAACGTTTGAGCTTGATAAGAAACAAATGTGGGGGTTTTGCTGTGACGGTAATAGGAAAGCCTCTGGCTGTATTGGGACGATGGAGTAACAGATGTGTTACTGACCCATGATAATTTAGAAGGGAATAGTTTTGAAGTAGTTTACTAAGTGGAGGTAGTGTATTACGAAGACACAGAATAGCAACATAGGGAACAGGCAGAGACAATAAGGAGGAACTAGACAATATAGAAACTAGAAAGGTGTCAGTAAAATAGGTTAAAATATGAGATTGTCTCAATTGATAGGACAGTATTGATAGAACATGGGTTAGTTGTATTTTGTGTTTTAGTTGACAGTCTTACTTAATAGGACAATATTGATCAACTTTTATTTGTGGTTTATTTCACTTTTGACTAGACAGGATAATTATAGGTTCTAATTTACTATGATGGCCCTCACTGAGGCATGTAAACTAGGTAGTGGTGTACATGTTAATAGATATTCTGATTTAGCATATATGATTGGTGTTTGCCTACTATGAGTAGGGGTTTGGAAAAGCAGTGATTTTATGAATGCATATGGAAATATTAGGAAAATAATACGTTACAGATTGAGGCCCTGCTGGAAGCTATGTTGCTCCCAGCTAGGTTGGCATTTTGAGGGTTTGTGCCTGCAAGGCAATCAAGACAATATTAGCTTAGGTAATAAAGTTGCTGCTGAAAGGTTTCACACCCATGTTGTGTATCTGGTTTTTGCTATGGCCTCGCCTGTTGTTGAGTTGCAACAACAACAGGGGACTGACCGTATGTCTCACTCCCTATGGGAGACCAGAGGTTGCTCCCAGGGCCCTGATGGCCCTCTGTGACAACACCTTTCAGGTAAATTTGTGTTGCTAGAGTAGCTTATTCCGTAGGTTTGCTGAATAGGCTCATGGTCGGTGAGTCATTCATCAAGAGGGAATAGGGTACATAAGGTTTTAGGTTTTTTACGAGATTGGTTTGGCCTAGACTTAGCAGAAGTTAAAAGAACATAGGAAACAACATAGTTATAGAATATGAGACTATTTTTTAATATGCGTTATGTGTATTTAATATAACATTGCCAAGTAGACATCTCTTAAACTAGGTAATTTTACTTAGTGGTGTATTTACACACATTGCATTAGACTTTATTGATATGATTGAGAGAAAGAAGATAAAGTGCTCTTGTCTAGTGATAAGTGACAGAGTCATACGAGGGTTATACCTGCTGTGATGCCAACATAGTAGCTAACAGTCTGGAAAACCCAGGAGGTCTCAGCCAGAGAGGACAGAGACGAAATCCCTGTCCTGATCGGAGACTGAGTAAAACTGAGGGGCTTCAGGAGGAAGTAGGTCAGAATAGATGTGTTATATCTCAACGAGATAAAGAAGGTAATGAGGAGGTAGAGGAGAGAGTGGATGTGTTCAGAGAAGATAGTATAATTTCTTGTGGAGGAAAGGAGGAAAGCAGATTAATGTGTAGGAAGTTAGCTAAGGCCTAGAACAGATTTTAAAACAACCTAAACGGTATATAACTGTCTTTTGGAGATGTTAAAAGGAACTCAGATGCAATTTGAACCCTGTGGTTGTCAGGACCTGGAGGGCCTGGTGAGCAAACTGCCAAGAAACCATGATGGGGCCAGAAATTGGATTGGGGCTTTTGAAGAGCAGACGATGGGGAAACTGCTGGCGGTGGGGGACCTGAAGGCAGTGTTGGCCAGGGTGGTGGGAAAGGCCAAAATGGATGAGGTATTGGCAGTAGGTGGCATGGGGGATCTGACAGAGGAACGGGTGATGGATGGAGAACTGTTCGATCAATACAGAACAAGGGTGTGGAGGGCCCTAAGGAACGAATATCCAACAAGAATTAATCAGCAGGAGACTGAAAGGACTCCAGAGACAGACCCACTGATAACAACAATGTTCAGGACGACTCTGGTGGAATCCATGTTGACAGCGGTCAAGAGCAGACTGGACAATGTGGTGGGACTGACATCAAAAACCCACGAGGAATTCTGTGACCATGTTGTCCATGCAGTGGAAGAATATCGAAAAGATGAACAAAGACTGGCAGACCAGGTCAGAGACATCCAGAGAAAGCTGACACAAATGCAGCTGGATGAACTAACAAAAAAGGACAAAAAGAAAACACAGGCTCCTCTAACCCTGTCACCTCTACCTGTGCCAGTCACTCATGGAGGCCCGCAACCGCCACCTCAACAGCAGGGTCCAAGGGCACCTGCTCCGCCAGTAGTGAATGTGTATACACAGCAATCCCCGGGAGGCTGGCAAAATAAAATCAACAGAAATGCACCTCGAACACAGGGGTATCAACCGCAGTATCAGGCACGGCAGAATAGAGGTCAAAAAGGACAACCAGGTGTCTGCTGGGGGTGCAATCAAGCAGGGCACACCAGAAGGAATTGTCCTACTGATCCGTGGATGCCTAGGCATCCACAACAGGACACTTGGCAAGGAAATGGTCCTACCCAGATGCATGGCAGCAATCTCAAACACAGGCTCCACAGGGACCAGTGAACCACTGGGGAAGACCAAATCAAGGATACTAGTGGTACTCAGAGAATTCTAAAGGGGAGGGTCAGTTTACAGCAATAACCATGCAAGCTGATGATGAACCTATGCTACAGGTTTGGGTGAATAATAGAGGCACACCCATGATGATAGATACTGGAGCAATGTATTTGAGTATAAATCCAAATTTTGCCTAACCTCTCCATGTCATGTAAATTTACGAAGACAATAGGATTCTTGGGACAAATGCTGCTAATTTCTATGACAGCACCACTAAATTTAGAAGCAGGAAGGACAACCGCCTGCATATCGGAATTGTAATCAGAACATACTCCAGTAAATGTATTAGGAAAGGATGCACTATGTCGAATGGGTATTCAAATTAAGTATACATTAGAAGGGATAGAAATAGACAGGGAAGGAACAGGACAATAAAAGGTGAAGATTACAGGCAGCAAATATATACAGGCAAAGGAAGCCTGTGTATTGGATAGGAGGTATAGGAGAACTAGTGCAGGAAGTGTTATATTAATGGGATAAGTCTATTATATAAAATTTAAAGATGAAGAAGAAGTAGCCCTGCAATAGATGACATACTGAGAATGCAAGAGAGAGCAGAGAGATATGAGCCCAATAGATTGGGTGAAAGGGGGGCGACGAGACACAAATGGATTGCGGAGAACACATGGAGGACTGGTAGTAGCTCTACTTGTACTGTTGCAATTACTTGTTACAAATACGCATGGTTTTGACCATTGCGCAAGGGGGGAGGTGATGAGGAATTAAAAAAACAGGTTTTTGGTCCATACATGCAAGTAATAGTAGATATAAGACGAGCAGAGTGTGAAACGTGTGCATTAAATAATATCAGGAAGAGGTTAGCAGCACCAATTGGACATATTCCAGGACCAGAAGGACCATTTAAACACCTGGTAATGGACTATGTAGATATGATCAAATCTGTGAGAGTACACTGATGAATCAGGTGGGTGTTTTTATCTCTGGCACTAATGACTTATAGCATAAAAACTAATCAAATAACACATCTAACTCTGCTTGAACTGCTTACAGTTCAACTTATTCAGTCAATTCTTAGAGGGTCTTGTGATGGTCCACCTTTTAGAGAATATGGGAATATGGAGGGAGAATTGAATGAGTACATTAGACTATTAACTGCTCTGCATAAAGTTGTTTATCTACAGGAGACATACAGGGTTCCAGAGCAGGAGGTGGACCCAATTCGAGCAGTCGAGCCAGGGGAAAGAGTCTACATCAGGGACTTCCAGAGGAGGTGGAATGAATCGAGATGAGAGGGTCCTTACACGGTCACCCAGGCCACACCAACCGCTGTTTGAGTAGAGGGAAGTTCGACCTGGTGCCATCTCAACCACTGCACCAGAATACCATGACGGGTACAGCGATCCAACGATGAGGGAGCAGAAGATGCGGTAAAGCCCATCCAGGGAAGGAGATGACACAAGGACAGAAGACGAAGGGGAGAGGGAGGATGCTCAGGCAGAATCATCACTCTCTGTTGAGACTCCAGCTATGGGGGACACTGGCAATGTGAATGTTGCTGTTGAGCTACGTGCTCTGGTTGATGCCTGCAGTACAGGGCCAGACATTGATGAGCCCCAAAGCAACCACCTTACAAATGGGACAATTCGAAGCTAGAAGAAAGACAATGACTGGTACTACTAAAGGTGTTTCAGCGCTGATCATTAACAGGCATGAGAGGATCAAGTGGGTACCATGGACTCGTGAACAACGAATGACTGGCAGAGTTCCTAATAGTTATAAGAAGGAAGGGATAATGTGTTCTGTTGATTTGATTGACAATAATACATCAGTCTCTGCATCTGCAGAGGTGTCAATAGAAGTGAGGGAATGGATGTGGAAAAAGTAAACAGCTATGAAACATTAGATGGACAATTGTGTACAGTAGAGTAAATCTTTCACAAAAAAAGTGGTAATTGTACCAGAACCAACCTATAGATGATGTGCTATATGGCAGAATACAAGATGTAACATAAAGAAATTTGAATATCAAATGTGAGAAGCAAAATGTAGGGAAGGTATGGGGAGTTCTATTGATAGGATAAGATTGAAAATGAGTAGAAGCAGAAATGAGTAACATTTTCTAAATATCCACTAAAATTAACAAAGCCACCAATTGGAAGAGATGATGTTAGTAAATATGAGTATGAATGTTTTTACAGTTACACAGGCTTAAATTCAGGAGGGAATATCACAGTTAAATGTAATGTGACATATATTCTAGGATGGAGTCCTAGTTCTGGAAGGAGTGATTATTTACCAAAGGCATTGCAAGAGGCCTTATACAGATAAACATGGAATGAAATGCTCAAACAATGTATTCTACTGTGAACACCTGAGGATGACACTGTACTCACATGCTGTATATGTTCCTCACTATATTTCTGTGTTTAACATCATCCTTTTGTGTTTGTAGTTGAGAGGAGGAATGTACTCCCGTATGTATTAATGCACCCATTATGTTAGTATAAATTAACATTATTTTTGTGGGACTTGTTTAGTCCCAAAGGGGGGATTGTTGTGTAAATTCCAATTCTTTATAGTTATTGTATAATTTCCAATTCCTTATAGCTCCCTGAATATACTTATCTTGGAATGTTTTAAAGCAGAAACAAGATCTCTTTGTCCTCAGCAGATGAGAGTAGGGTGTAGGCAACCCCCTACCACTCAGCAGGTTGACCTTTGACCAGGGGAATGTTACCAGAGTCAGGAGACTCCCCCAGGGGTAAAGGCTTCCTGTGTACCTCCCATTTTTCTGACTTAGAACTAGACATGTATTCTGTGCCAATGTTATCTCCAAATAAGGAGAAAACAAGAAATAGCATCAGGAGTTTTGAGACCAGGTTGGAGGAAAATAGGATGGGTGGAGCTGTGATAACTGTGTCTAATGAATAAACATTTAACAACTTGTACATAAGCCAAAACCTTAGAGATGTACGGGAGTGGTTCCTGCGGGGAGTGGTTCCTGCAGGACACTCGGCTTCGTTGTCTTTTTGCAATAAAGTCTATCTTGCTTCTACAAACTCCAGAAGTGCCTTCGTTTTTAAGAGGAAGAGTTTTTTCTACTACAGCATCAGCTGTGAAGCCGAGTTGTTTCTGGTTTTGGAGCTTCTAGAATTGCTCTTTTCCTAGACTCATTTAAAGTTCTTCCCTCCTGTGTCAATGTATGCCCCAGATAGATGACTTCATCCTGCCACAACTGCAACTTGTTTTTACTCACGTTGTGTCCCTGCTCTGCCAGAAACATTAAGAGTGCTATTGTGTCTTTTCTACAACCTTCTTGGGTAGGGTTTGCAACCAGTATGTCATCCACATACATCAATATTTGACTTCCCTCTGGAGGGTTGAATTTACCCAAATTTCAAGTAATGGCCTGGCTAAAGATTATTGGACTTTCCGTGTACCCCTGTGGGAGTCTAGCGTATGTCCATTTTTGATTTAAAAAAGTAAACCCGAACCATCCTTGACTATCAGGATGCACCGGGATGCTGAAAAACGCGGTAGCCAGGTCTATCACTGTGAAATAGGCATTTTCAGGTTTCAACTGATTCAGTAGGGTGTGTGGATCTGGCACACACAGGGCTCTTGGAATTACACAATTGTTCACTCCTTGCAGGTCCATTACCATTCTCCAATCTATACTGGGTGCTGCCTTTTTCACAGGGAACAATGGTGAATTGCAAAACGCCTCATCCCCAGTAATTATCACTCCGCCTTCTCTCAGCTGTTCAAATGTTGGTGTAATTCCTTTCACAGCTTCTGGCTTCATTGGATATTGTTTCTGATACGGTCTATAATTTGATTTTGACATTACCTGTACTGGGGCTACATCTTTTATTAACCCTACATCAGTTGGACCTTGAGACCACAAATGTTGTGGTATTTTCTCTAACTCCTGTTCCTGTTCTTCTGTCAACAGGTATCTCTCTTCTCAGTGTTTCCCGCAGTCCTCTAAATGTACCCCAGGACTGGTATTTACTCTCCAATTTAGCTTCCTACGATACCTATCTGTCGAGGGGCTGTGCTGATCACCACCTGTCACCTTTACCCAGTCGGTAACTCTCTGTCCCTTTAATGCCCACTGACCCATGTCCTCCCACCCCTCTGAGGGCTCTTTAGCGAGAGATACATGGGGGGCTCCACCTTTCTCTGAACAGTCTCTGACTTCCACTGCAGCATGGGTGTTATCATAGTGAAACCATTTTAACCCAATAGTTCTCTCTGTGTTTTTTAACAGTGCTTCCTCATAGACTAAATCTGGACCTGGGTTCTTGTTATACCAGACAGTACAATGTAAATCATCGGGGGACATTTTAGTTGGTCCAAGCACTACGTGGTCCACAAGTTCCTTTAGGGTTTTGGGAATATCAGTTATTCCTCCCCTAAGCAAATCCTGGCTGTACCAATAGCATGGCTCTCCTTCCCCACATACCACCATGCTATCCTTTACTATGTATGCTCTCATCCTTCTCTCTGTTGGGGGCACTGCAACATTTAATTTGGTCATTACGTCTCGTCCTAACAAATTTACTGGACACAGTTTGGATATCAAAACTGGAACTGCAGCTTCCCCATCTGGATTTATCATGTTTCAGGATGATTGGGGCTGATAATCTCTCAACAAATTGGTGACCTGAGGCAGATCTCACTATTATTTTTCCCCCCATTTGTTCTCACACCCTCAGGTGCATCAGCTGCACAGATTGATGTTCTGCAAGCCCCAGTGTCACACAGGAATTTAATTTTCTTACCCATAACAGTCAACCATATGTCAAATATGGTTTCGGTTCCTGTTGAAGGGCTAAATCAACGGTTGCCAATTCAAATACTTCACAACTTGGATCTACAGTTCCTTCCTCTTCGCTAGAAGCTATCTCTTCTTCTTCCTCAGCTAGTCATGCCTCATCTTCATCGTCATCTGAGCCCCATGGGTCTCTCCTGCGTGGCTTAACTCCCGTACCTTTCTGTTTAGTCCCTATTAACATGGCCTGTCTTTCCATAATATTTGCACGGACCCTCACAGTCCCTTGCAAAGTGTCCTGTCTTGTTACAATTATAACACTTGTTACTTCCCTTGTAACCCTCACTTCTCCCAAAATTCTTTCCTCCACCTGCCATTTCTCCCAGAGTGGCTATCAAAAACTCTGCTGCCTTTAATCCTTTCTTAGCTTGATCACTCCTACTGTTCTGCTCATGGTGGATGGCATACCTCTTTACCTCAGCCAATGACGCAGTCCCCCACCCCACCAGCGTTTTCTTTACTTCTCTACTTATCTCTGGTCTCATTCCAGTAAGGAATGCTATCTTCAACTGCTGGTGATAAGGTGCGTCTGCCCCAGGGGCAGCTAGGGGCTCTAGGATGCCACTGTTGGCATTAAATACATCTTTCAGTCTCTCTAGGTATTGGCTGACTGTTTCACTATCCTCCTGTTTACGTTTATGAACTTTTGAAAAATTGGCGCGTCGATGATAATGTTCCCTTAGGTTGTTACACAGCTCTGTTATTTTCCCTGCATAAGGCCCCCCTGCTTCCCATGGCAGGACTGGTCCATTTCCATCTCCTGGAACCCAAGCTCCCCTAACTGCCACCCAGTTCTTCCCCACCAACTGCTCTCTCGATTTCTCCTGTGTTCAACTTAAAACTGACTGCCAACCCTTCCAGATCCCTCCTAAAACCTTCTATTCCTGTCTTTGGGTGAGCCACCCCTTCTATAGCTCTGACTACATCTCTCTGTGTCCATGGCCTATACACATCCAATGTGGGCGCTGCCCCATCTATGCCTGCTAACGGATTAGGTAGGGCTATCAATGGGCACTGGCTTGACCTCCTGTTTCCTTATCTTCAGACTCACTCTGACTCTCCTCTGAGCTCTGTCCCTCATCCTCCTGTGCTCTTCTCCTAACTGGACTTCTATTATAAGGTTCAAGTCTCTTTAGGGACGTGGGTTTTCCACCCTTTCTCCCTTTATAACCTCTCCCTAGTTTTGTTTCTCTCCTGTTCTTTCCTCTAACTCCCTTGCCTCCCTGTCTGACCAATAGTTTCTTAAAAATTTCTGTGAGGCCTATCTCTATATCTGTCCCATCCTCTCCCCCCTGAGCTCCCACAGCTTCCCTCTGATTAGGATAGGGGGGTGGGGGTCCCTCACCAGCCGCCTGTGGCGCCCCGGGGGGTACTCCTCCCCTCACTACCACTACTTCATCATCTGGATTCTCCCTCCATGCCTGATCTACTAATGAGGGATATCATTTTAATTCAGAATTATCTATTGGGGGGGCTGTGGGTTCTGATTTCAACTGTTCTTTCTTATTTTCAGCTTCCTTTCTCTCTTATCCCTTCCACTCTCTTGCGGGCCTCTGATAACCACACCCTCGCTGTGTCTATTCCTTCCGCCTGTTGCTTCTCTACTTTATCCGCTCACACTTTGCATTTGTTTTATCATGGATTCTAGTTTGTCTACATCTAGACCACTTTCTTCCTGTATACTATTAACGATCCCGTATCGCCTCAACAAAGGGTAGTTTATATTGGTAATGGCCTCAACTACCTGGAGTCATTGCGGACCCCCTCATTCCAAGTTGACCTTACCCTGGTACAATAATTTCATATCTTATCTGGAATACTAGCGCATTGGGTTTTCTCCAAATAGATGTCTAAAAAACAAGTACTGAGTAACGATCCATGTTAGATTTATAAGAAAACCTCTACCTTCCCCACAGAAAACTCTAACTTGAATAATTATTTCACGACTTTTGAAAGATTATTAGGCCTCACACGTATACGGGTTAAATAATTTATATAATTATCACGCCATTTGTAAACTGGTTAAATAATTTATATAATTACCACGCCGTTTCTATGACTTTTGGACTTATTAATACATCTATCTCACATGTCAATTATAAACATTTAAATTACTTTTAATCTACTGTATTTCAGATACAAATTTCCCCAAAACCCATGAATAAACGTCACTGACCTTATTCTTGCAGCTGGGATTTCAATGTAGGTTGGATCTCGTCACCGTTCCTGTCGTGTACCAGTTTACCACCGGCCTGAAATGAACCCTCAATTTCAGAGGTCAGGTCTTTGTCTTACGGATCCTAGATCCGCCCGTGCACGGTTTCGATGTTCCCGGGGACGACAGATACGGGTATTGAGATCCGGCTCGAAGGACCAAATTGTCATAAGAATTTCTATCTCAATGTTCTAAATGAACTCTTTTATAACTCTATCTGTATCCTGAAGGTTGTAAGGCTCCAGTTAAATAATACAGACAGAGCCCCAGCTTACAATTGGTCAGTGTTTTATTCAGAGAGCTCTGCCCTCTAAGTTCAGGGCCCAACTTTTATACACACACCTCAGTCAGAAAGCCCCCACCCTGCTTGATGGGGGCTGTAAATTCTCGTGGTCTGCCTAATCTCCAAGCCTAACAGCCCCCTCCCCCTCCCTGGGAAGGAGACCCCTTCCTCCTGTTATCTAGTTTTTACAGCTTTCACAAATAGCCTGTCTTCTCCTTTGTTGTCTTAACTACATCCTGACTATTTTGCCAAATGGTAACATACTGACCTAGTCTTGACTTGTCTATGCACACACATTCTTAGAATTATAATCTCGTAATTTCGTAACATTTCACATATTACACAGTTTCAGGGTGGAGTATTTTAGTCATTACTTTAAACATACAAATTTCTCTATCAGCCTCGCCCGCTCTATGTCTGCGTCCAGCTCCCATACTACCGGTGCCACCAGACAGGAGGCAGGGAGGATGTGAGTGGGATCGATGGACCGCTCCTCTGTGTCATACAACCTGGACAGCGCGTCTGCCTTCATGTTCTGGGAACCTGGCCGGTAGGATAGGGTGTCAAACCGGGTGAAAAACATGGCCAACCTTGCCTGGCGAGGGTTCTGTCTCCTCGCCGCCCGGATGTACTCCAGATTGCGGTGGTCAGTCCAAATGAGAAAAGGGTGTTTAGCCCCCTCAAGCCAATGCCTCCACGCTTTCAGAGCCCTCAAGACAGCCAACAGCTCCCTGTCCCCCACATCATAGTTTCACTCCGCAGAGCTGAGCTTTTTATAAAAAAAAGCACAGGGGCGGGGTTTTGGTGGCATACCCGACCGCTGGGACAGCACAGCTCCTATCCCAGCCTCGGACGCATCCACCTCAACTATGAATGACCGAGAGGGATCCGGATGAGCCAGCACGGGGGCCGAGGTAAACAGAGCCTTCAGGTGACCAAAAGCCCTGTCCGGCCTCAGCTGACCACCGCAGCCGCACCGGACTCCCCCTCAGCAGTGAGGTAATGGGGGCCACTACCTGACCGAAGCCCCGGATAAACCTCTGGTAGTAGTTGGCAAACCCTAAGAACCGCTGCACCTCCTTTGCCGTGGTGGGAGTCTGCCAATTACGCACGGCTGAAATGCGGTCACTCTCCATCTCCACCCCGGACGTGGAAATGCGATATCCTAGAAAAGAGACGAATTGTTGGAAGAACAGACAGGTCATGCTCCAACAGTCGACCAAGCACCCTGCGCACCAGGGACACATGCTCGGCGCGTGTAGCGGAGTATATCAATATGTCGTCGATATACACAACTACACCCTGCCCGAGCAGGTCCCTGAAAATCTCGTCTACAAAGGATTGGAAGACTGCTGGAGCATTTTTTCAACCCGTATGGCATGATGAGGTACTCATAGTGCCCTGAGGTGGTACTAAATGCTGTCTTCCACTCGTCTCCCTCTCGGATGCGCACCAGATTGTAAGCGCTCCTGAGATCCAATTTTGTGAACCCAACATTACATATCATACTAATTTGGGTGTCCCGGATTTACATTTACTATGTCTACTACGTCTAGTCTATGAGACCAGGCTGGCTGATCAAATGTAATAGTATTACTAGTAGCAGTAAGCCATAATAATAAATTATAAAATATGATATGGACAGTGTTCTTGTATAAGAGAATGAATTTATGAAATTCTAAGATTTCACCTACTTCCTATAGGCCAAAGTTTCAAGTTTCAAAGTTTATTTGCCACATGTACAGGATACAACAGGTGTAAAATAGTACAGTGCTGAATAAAAAAATAAGAAAAGGGGGATACTAGTCATTTGTACAACTGAATGCATTCAACTGAAATGTGTCTTCCGCATTTAACCCAACCCCTCTGAATCAGAGAGGTGCGGGGGGCTGCCTTAATCAACGTCCACGTCTTCAAACAACCTAGCCTGATGTTCTTTGGAAAGCTATCTTATTAATTTATATAATGTACTGTGACAGAAAAAATTACAAGATTATGTTATAATACTGTTTATGCATCAAATAAGGTTTAATGAGGGCTCCCTCATTTGTGTCTGTGGTTAAGTTGGGCCTGGGGCTTAAGCTGACAGTTGACTCCGTGATCAAATCTACAGCTGGCATTCCATAGACAGAATGTGGGGTGGTTGTGACTGGGATAGAGATAAATAAAGGTAACGAAGGCCTCAAGGGGGTTCTTAGACATCCTGGCATCTGGGAAATTAGGCCAGGGTCGGGGGTTAAGATAACGCCAGGTGCAGATAACGACAGGATGAGCCCAGAGTGGCTTATGATGCCTCTTGATCTGCATGACTAAGCATATTTGAAATCCTATATAAGATGTCTGTTTTTCATTATTGGTTAGACTCTCAGTCCAACAGTCACAGACTGGTAGAAGGTACGCAGTAGTTTACTGCACATGTTTAAGGATTGTCTCAACAGAGGTGTTGTGAGCAAAGTGGGGGTGGGACAGCCGTGAGGGTGTGTGGCCTGAGGAGCTGGAAGGGAGGTGGACAGGGCCAGTATCGAACCTGTTAAAAAATTGGTTATTAGACTTTTTAATGCCTCACCGGGGTGCCGTGCCGTCGGCAACACAGACCTGGAACTGTTGAGGTGTTAGGACCTAGCTTAACAATTCTGCATCCATCCGTGAGTAACTCTGGTCCGTAATCACTCATTCACTCAGGACTTATTTATTCATTCAGGTCTGTATATGCATACTCATGTACAGTTGTTATATCATATCACGTGCAATATTTCAAGTAATTCTTGGACTTAACTTACGTAGTCGTTCACTCAGGAATGCATTTTAGTGTCCTGTCAGTTGTATCTTTTTGTGTATATATATATATATATATATATATATATATATATATATATATATATACACACACACACACAGTGGGTGAAATAAGTATTGAACACGTCACCATTTTTCTCAGTAAATATATTTCCAAAGGTGCTATTGACATGAAATTTTCATCAGATGTTGGTTATAACTTGTGTAAACCATACATACAGAAACCAAAACAAATAAGTTCAGAAATTAAGTTATGTGTAATAATGTGAAATGACACAGGGTAAAAGTATTGAACACACTTACTGATATTTATTTAATACTTTGTACAAAAGCCTTTGTTGGTAATGACAGCTTCAAGACGCCTCCTGTATGGATAAACTAGTCGCATGCATTGCTCTGGTGTGATTTTGGCCCATTCTTCCACACAAACGGTCTTCAAATCTTGAAGGTTCCGTGGGCCTCTTCTATGAACCTTGATCTTCAGTTCTTTCCATAGATTTTCAATGGGATTTAAGTCAGGTGATTGGCTGGGCCATTCTAGCAGCTTTATTTTCTTTCTTTGAAACCAATTGAGAGTGTCCTTGGCTGTGTGTTTGGGATCATTATCTTGCTGAAATGTCCACCCTTGTTTCATCTTCATCATCCTGGTAGATGGCAGCAGATTTTTGTCAAGAATGTCTCGGTAAATTTGCCCATTCATCCTTCCTTCAATTATGTGAAGTTTGCCAGTACCATTTGCTGAAAAGCAGCCCCACACCATGATGTTCCCACCTCCAAACTTCACTGTTGGTATGGTGTTTTAAGGGTGATGTGCAGTGCCATTTCTCCTCCAAACATGGTGTGTATTATGACATCCAAACACTCTCATCTGACCACACTATATTCTCCCAGTATTTCACTGGCTTTTCCAAATGTTGTGCAGCAAACTTTAAACGAACTTCAACATGATTTTTTTTCAGCAATGGAGTCTTGCGTGGTGAGCGTGCATACAGGCCATGGCGGTGGAGTGCATTACTTACGGTTTTCTTTGAGACAACAGTACCTGCTAATTGCAGGTCTTTTTGAAGCTCTCCACAAGTGGTCCTTGGCTCTTGGACAACTCTTCTGATTATTCTTTTCACTCCTCTGTCAGATCTTGCGAGGAGCACCTGGTCGAGGCAAATTTATGGTCTTTCCACTTCCGTATTATGGCCACAACAGTGCTCACTGGAACATTCAGAAGCTTAGAAATGCGCCTATAACCCATAATGCCATCATTATGTTTTGCAACAATTAGGTTGCGAAGGTCTTGAGACGGCTCTTTGCTTTTACCCATCATGAGATGTGTCTTGTGTGACACCTTGGCAATGAGACCTTTTTGTAGGCCATCAGTTGGGACTAAACCAGCTGATATTAATTTGCACTGACAGGGGGCTAGATTGCTTTTTAATTACTGATAGTTTTCAGCTGTTGTTTTTGCACCTCCCTTTCTTCATGTGTTCAATACTTTTTCCCTGTGTCATTTCACATTATTACACATAACTTAATTTCTGAACTTATTTGTTTTGGTTTCTTTGTATGTATGGATTACTTGGGTTGTTACCAACATCTGCTGAAAATGTCATGCCAATAGCACCTTTTGGAAATATATTTACTGAGGAAAAATGGTGACGTGTTCAATACTTATTTTGCCCGCTATGTATGTATGTATGTATGTATGTGCAATACGTGCAGTTATCTGTAATTAAACCCTGCGCACTAAGGACTGTATTTTAAGGGAATTACTATTATTACCCCAAATTATATCATACACACACTTAGCTATTTAAGTATCTCTTCCTGTCATTTACCTGTACAGTTTATGTAACCATGCAAATATTCACTTACCTGTAAATGTAACTGTATATTTACCTGTACAGTTAATTTAACCATGCTAAATTTTCACTTACCTGTTCATTTAACCAGTATGTCTATTAAGTAAACTATTATTACCCTCACTAATATCATACGCATTTTTAGCTATTGAAGTATTTCTCTGCCATCGACCTGTATAGTATAGTTAACCATGCACCATCCGCCAATGTATAGTGTATATATTCCGCCAAGCACCCATACTATGCAATGTCTTTTTATAGCTTTTTTAGCACTCCAGACATCTTGTATTTCTATACTTTTTCATACTGCCGCTCTATGTACCGTGTATCTGTCTTTTGTGTATTTTCGTTCTGGCATTTTGCACCTGCCCTATGTTTTGTTGTAGCTGCTTGACAAAGAAATGTCCCCCCGGGGATCAATAAAGTATCTATCTATCTATCTATCTATCGATAATTATAAACTGGGTGGTTTGAGCCCTGAATTCTGATTGGCTGAAGGCCATGGTATATCAGACCGTATACCATTGGTATGACAAAACATTTTGTTTTACTGTTCTAATTACATTGGTAACCATTTTAGAATAGCAATAAGGCTCCTCGGGGGGGTTGTGATATATGACCAATATACCACGTCTAAGGGCTATGTCCAGGCAATCCGCATTGCGTTGTGCATAAGAACAGCCCTTAGCCGTGGTATATTGGCCATTATACCACACCTTCTCGGGCCTTATTGCTTAAATACAAAACATGTTACAATACTGTAGTGAATCACATTAGTGTTACATTTTGTGTACACATTGTAAGGGACAAGCAGTGTCTCTCACTCTTTGTGGTGAGGTTGCAAACGGGAGTAAGAGATATCAATCTGTGGTGGCACCGTCACTCAAATATTCTCTTTCACTGACACAGGGGAACATAGAGAGAACATCCAGGTCATTGAGTATATCTTGATTACATTACTTTAATGTAATCAAGAATTTAATTGAATTAGAATAATTTTCTACATGCAAGAGGGGATGAAGTTACTGTAATACATTTATTTACATAGAATCAAAAACTATTACTCTATTTACATGCTAACAGATTTACAATACATTTTCAAAGACTTTGCAAAATGTGCCTAAAACTTGAAATAGACATACTGTACTGAACCTCTGTATCAGGCCTTTTGCTACTCTATTTGGCCATGGTCAGAGCCTGACAGATCTAGTATCTGCAATGCGTTGTCTCTGATTGAGGATCCTATATTAAGTGTTATGACCCACACCTTTGTGTTGGTCATTGTCGTATATGTCAGTCGATGTAGTTGGAGTGTTTGTATTGTAAGTACTTCGTCTTGTGTTTGTTATAGTTCACATTGAGTATATTAAATATAAATATGTCGAACTACTACTGCGCTGCACCTTGGTCTGCTTACACACCCAGTCGTGACACTTTGAGATGAGTGATAATTTCCTGACTTCGCCAATCACCTGGATCAGAGCCTATTATTTTCTGATAATTGTATTTGACATTGTATTTGGTATTTACATACAATGCATTCGGAAAGTATTCAGACCCTTTGACTTTTTCCACATTTTGTTACGTTAGCCTTATTATAAAATGGATTAAATAAAATAAATCCTCATCAATCTACACACAATACCTCATAATGACAAAGCAAACAGGTTTTTAGAAATGTTTGCAAATGTATAAAAAACAGAAATACCCTATTTACATAATTATTCAGACCCTGAATGAGACTCGAAATTGAGCTCCGGTGCATCCTGTTTCCATTGATCATCCTTGAGATGTTTCTACAACTTGATTGGAGTCCACCTGTGGTAAATTCAATTGATTATATAGAAAGGCACACACCTGTCTATATAAGGTCCCACAGTTGACAGTGCATATCAGAGCAAAAACCAAGCCATGAGGTTGAAGGGATTGTCCGTAGAGCTCTGAGACAGGATTGTGTTGAGGCACAGATCTGGGGAAGGGTACCAAAACATTTCTGCAGCATTGAAGGTCCCCAAGAACTGGCCTCCATCATTCTTAAATGGAAGAAGTTTGGAACCACCAAGACTCTTCCTAGAGCTGGCCACCCGACCAAACAGAGCAATTGGGGGAGAAGGGCCTTGGTCAGGGAGGTGACCATCTACCTGAGTTCCTCCTGAGTTCCTCTGTGGAGATGGAAGAACCTTCCAGAAGGACAACCATCTCTGCAGCATTCCACCAATCAAGCCTTTATGGTAGAGTGGCCAGACGGAAGCGATGCTCCCCATACAACCTGACAGAGCTTGAGAGGATCTGCAGAGAAGAATGGTGCCAAGCCTGTAGCGTCATACCCAAGAAGACTTGAGGCTGTAATCACTGCCAAAGGTGCTTCAATAAAGTACTGAGTAAAGGGTCTGAATACTTATGTAAATGTGATATTTCAGTTTTTTAATTTTCATGTATTTCAAAAAGAAATTAAAAACCTGTTTTTGCTTTGTCATTATGGGTTATTGTGTGTAGATTGTTGAGGGGACAAAAACGTTTAATCCACTTTAGAATAAGGCTGTAACATATTTATTTGTCTTTGCAGTTAAGTTGCTGTTCACACAGCAGTAGACCTCCTATCCACATTGGTGGTCTGTGAGTAGACAGATTCTGTTCTCGAGGAGCTGAAGTCCCTGGGCAGGTAGTTCTTCAAGAACTGACACATCCTGCAGGGAGCCTTGTTTATCAGTCTCATGAGACGCCTTCTAAACCTCTGCCCAACAAACACATAGAGGATGGGATTCAGGCAAATATGGGAGTAGGCAATGGCCTCTGTGATCTGTAGAGTGAGTCTGATGGCTTTGCTACTCTCACAGCTTGAGTAGACACCATTTAATTCCAAGGCCTTGAAAAATGACGTAATGTTATACGGAGTCCAGCAGCAGAAAAACACCACAACCACAATGAGAACGAGTCTGACGGCTTGCTTTTTGGATGACGGAGCACCTAGCAGCCTTCTCACTATCTGTGTGTAACAGAACACCATGACGACGAGGGGGATTAGCAGACCAAGTGTGTTCATTTTGAAAAGGCCAAAAATTTCCAAAGTGTGTCCATCATAGACGGGGCGACAATTTTCTTTCTTGTTGTGTTTTTCCACTTTAAGAAACAGTGCCTGAGGAAAAGAGGCCAGGAATCCAGCCAGCCAGGTCACGACGGCAGCGACGACCCCATACCTCCGTGTTCTGACTCTCATGGCGTACACAGCATGGACTATGGCCAGGTACCTGTCCACACTCATCAGGGTGATGAAGAAGATGCCACTATAGAAGCCAACGTGGTAGGCGCTGAGGACCACTTTGCACATGACGTCACCAAACACCCACTGGTCTCTAGCGTGGTGGGCCAGGAACGGCAAGGAGCAGACCAGGAGCATGTCAGCCAAGGCCAGGTTCAGGAGACACACGTCGGTCATGCTGCGTAGTGTCACCCCCAGCAGGATGACCCACAGGACCAGAGTGTTCCCCAGAAACCCCAGGATGAAGAAGAGGGAGTACAGCACTGGCAGGAAGCTAGCTCCGTGTGCCTCATATTTGCAATGGCCATAGTCATAGTTATTGTAGTCACCATATTCGTATGTGGTAACCTCAAATGCACTGTAAAAGATCAGAAGAGGAGAATGAACCAAGCAGCAATGGTAAGAATTCACATTCTTAAAGCCACAATCTGAAAGATGTGCTTATTATCAAAATGTGGTCCACCAACCTCAATATATACAGTACAATGGAGTAAATGCAAATAGCACATATTTCTACGAGCAACATTGCCCAATTGCACTTTTTCCTGAAAATGTGTGTTTCTAAAAGTCAAGACATTTTAAATCTTAACTTACCCATATGTATAACTGGATGAGTTCTCATATGAGTAACTGGATGAATTATCATTCTCAACACTCACAGCGCTGAAGGGAATGGTTGTGGTGTTCCCCCTGGAATTCATTACCAATGATTTGATAATGTTGTAATTATTATAAGATATTATGATAAATGTATTAATTGATGATCCTATTAATATTCAAATAAAGCAATTTGTCAAATTTAAAATATAAAGTCCCACCTTGCCGTGGTGTGAACAGGATATCCAGTGATATTCATACCTGAAATAAAATGTAAAAAATGAACACTGAAATTGCTTTCATTATTCATTGCTAATTAAAGTTTTTCTCAGTCGCTTTGGTACAAAAACTGCTTGTTCAACCTTCACATGATCTAGTCACTTGTGCACAAGATAAGAGCAATTTATCATTGTTTTGGTCAAATTGCAATTGCTTTTGTACATGCATGCAATTGATCATGTACAATTTGTCTGCTGTTTTTTACATGATCAATTGCTTATGTCATGTTGATCAAAATATAATATACTGGATGTCTGTTGAGTTGTCTTACTCCCCAAAACATCTAGGAATAAGTTCATTGAATATGTCTTTAATTGCAAAATGGTTGAACTCATTGTCATAATCGGTCAAGCAAGTTTTCCATACAGTACATTCCAATTGTGCTTACAGAATGTTGTTGTGAATTTGTCCAGAATTGTGTGGAACATTAGATCAACCAGACCAACCTCTATGTAAAATAGCTTGGCGGTGCACCTAATGAACCTTTAATTGGCAAGCATATCTAAACAGAGCACAACACAGTGTTACAATTTCTGACAATGGAAGAACAACAAGGAAATGAACAGGGTCAACATCCGGGAAGAAGAGGACTAAGGATGCGTGGAGGAAGGGTAGGGAGGCAAAACAGAGGAAGAGGTAGAAGAGGCCGAGGAGACAGGCATATTTCAGATGAAATAAGGGCCACTATTGTGGACCATGTTCTCAATCATGGCCTTACAATGGCTGACGCTGGTTGAAGGGTGCAGCCGAATGTTGGGAGAACAACCGTGTCCTCAATCATTCAAACGTTTCGCAGAGAGAACAGGTTTGTAATCCAAGAATGTGCACTGCACTGTAATACTACATACTTTTTTTTTACACTGAAATCTTCCTCAATCTTGTGTTTGGCATCACTGTATTTCCCCACATAGGACTGCAAGACTACCTCACAGGGGTGGGAGAGGGCCCCTTTTCACACCTCAACAGCAGGAGGCTATTTGCACCATGGTCAGAGAAAATAATTCCATTAGACTAAGGGAGATTCAGAGTGCCATTATAGAAGACAACAATGTCTTTGTAAACATCCAATCTGTTAGCATCTCAACTATCGACAGGGTGCTTAAAGAAACCATACGAGCATGAAACAGCTGTACCATGTACCATTTGAAAGGAATGGTGACAGAGTGAAGGAGCTATGATACCAGTATGTACAGGTAAAATATGTGCATACAGTAATTACAGTAAGTGTGTGCTGTATACATTTGCTTTGGCTGTAGAAAAGAACATGTAATATGTGTATATTTGAAGTAACTTTATGTTGTCCAAAATGAAATACGTATAACTCATAAAAATTATTTTGTATGTTCTGGGATATAGCGTATAATGGAACTGGAATCAAGTGAACCACATCACAACTTCATATACCTGGATGAAGCTGGCTTCAACCTGACCAAAATCAGAAGGCGTGGTCGAAATGTCATTGGACTACTGTGGATGTGCCAGTCCAACGGGAAGGGAACATCACTATGTGTGCTGCTTTGTCAGAGAATGGTGTGGTAACACGTATCCCCCTTATAGGGCCATACAACACACAGCGTCTCCTCACCTTCTTAGACACCCTATACAGGGATCTCATACCAGCTGATGAGAGAGGTCAGGTTCGTGATGAGTTACCAAAGTATGTGGTACTTTGGGATAATGTGAGTTTCCATTGCTCAAACACCATCAGGCAATGGTTTGTGACCCACCACAGAACTATTACTTTTACTGATTACTGATTATGGAATTCCTCCCGCCCTATTCCCCATTCCTTAACCGAATTGAGGAGTTCTTCTCAGCGTGGAGGTGGAAGGTCTACAATCGCCAGCCACATAACCAAATGACCCTGGTGGATACCATGGATGCAGCATGTGAGGACATCACAGTCGACGCCTGCAGAGGCTGGATAAGACACTCTAAAAAGGTATTTCCTCGCTGCATCGCAAGAGAAGATATCCGCTGTGATGTAGATGATAATCTTTGGCCCAACAGACTGGAAGGTCAGGACCCCATACCATTGTGATTGTACAGAAAGAAGCATTTCCTGTGGTAACCTTTTCTATGTTGACATAGTCTTTTTTTCTTTGTGCTATGAAATAGTTTTGTGTTTTTATTTCTGAATCGCAATGAAGGCTGCACATAAAGGAATGTGTGATTTTGTACTGTTGAAATGTATAAATTCCATACAGAAAAAGTGCAGCCTTGTGCATTTTCAATCATTGTCAAAAACAATGTAGCCATAGTGTACATCAGAAAATACCTAAAGAGTACAGTTTTATATTGACAACACGACTAAGCTTTTTGACAAAACTAAGCATCTTCTTTGTGAACAATGACATTCTGGCACTGACATGTTCATTGACATAAAGATTTACTTTTGAGGAATGGACTAGAGATTTTGAGCAAGTTACAGGCTTTTGCAGGTCGTCCATTGTGTTGTGCTGTTTGTAATAATTGTTTTGAGAAATCGACTTACTGGTTTGCAAATGTTAAGAATGATTCGAGAAATGTACCAAAGTGACTGAGAAAAACTGTAAAGGACTGCAATTCATTTTATGAAAGTTGCTAATAAAATTAAGTAAAAAAAACTACTTGAACAAAATATATTGAATGACATAAAGCTGAAGCCTGCAAAGACACTATGTGGCAAATTCAAGATACTGTACAACACTATGCACAGCAAAGTAACTTTTGCAAAGCATCCTAAAACCAACCCTCACATACAATATAGTAAGCACCATATACTCACTGTCAAAGTGGGTTGAGTTCTCTCTTTGTGGGTTTAACACTTCGGTGTGACAGTTCTGGAGGCTGCAGGGACTCTTAATTAACAAGATGGGTGATCATGGGACCCTATGTCTGCGGGGGGGATGTGGCCAAACCCATACTGCAAAGCTGGGTGCATATTTAAGTCCTAATTGCATGCATTTGTACCTGCACATCCCCTGTGCATAATGAATGCAATGAACACTACAGGAACCTGGAGGAATCCATGTTGCAGGTTTAGTTTATTGAACACTGTGGACCCTTTTTCAAAATCAATAATGTGTTATCTTATTTGAACAGTGTCATTACGCCCAAAGGCTTGATCTTTACTGGAGACTTCACCACCAAGCAGGATATCCTGTAGAAGACGCATACTCACAGTGCTGCTCAGGCATCTAACTTTACTGAGAAGTGGTTAGCTGAACACTTTGAAATATCTTTGCACCATGACTGAGGGATGCATTGGTTCTAGCATCATTCCTACCATTCCATTTAGAAAATATGGTGACTGCTGATATAATTCCTGTCTTTGAATTGAAATGCATTCAAATCAAATCAAATTGTATTTGTCACATGTGCTGAATACAACAGGTGTAGACCTTAGCGTAAAATGCTTACGTACAAGCCCTTAACCAACAATGCAGTTCAAGAAATAGAGTTACCTTGATTGAGTGACTAGATTGATATGTGACCTTTCTGGGTGAAAATAAAATCGAAGTAAAACTACTGTAAAAAAAGATTTGAACCTATTGACAGATTCAGCAGGATTGTTGTCTGTCTCATCTTTGAATTTAGCATCTTCAGCTGAATAGTATTGTGGAGCAGACTGGAGTATGGTGGTGTACAACAGCAGTATAAAATGACAACACAATGCAGAGCAAAATGTTTGCGCAGAGCAAAATTCACAAATACCAACTCAGCCAACAAAAGTAAAACAAGTTCAAGTTAATACCAAAACAGGTCCTCAATCAAAGGAGGGTCAAAATTCTAACAAAATAATATTTGCCCAGCAAATGTAGCCATTGAGTAGCCCGATAGCCACTGGTCATCCAGCAGCAGTCCTCTGGCCACAACCCTGCACCTGGTTGTTTTTTGAAGTTATAACAATAATGTGTGCATACAATACGAATAAAAGTTGAGATTATCTCTATGCAAAACATGTTGATATTATGCTATAGCAAAAAATATGTACATTAAATAAGTACATGGGTAATCAAAACATAAACAGCCCATCACCCTCAAGCAAATAGTCAGAGCTCGTAAAAATAAATGTACAGTTAAATATTATACAGTTACACTTAATTTATGCGTGTGTGTAGAATCAGTTTGAATGTGTGTGCGTGTTGGTGTCAGACTTGTTGCTCCGGTAAAATGCATCTTTCAGCAGAACAATCACACAGGTGTGTTAGAAGTCTCGTTTTCTGATCCTCTGCTGCTCACCATTGTATGTTTGCTGAGCTTCTTACACAGTGGATATCTAGAGAGCACAGTGCCCAAACACTTTCTGAATTTCTCTCCTACAAAAGCGTAGATGACTGGGTTGACACAGCAGTGAGCCAGCGCTATGGTCTCTGTCACCTCCATAGCTGTATCAACCTGTGTTGAAACCTCACAGCTATTCCCAATGTTAAACATCTGAAGGGTCTGGAGGAAAACCACAACATTGTAAGGGACCCAGGAGACTACAAACACACCCACAATGGCGAATATCAGTTTCATGGCCCTGTCTTTCTTGGAGTTCCTTAACCTCTGTAGTACAGTGAGAATACTGATGTAACAAAATAAAATTATGGGCAGACATAGGACGAGCCCCACTCCATTTTCACCAAAGTTCCGGAACAACTTCCATGTCTTCTCTGTGTTCTTTGGGTAAATCCGCTGGCAACTTGAACCACTGTCCTCGCCACCCTCCCTCACCACCGCTGCGAAGATGGCCTCAGGGAGAGCAGCGCCGATGGACGCTACCCAGACGATGACGCTCGCCAGCGCTCCATAGCGCAGCGTCCTGGCCCTCATGGCGGCCACGGCGTGAACGATGGCCAAGTAGCGATCCACACTCATCAGGGTCACGAACAGGATGCTGCTGTAGAAGCCCGCCTGGTAAACACCAGCCATGATCTTACATGGACTGTCCCCTTCAAACTCATGACCCTGGGCGAGGCAGGCCCAGAGAGGCAGAGAGAGGGCGAGGAGCAGGTCAGACAGGGCTAGGTTCAGCAGACAGATGTCTGTCATGGTCTTCAGTTTCATGTACTTTAGGAGGACCCAGAGCACCAGACAGTTGCCTGTCAGACCCAGGGTGAACACCAGGTAGAAGAGAATGGGCTGGTAGTTGGACCCTGTAGTTAGACTGGTGCCAGTGCTACAGGGGCTGCTCGTGTTGTCATAGTCATAGTCATAGTCATAGTCCTTGCTGGCGGATTCGGATGTGTTCATCTTACTGAGGAAAAAAAGATGGTGTGAATTGTTAGTTGACAATCAATGCTGCATTGTGTGCATCCTATTGTCATAGAGATCCTATTAATTTACTAGAGGAGCTATGTCATAAACCCTCAAAGTTCCAGAATGGGATTAAAATGGCAGGCCATATTGGTCAGGGAGAAAGTAATGGCAGTAAAGGCATAATCCTGATTTTACTTATGCGGAAATGTGATATTAGAAAGGCATGTTATAGGCATGTGATGTTAGAAAATGTGTAATAGAATTATTGCCAAC
This sequence comes from Thymallus thymallus, assembly GCA_023634145.1. Taxonomy (NCBI): domain Eukaryota; kingdom Metazoa; phylum Chordata; class Actinopteri; order Salmoniformes; family Salmonidae; genus Thymallus; species Thymallus thymallus. The sequence goes on along the minus strand of CM042415.1, from coordinate 17,706,400 downwards.
CTAAAATATGAACATATTTTTATGAATTTAGTTTAATTATAAATACAGTTTATACAGGTTTAATGCTACGTTTCTGTATAAATAGCCTCTAAAATACACTGAGACAAGCTACCTGGACAGCTGATGAAACTGAGGAGCATTCTGTCTGTAATAAAGCCCTTTTGTGGGGAAAAGCTCATTCTGATTGGCTGGGCCTGGCTCTCCAGTGGGTGGTCCTGGCTCCCAAGTGGGTGGACCCTCCCAGGCCCACCCATGGCTGCACCCCTGCTCAGTCATGTGAAATCCAAAAATTAGGGCCAAATGAATTTATTTCAATTGACTGATTTCCTTATATGAATTGTAACTCAATAAAATCGTTGAAATTGTTGCATGTTGCGTTTATATTTTTGTTCAGTAAACAGACCATAAATGTCGCTACAGAGGGTGGTGCGAGCTCCCTGCCTCCCAGGACCTCAATATCAGGCAGTGTGAAAGGAAGGCCCGGACAATTGTTAGACTCCAGCCACCCAAGCCATAGACTCTTTTCTCTGCTTTCGCACGGCAAGCGGTACCGGAGCAACAAGTCTGACACCAACGCGCACACACATTCAAACTGATTCTACACACACGCACACACACTCACATAAAATCATCATATACACTACTGCTACTCTGTTTATTATTTATCCTGATGCCTAGTCACCTTACCCCTTTACATATCTAACCCTACCACTCCAGTATCTCTGCACATTGTATACTGTATATGGTATTGGCTCTGACCCTATATATAGCTTACTTAATTCTCGTGTTCTTATTTCTATTTCTTGTGTGTTTGTGTTTTTTATTTTACTTTATAGTACTACTGGTATTTTTTTTTTTTTTTTCACCTTTATTTATCCAGGTAGGTCAGTTGAGAACAAGTTCTCATTTACAACTGCGACCTGGCCAAGACAAAGCAAAGCAGTGCGACAAAAAACAGTTACACATGGGAAATAAACAAACGCACAGTCAATAACACAATAGAAAATCTATATACAGAGTGCAAATGTAGTGCAAAATGCAGTAAGGTTAAGAAGGTAGGACAATAAATGGGCCATAGTGGTGAAATAAATTACAGATTAGCATTAACACTGGAATGATGGATGTGCAAATGATGATGTGCAAATAGAGATACTGGAGTGCAAAATGAGCGGAAGTAAAAAATAAATATGGGGATGAGGTAGTAGGGTGGGCTATTTACAGAAGGGCTATATACAGGTGCAGTGATCAATAAGCAGCTTTGACAGCTGATGCTTAAAGTTAGTGGGGGAGATAGGAACCTCTAGCTTCAAGGATTTTTGCAATTCGTTTCAGTCATTGGCAGCAGAGAACTGGAAGGAATGGCGGCCAAAGGAGGTGTTGGCTTTGGGGGTGGCCAGTGAAATATACCTGCTGGAACGCATACTACGGGTGGGTGTTGCTATGGTGACCAGAGAGCTGAGATAAGGCGGGGATTTACCTAATAAAGACTCATAGATGACCTGGAGCCAGTGGGTTTGGCGACGAATATGTAGTGAGGGCCAGCCAACGAGAGAATACAGGTCGCAGTGGTGGGTAGTATATGGGGCTTTGGTAACAAAACGGATGGCACTGTGATAGACTACATCCAATTTGCTGAGTAGAGTGTTGAAGGCTATTTTGTATATGACATCGCCGAAGTCAAGGATCGGTAGGATGGTAAGTTTTACAAGGGCATGTTTGGCAGCATGAGTGAAGAAGGCTTTGTTGCGAAATAGGAAGCCGATTCTAGATTTAATTTTGGATTGGAGATGGTTAATGTGAGTCTGGAAGTGGAGTTTACAGTCTAACCAGACACCTAGGTATTTGTAGGTGTCCACGTATTCTAAGTCAGACCCGTCGAGAGTAGTGATGATAGTCCGGTGGGCGGGTGCGGGCAACGTTCTATTGAAAAGCATGCATTTAGTCTTACTAGCATTTAAGAGCAGTTGGAGGCCACGGAAGGAGTGTTGTATGGCATTGAAGCTTGTTTGAAGGTTAGTTAACACAGTGTCCAAAGAGGGGCCAGATGTATACAGAATGGTGTTGTCTGCGTAGAGATGGATCAGAGAGTCACCAGCAGCGAGAGCAACATCGTTGATGTATATAGAGAATAGGGTTGGCCCAAGAATTGAACCCTGTGGCACCCCCATAGAGACTGCCAGGGGACCGGACAGCAGGCCCTCCGATTTTACACACTGAACTCTGTCTGAGAAGTAGTTGGAGAACCAGGCGAGGCAGTCACTTGAGAAGCCAAGGCTGTTGAGTCTGCCAATAAGAATGCGGTGATTGACAGAGTCGAAAGCCTTGGCCAGGTCGATGAAGACGGCTGCACAGTACTGTCTTCTATCGATGGCGGTTATGATATCGTTCAGTACCTTGAGCGTAGCTGAGGTGCACCCATGACCAGCTCGGAAACCAGATTGCATAGCAGAGAAGGTATGGTGGGATTCGAAGAATTTAGTGATCTGTTTATTAACTTGGCTTTCGAAGACTTTAGAAAGGCAGGGCAGGATGGATATAGGTCTATAACAGTTTGGGTCTAGAGTGTCTCCCCCTTTGAAGAGGGGGATGACCGCGGCAGCTTTCCAATCTCTAGGGATCTCAGGTGATACAAAAGAGAGGTTGAACAGGCTGGTAATAGGGGTTGCAACAATTTTGGCTGATAATTTTAGGAAGAAAGGGTCCAGATTGTCTAGCCCAGCAGATTTGTAGGGGTCCAGATTTAGCAGCTCTTTCAGAACATCAGCTGTCTGGATTTGGGTGAAGGAGAAGCGGAGGGGGGCTTGGGCAGGTTGCTGTGGGGGTACAGAGCTGTTGGCCGGGGTAGAGTTAGCCAGGTGGAAAGCATGGCCAGCCGTAGCAAAATGCTTGTTGAAATGTTCGATTATCGTGAATTTATCGGTGGTGACAGTGTTTCCTAGCCTCATTGCAGTGGGCAACTGGGAGGAGATGCTCTTATTCTCCATAGACTTTACAGTGTCCCAGAACTTTTTGGAATTAGTACTACAGGATGCAAATTTCTGTTTGAAAAATCTGGCCTTTGCTTTTCTAACTGACTGTGTATATTTGTTTGCTTTCCCTGAAAAGTTGCATATCGCGGGGGCTATTCGATGCTAATGCAGTGCGCCACAGGATGTTTTTGTGTTGGTCAAGGGCAGTCAAGTCTGGGGTGAACCAAGGGCTATATCTATTCTTAGTTCTAAGTTTTTTGAAAGGGGCATGCTTATTTAGGATGGTGAGGAAAGCACTTTTAAAGAACAACCAGGTCAATATCCTTCCAGGTTACCCGGGCCAGATCGATTAGAAAGGCCTGCTCGCAGAAGTGTTTTAGGGAGCGTTTGACAGTGATAAGGGGTGGTCGTTTGACCGCGGACCCATTACGAACACAGGCAATGAGGCAGTGATCGCTGAGATCCTGGTTGAAAACAGAGGAGGTGTATTTGGAGGGCAAGTTAGTCCGAATGATATCTATGATAGTACCCATGTTTACGGATTTAGGGTTGTACCTGGTGGGTTCCTTGATAATTTGTGTGAGATTGAGGGCATCTATTTTAGATTGAAGAACAGCCGGGGCGTTAAGCATATCCCAGTTTAAATCACCTAACAGTACAAACTCTGAAGATAGATGGGGGGCAATCAATTCACATATGGTTTCCAGGGCACAGCTGGGGGCTGAGGGGGGTCTGTAACAGGCGGCAACAGTGAGAGACTTATTTCTGGAAAGGTGGATTTTTAAGAGTAGAAGCTCAAACTGTATGGGCACAGACCTGGACAGTATGACAGAACTCTGTTATCTCTGCAGTAGATTGGCAGTTCTATCTTGACGGGAAATATTGTAGTTGGGGATGGAAATTTCAGAATTTTTGGTGGCCTTCCTGAGCCAGGATTCAGACACAGCTAGGACATCAGGGTTGGCAGAATGTGCTAAAGCAGTGAATAAATCAAACTTAGGGAGGAGGCTTCTGATGTTAACATGCAAGAAACCAAGGCTCTTGCGGTTACAGAAGTCAACAAATGAGAGCGCCTGGGGAATAGGTGTAATGCTGGGAGCTACAGGACCTGGGTTTACCTCTACATCACCAGAGGAACAGAGGAGGAGTAGGATAAGTGTACGGCTAAGGGTTTAAGAACTGGTCGTCCAGTACGTTGGGTACATAGAATAAAAGGAGCAGATTTCTGGGCGTGGTGGACTAGATTGAGGGCATAATGTATAGACAAGGGTATAGTAGGATGTGAGTTCAGTGGAGGTAAACCTAGGCGTTGGGTAATGAAGAGAGAGGTTGCATCTCTGGAGACACCAGTTAAACCAGGTGAGGTCTCTGCATGTGTGGGGGGTGAGACAAAGGAGCTATCAGAGGCATGTTGAGCGGGACTGGGGGCTCTACAGTGAAATAAAACAATAATAGCTAACCTAAACAGCAGCAGACAAGGCATATTGAAATAAGAAAGGGGCATAAAAACAAACCAAGGTTAATTAAGAGAGCTAAAACAACGACGGGTAAAGGCGATGTATGGACAAAGAGGGTCAGATAGAGAAATGTGATGTGCTACACACAGGACCTAGGGCCTAGCAGATAAACAGAATGAAATACCATATAACTGAACAGTCCCGCAGGCATTATTGTGTAAATTCCAATTCTTTATAGTTATTGTATAATTTCCAATTCCTTATAGCTCCCTGAATATACTTATCTTGGAATGTTTTAAAGCAGAAACAAGATCTCTTTGTCCTCAGCAGATGAGAGTAGGGTGTAGGCAACCCCCTACCACTCAGCAGGTTGACCTTTGACCAGGGGAATGTTACCAGAGTCAGGAGACTCCCCCAGGGGTAAAGGCTTCCTGTGTACCTCCCATTTTTCTGACTTAGAACTAGACATGTATTCTGTGCCAATGTTATCTCCAAATAAGGAGAAAACAAGAAATAGCATCAGGAGTTTTGAGACCAGGTTGGAGGAAAATAGGATGGGTGGAGCTGTGATAACTATGTCTAATGAATAAACATTTAACAACTTGTACATAAGCCAAAAACTTAGAGATGTACGGGAGTGGTTCCTGCGGGGAGTGGTTCCTGCAGGACACTCGGCTTCGTTGTCTTTTTGCAATAAAGTCTATCTTGCTTCTACAAACTCCAGAAGTGCCTTCGTTTTTAAGAGGAAGAGTTTTTTCTACTACAAATTGGCGCCCAACGTGGGGCTGGAAGGGATTGTGGGTGCTTGGCCATCGGGGCATCTGGACGAAATACGCAAACTATAAAACACCAATGGCCATGGTGTAAAAGGTATGCAAAGTTCTTACTATAAGTTTGCGTGATTCGATCGGTTGCCACCGGGGGTCAGGTACTAAATTCAGGTCTCTCCAGAATACGGGCTAAATTTAATTGTTTAAAGTAAAAGGCACAGAGTTTGTAGAAGAAATAAATATAGTATGATTGAAGTGTGATGAATGTGTGTGAATCCCTGTCTGTACTAATACACGAAGTTACCCGAAGTGCGAGGAACGTATTGTAGGAGTGCATAGGCAGGTAGAGGCCCTGTGAGTACTTTATAGATACATATCGAAGTGCGTATAGGTATACTATGGGGTTACAATGAGCAGGGTAGTTAGTTGGGTTATTGGAATCTGTCGAAGTGCGTACAGCCCCATATTGAAACACCTATCGAAGAGCGTATAGTGTGTTGTGTTGAGTTATGGGAATCTATCGAAGAGCGTATAGCCCCATATGGAAACACCTATCGAAGAGCGTATAGTGTGTTGTGTGTGTGATGGGAATCTATCGAAGAGCGTATAGCCCCATATGGAAACACCTATCGAAGAGCGTATAGCCCCATATGGAAACACCTATCGAAGAGCGTATAGCCCCATATGAGTGTAAATCCTGCAAATACCGCCTTTAGTACATCCTAGAGGGACTGAATGGACAGGCAACCTGTAGAAAACAGACTTGGCACATGCTAGGGTTCTGAAAGAACAGGTTTAATATATAAGTTGAATGATGGGAATCTATCGAAGAGCGTATAGCCCCATATGAGTGTAAATCCTGTGAATACCGCCTTTAAGTACAACCTGAAGGGACTGGATGGACAGGGAACCTGTAGAAAACAGACTTGGCTTATGCTAGGGTTCTGAAAAAACAGGTTAAATATATGAGAAACCGGTATTATAAATGCGCATAACATATATTGTAAAATAAATAGTAGGAACCTACATTGTATGAATAATATTTAGAGGAACATATACTATGGATTTAATGGAAGAGGAGATGTGCGTCTTCCCGGGAAGTTGCCCGGTAGAAAGGTTGCATTCGATCACTGCGGCCCAGGGAAAAGATAAGGTATGTGGAAGTGAGACTGTGAAGGAGGTGCGTTTGAAAAGTTAATCTTGAAACCCCGCTGTGTGCGCGTTTACCCAAGTTACTTATATTGTAAATCTAAGCTGTAGAATTGTAATCATGTATATTGTATGGTATGGAACAGGAAGTGTGAATCTAAGCGATGGGCTGCGTTTAGAGGCTTGTATCAAAGGAGTGGTATTTGAGCTGGTATTGTGCAAATTTAGAGGACGCACGTAATGAGGTATTTTAAGGTGTTACATAGGGGAAGTTTAAAAGAGTACTCGGAGAAGGTATGAAAGATTAAGGCCTGTGGTTGTATGTTGGAATGAGACGATAAACTGACGAGTTTTGTCGTGATTGTGTGTGGAACGGTAATAACCAACATGTGGCATCGTTTGTCTCTGATTGTTGATTGTTGTATGTCGTGTGACATTTTACTCCTCATTAACCGAGGTTGTGTGTAATAGATGGTATTATATATTGACTGACATGATAAATGAATTGGCATTTTAAGTTACAATACATGTAGACGACCCTAGTAGATGATGGAGTTATAATTTTGGTGTATCTTAAATACATTCCAATGAAGGGCGTTTGCCTGGGCTGTGTGGTTTTAACGTTTGAGCTTGATAAGAAACAAATGTGGGGGTTTTGCTGTGACGGTAATAGGAAAGCCTCTGGCTGTATTGGGACGATGGAGTAACAGATGTGTTACTGACCCATGATAATTTAGAAGGGAATAGTTTTGAAGTAGTTTACTAAGTGGAGGTAGTGTATTACGAAGACACAGAATAGCAACATAGGGAACAGGCAGAGACAATAAGGAGGAACTAGACAATATAGAAACTAGAAAGGTGTCTGTAAAATAGGTTAAAATATGAGATTGTCTCAATTGATAGGACAGTATTGATAGAACATGGGTTAGTTGTATTTTGTGTTTTAGTTGACAGTCTTACTTAATAGGACAATATTGATCAACTTTTATTTGTGGTTTATTTCACTTTTGACTAGACAGGATAATTATAGGTTCTAATTTACTATGATGGCCCTCACTGAGGCATGTAAACTAGGTAGTGGTGTACATGTTAATAGATATTCTGATTTAGCATATATGATTGGTGTTTGCCTACTATGAGTAGGGGTTTGGAAAAGCAGTGATTTTATGAATGCATATGGAAATATTAGGAAAATAATACGTTACAGATTGAGGCCCTGCTGGAAGCTATGTTGCTCCCAGCTAGGTTGGCATTTTGAGGGTTTGTGCCTGCAAGGCAATCAAGACAATATTAGCTTAGGTAATAAAGTTGCTGCTGAAAGGTTTCACACCCATGTTGTGTATCTGGTTTTTGCTATGGCCTCGCCTGTTGTTGAGTTGCAACAACAACAGGGGACTGACCGTATGTCTCACTCCCTATGGGAGACCAGAGGTTGCTCCCAGGGCCCTGATGGCCCTCTGTGACAACACCTTTCAGGTAAATTTGTGTTGCTAGAGTAGCTTATTCCGTAGGTTTGCTGAATAGGCTCATGGTCGGTGAGTCATTCATCAAGAGGGAATAGGGTACATAAGGTTTTAGGTTTTTTACGAGATTGGTTTGGCCTAGACTTAGCAGAAGTTAAAAGAACATAGGAAACAACATAGTTATAGAATATGAGACTATTTTTTAATATGCGTTATGTGTATTTAATATAACATTGCCAAGTAGACATCTCTTAAACTAGGTAATTTTACTTAGTGGTGTATTTACACACATTGCATTAGACTTTATTGATATGATTGAGAGAAAGGAGATAAAGTGCTCTTGTCTAGTGATAAGTGACAGTCATACGAGGGTTATACCTGCTGTGATGCCAACATAGTAGCTAACAGTCTGGAAAACCCAGGAGGTCTCAGCCAGAGAGGACAGAGACGAAATCCCTGTCCTGATCGGAGACTGAGTAAAACTGAGGGGCTTCAGGAGGAAGTAGGTCAGAATAGATGTGTTATATCTCAACGAGATAAAGAAGGTAATGAGGAGGTAGAGGAGAGAGTGGATGTGTTCAGAGAAGATAGTATAATTTCTTGTGGAGGAAAGGAGGAAAACAGATTAATGTGTAGGAAGTTAGCTAAGGCCTAGAACAGATTTTAAAACAACCTAAACGGTATATAACTGTCTTTTGGAGATGTTAAAAGGAACTCAGATGCAATTTGAACCCTGTGGTTGTCAGGACCTGGAGGGCCTGGTGAGCAAACTGCCAAGCATCCATGATGGGGCCAGAAATTGGATTGGGGCTTTTGAAGAGCAGACGATGGGGAAACTGCTGGCGGTGGGGGACCTGAAGGCAGTGTTGGCCAGGGTGGTGGGAAAGGCCAAAATGGATGAGGTATTGGCAGTAGGTGGCATGGGGGATCTGACAGAGGAACGGGTGATGGATGGAGAACTGTTCGATCAATACAGAACAAGGGTGTGGAGGGCCCTAAGGAACGAATATCCAACAAGAATTAATCAGCAGGAGACTGAAAGGACTCCAGAGACAGACCCACTGATAACAACAATGTTCAGGACGACTCTGGTGGAATCCATGTTGACAGCGGTCAAGAGCAGACTGGACAATGTGGTGGGACTGACATCAAAAACCCACGAGGAATTCTGTGACCATGTTGTCCATGCAGTGGAAGAATATCAAAAAGATGAACAAAATTCTGGCAGACCAGGTCAGAGACATCCAGAGAAAGCTGACACAAATGCAGCTGGATGAACTAACAAAAAAGGACAAAAAGAAAACACAGGCTCCTCTAACCCTGTCACCTCTACCTGTGCCAGTCACTCATGGAGGCCCGCAACCGCCACCTCAACAGCAGGGTCCAAGGGCACCTGCTCCGCCAGTAGTGAATGTGTATACACAGCAATCCCCGGGAGGCTGGCAAAATAAAATCAACAGAAATGCACCTCGAACACAGGGGTATCAACCGCAGTATCAGGCACGGCAGAATAGAGGTCAAAAAGGACAACCAGGTGTCTGCTGGGGGTGCAATCAAGCAGGGCACACCAGAAGGAATTGTCCTACTGATCCGTGGATGCCTAGGCATCCACAACAGGACACTTGGCAAGGAAATGGTCCTACCCAGATGCATGGCAGCAATCTCAAACACAGGCTCCACAGGGACCAGTGAACCACTGGGGAAGACCAAATCAAGGATACTAGTGGTACTCAGAGAATTCTAAAGGGGAGGGTCAGTTTACAGCAATAACCATGCAAGCTGATGATGAACCTATGCTACAGGTTTGGGTGAATAATAGAGGCACACCCATGATGATAGATACTGGAGCAATGTATTTGAGTATAAATGCAAATTTTGCCTAACCTCTCCATGTCATGTAAATTTACGAAGACAATAGGATTCTTGGGACAAATGCTGCTAATTTCTATGACAGCACCACTAAATTTAGAAGCAGGAAGGACAACCGCCTGCATATCGGAATTGTAATCAGAACATACTCCAGTAAATTTATTAGGAAAGGATGCACTATGTCGAATGGGTATTCAAATTAAGTATACATTAGAAGGGATAGAAATAGACAGGGAAGGAACAGGACAATAAAAGGTGAAGATTACAGGCAGCAAATATATACAGGCAAAGGAAGACTGTGTATTGGATAGGAGGTATAGGAGAACTAGTGCAGGAAGTGTTATATTAATGGGATAAGTCTATTATATAAAATTTAAAGATGAAGAAGAAGTAGCCCTGCAATAGATGACATACTGAGAATGCAAGAGAGAGCAGAGAGATATGAGCCCAATAGATCGGGTGAAAGGGGGGCGACGAGACACAAATGGATTGCGGAGAACACATGGAGGACTGGTAGTAGCTCTACTTGTACTGTTGCAATTACTTGTTACAAATACGCATGGTTTTGACCATTGCGCAAGGGGGGAGGTGATGAGGAATTAAAAAACCAGGTTTTTGGTCCATACATGAAAGTAATAGTAGATATAAGACGAGCAGAGTGTGAAACGTGTGCATTAAATAATATCAGGAAGAGGTTAGCAGCACCAATTGGACATATTCCAGGACCAGAAGGACCATTTAAACACCTGGTAATGGACTATGTAGATATGATCAAATCTGTGAGAGTACACTGATGAATCAGGTGGGTGTTTTTATCTCTGGCACTAATGACTTATAGCATAAAAACTAATCAAATAACACATCTAACTCTGCTTGAACTGCTTACAGTTCAACTTATTCAGTCAATTCTTAGAGGGTCTTGTGATGGTCCACCTTTTAGAGAATATGGAGGGAGAATTGAATGAGTACATTAGACTATTAACTGCTCTGCATAAAGTTGTTTATCTACAGGAGACATACAGGGTTCCAGAGCAGGAGGTGGACCCAATTCGAGCAGTCGAGCCAGGGGAAAGAGTCTACATCAGGGACTTCCAGAGGAGGTGGAATGAATCGAGATGAGAGGGTCCTTACACGGTCACCCAGGCCACACCAACCGCTGTTTGAGTAGAGGGAAGTTCGACCTGGTGCCATCTCAACCACTGCACCAGAATACCATGACGGGTACAGCGATCCAACGATGAGGGAGCAGAAGATGCGGGAAAGCCCATCCAGGGAAGGAGATGACACAAGGACAGAAGACGAAGGGGAGAGGGAGGATGCTCAGGCAGAATCATCACTCTCTGTTGAGACTCCAGCTATGGGGGACACTGGCAATGTGAATGTTGCTGTTGAGCTACGTGCTCTGGTTGATGCCTACAGTACAGGGCCAGACATTGATGAGCCCCAAAGCAACCACCTTACAAATGGGACAATTCGAAGCTAGAAGAAAGACAATGACTGGTACTACTAAAGGTGTTTCAGCGCTGATCATTAACAGGCATGAGAGGATCAAGTGGGTACCATGGACTCGTGAACAACGAATGACTGGCAGAGTTCCTAATAGTTATAAGAAGGAAGGGATAATGTGTTCTGTTGATTTGATTGACAATAATACATCAGTCTCTGCATCTGCAGAGGTGTCAATAGAAGTGAGGGAATGGATGTGGAAAAAGTAAACAGCTATGAAACATTAGATGGACAATTGTGTACAGTAGAGTAAATCTTTCACAGAAAAAGTGGTAATTGTACCAGAACCAACCTATAGATGATGTGCTATATGGCAGAATACAAGATGTAACATAAAGAAATTTGAATATCAAATGTGAGAAGTAAAATGTAGGGAAGGTATGGGGAGTTCTATTGATAGGATAAGATTGAACATGAGTAGAAGCAGAAATGAGTAACATTTTCTAAATATCCACTAAAATTAACAAAGCCACCAATTGGAAGAGATGATGTTAGTAAATATGAGTATGAATGTTTTTACAGTTACACAGGCTTAAATTCAGGAGGGAATATCACAGTTAAATGTAATGTGACATATATTCTAGGATGGAGTCCTAGTTCTGGAAGGAGTGATTATTTACCAAAGGCATTGCAAGAGGCCTTATACAGATAAACATGGAATGAAATGCTCAAACAATGTATTCTACTGTGAACACCTGAGGATGACACTGTACTCACATGCCATATATGTTCCTCACTATATTTCTGTGTTTAACATCATCCTTTTGTGTTTGTAGTTGAGAGGAGGAATGTACTCCCGTATGTATTAATGCACCCATTATGTTAGTATAAATTAACATTATTTTTGTGGGACTTGTTTAGTCCCAAAGGGGGGACTATTGTGTAAATTCCAATTCTTTATAGTTATTGTATAATTTCCAATTCCTTATAGCTCCCTGAATATACTTATCTTGGAATGTTTTAAAGCAGAAACAAGATCTCTTTGTCCTCAGCAGATGAGAGTAGGGTGTAGGCAACCCCCTACCACTCAGCAGGTTGACCTTTGACCAGGGGAATGTTACCAGAGTCAGGAGACTCCCCCAGGGGTAAAGGCTTCCTGTGTACCTCCCATTTTTCTGACTTAGAACTAGACATGTATTCTGTGCCAATGTTATCTCCAAATAAGGAGAAAACAAGAAATAGCATCAGGAGTTTTGAGACCAGGTTGGAGGAAAATAGGATGGGTGGAGCTGTGATAACTGTGTCTAATGAATAAACATTTAACAACTTGTACATAAGCCAAAAACTTAGAGATGTACGGGAGTGGTTCCTGCGGGGAGTGGTTCCTGCAGGACACTCGGCTTCGTTGTCTTTTTGCAATAAAGTCTATCTTGCTTCTACAAACTCCAGAAGTGCCTTCGTTTTTAAGAGGAAGAGTTTTTTCTACTACAGCATCAGCTGTGAAGCTGAGTAATCATAGGATCCGATGAGCAGCAAAGAGGTGAGCTAGGGAGCAGTTCAATGGGCGCTGCACTAGGCGAGCGGGAGGCACAGCGTTCAGAGTGCTAGCAGGCCGGGGCTAGCAGGCCGGGGCTAGCAGGCCGGGGCTAGCGGATGAAACTTCGGCGACGTCGCAGAGAAAAAGCCTATTGAGACCACATCGGACAATTACATCGGCAGACCAGTCGTGGTGGCTCCGCGGGGCTCCGCGGGGCTCCGTGTCGACAGTAGAAGGTCCAGGCAGGTTGACAAGGTACTGTAGCCCAGGAGATTAGCTAGTACATGTCAGCTGTCCGGGAGATGGGCCTAGCTCGAGGCTGGCTCATGGTAGCATATGGACAATGGTGCTAGCCGAAACAACAACAGCCACTCGATTGTAGCTAGATAGCTGCGATGATGCGGTGTGATGGCCCTGAGATATCGGTAGAATCCGGTGAAGTGGAAGGGAACGAAATCCGATATGCGCTGGGTTGGTAGCGCGCTATGCAGACTGGCCGATAATTGTCCAAACTAAAAGCTGGCTGATGCAGGCAGAGCGGTGGTGAGGACCGCTAGCAGGGGTTAGCAATGGCTAGTAGCTAGTTTGCAAGCTAGCTAGCAGGCTAGCTTCTGACGGCGGTTCAGTTAAATAATGAAAAGTAAAGAAATAAAGATATTAGATCCGTTTCACGTTGGGTGAGGCGGGTTGCAGGAGAAGTATATCGGGAACATAAAAAATATATGGAAAGACAGACTAATTACAAACTATTACAAACTATTTACATAGGACAAACAAAAACACGTCTGCACTGTTACGCCATCTTGGAAAATTATTGTATGATTGTATCAAATGTATTGATTACTGCATTGTTGGGAAAGAGCTTGCAAGAAACAGTTTTTGTTTTCTTGGAAAGCTATGAATGCAATTATATGATACAATATCCATACTTGTTGCATTTACAACTTGTCTAAGTCCTATGCTCAACTGACTTCAGCCAGTGTATGGCTGTGGATTGATTGCATTGTTTGAATGGAATTTGAAAAATGTATGGAATGATTCCTCTAAAAGTGTCTTTATAGCTAGCTAACAAACATACAGTGCAGAAACATTCATCCAATTCATTCATAAGAAGAACATTCTGTATCCCATTATAAGAAGGTTCATGTCCATTCTAGTCTTCTAATTCCTAATTCTATGCCTTTTGTTCTGAATGGTTGCCTGCACACTGCCAGAGATTATAAAACTGTACGTTACTTCAAATGTTAACACTGTTATTTGTCACTCATCCTCCTATGTACACCATAACGGCATCATATTTGTATTACTTACTACTTTATCAACATGTAACCTACCAGTTTCCATGGTAACTGTGTTTACCTTGGGTAATGATTATTTTGATAAATTACAATGCTTTCAAATGAATTACAGTGCAATGATGAACTTTAAAACATCATGATGACTGATATGAAGAGAAATGTGTAAATCGAAACAACCCGTGGGAATTAACCCAATTTACATAGTTGATGGAGATAACAAAGAAACACTCCCATATAATATGGAAATCTCTAACAAGGCATTTATTACTGTAATTGTCAAGGTTATGTAAGCTGAAGAGTGACTTTTTATTTGTTCAAAAGAACAATAGCTAAAAAGCCTTGACATGCTCATTGTTTATTTTAAAAGCTATTGCCCCGTAGGGCCATATTAATGTACTAACTTATTTTTTTCTTTTTTTTCTAAAAATTAAACATAACATTTTCAACAAAAAAAAATCCCTTCAGAATGTATGTATTGACAGATACAAAACATTTCTTCATGCACAGAACTGTAATTGGATCTAAAGACTGTTTCTACATCTTCTTTACAAATCCTAACAAGAATCAAACCACAACCCATATAATCTCACACATCACCCACCATCACTTGCTAAATACTGACACCCCCTGTTGACAGACCCCATTTTGTAGTTCCTGTGGGTCTAACACCCATTCACAGTGTCTGTGCCTGAGTGTATATTTGTAGGCTGTATGTATACACAGTAAGCAGGCTATGATGAAGTGAAAATATAGGTTATTTACCCCAATCTCTTCTTTTCTGATGCACAGATTGAATGCTGTAACCTTCCCTCTAGTGATAACGTGTGTGCCGGTTGAAACAGTGTGGCCCGGGAAACTAGTCTTATGTTTTCTCTATTCTGTTCTTTTGTACCAATGACTAACTTTTTTCTAGTAAGGTGTGCTGTAGATAACTATGTTCTTTGCATTTCTGCGTTGAGCAGTCTGAGGTGTGAATGTGGGTTTCCTGTAATGGCCCTATAACAAGATACTGAATGTCTGGGAATGAGTGTGGGTGAGTGAGTGAAACATCATCAAACATACACATGTAGATGCTGCTTTGAACTGCTTTTCAGATGGAAAGATACAAATGAAAAATGAATAGAGTACATACATTTTTTAAAAGGTGCATTCCGTAACATTCATAAAAGGAAGTAGTCCTTGTGTGGGTTGTGTCTGTAGTAGTAGAAGGGGGTTGAGGTTAGAGAGGTAGGCCGGTAACAGAAGGGTTGCCGGTTTGAATCTCAGGGCTGATGGGGAAATCTAGTGGGAGTGCGCCGGCAACCACAGAGTTGCTGACATCAGAACTTAATGTGCCGCCTGCTGCCGTTAAGGCCCTTGAGCAAGGCACTTAATCTTTTATATGATTTAGGGGCACTGCTCTGGACTTTTTCAAGCCTCTTGTGCTTATCTTACAATAGTTTGCTTCCATATTAGATGAGGTTTGACAATATGTGTATTCTAGAAAGATTCATTCTACAAAGCTATTTCTGTGGTTTAACAAGATGTGGCATTTCATTTCCTTGACACTTCTGCCTTCTGATTCTGAGTCGCACTTCCTTATACCATGTAAGCTGTTTCAAGGCTGTTTTGGTGTGAAGTGATGTCTCTCTGAGCATGTTGTCACGGTGAGTGTTGAGGGAACGAGGTGCAGAGCGAGAGGACGGTGCAAACATGTTTTATTTCACAATAAAACTGACAAAAACAACAAACGTACTAATCCGTGGCATGAGTGCAAACACACGAACGCAAACAATGATCCACACACAGGTGGACGTGCAGTGCACATAAATAGAATCCCCAATTAGGGACAACTCAAGAAAGCTGTCTCTAATTGGGGATCACCAACCCTAGAGGGAGTCAGGGGCCTGGATAAAGTCAACATCAAGTAAAGGTACAGGGGGGAAATGTCACTGAACAAAACTCTTTATTGAGATTTTCTAAATGCCCATTACATACAGAATATAGCATACCATGAACAAACTATCAAAAGTGTGGTTTAAAATAAAAAAATGTATTATCTTATTGAAAAAAAAAGACAAGGTAATCACAAATCCTATACAGTCATGTATACAGTATATAGTACGTAACATAACACTGTTATGTTGCATTGGTTTCATGCCACGCCCTATTGTGTTGGCTTTTTACAAACCACGGATCTCCGCTTATTTATTTGTGACAGAAGTGATGTGACACTTTTAGTCCCCCGCCAGCTTTGTGTTAAGCTTGGTAAAAAGCAGATGCCCAAGTCAGGTTTCTGTCACATTACAAGCTGTAATATACACACTCAAAAGTGGAAGAAAAAAGTTAATAAAGATTTACATTGTTGAACAAATAGAAACATATTGACAGTTAATTCGGAAAGTATTCAGACCCCTTGACTTTTTCCACATTTTGTTACATTACAGCCTTATTCTAAAATGTATATATATTTTTTTGCAAATGTATATAACAAAAAAAAATGGAAATATCATATTTATATAAGTAATCAGACCCTTTAATCAGTACTTTGTTGAAGCACCTTTGGCAGTGATTACAGCCTTGAGTCTTCTTGGGTATGACGCTACAAGCTTGGCACACCTGTATTTGGGGAGTTTCTCCCAATCTTTTCTGCTGATTCTCTCAAGCTCTGTCAAGTTGGATGGGGAGCAACGCTGCACAGCTATCTTCAGGTCTTTCCAGAGATGTTCGATCAGGTTGAAGTCCGGGCTCTGGCTGCGCCACTCAAGGACATTCAGAGACTTGTCCCGAAGCCACTCCTGTGTTTTCTTGGCTGTGTGCTTAGGGTCGTTGTCATGTTGGAAGGTGAACCTTCGCCCCAGCCTGAGATCCTGAGTGCTCTGCAGCATCTCTCTGTACTTTGCTGTGTTCATCTTTCCCTTGATCCTGACTAGTCTCACAGCCTCTGTCGCTGAAAAATATCCCCACAGGATGATTCTGCCACCACCATGCTTCACCGTAGTTTCCTCGAGATGTGACACTTGGCATTCAGGCCAAAGAGTTCAATCTTGGTTTCATCAGAACAGAGAATCTTGTTTCTTATGGACTAAGAGTCCTTTAGGTGCCTTTTGGCAAACTCCAAGTGGGCTGTCATGTGCCTTTCACTGAGGAGTGGCTTCCGTTTGGCCACTCTACCATAAAGACTGATTGGTGCAGTGCTACAGAGATGGTTGTCCTTCTGAAAGGTTCTTCCATCTCCACAGAGGAAATCTGGAATTCTGTCAGAGTGACCATGGGGTTCTTGATCACCTCCCTGATCAAGGCCCTTCTCCCCCGATTTCTCAGTTTGGCCAGGCGGCCAATTGGTTTTGCTCTGACATGCACTGTCAACTGTGGGACCTTATATAGACAGTTGTGTGCCTTTCCAAATCATGTCGTATCAATTGAATGACCACTGGCGGACTCCAATAAAGTTGTAGAAACATCTCAAGGATGATCAATGGAAACAGGATGCACCTGAGCTCAATTCTGTTTTTTATTTTTAAAACATTTGCCAAAAAGTCTAGAAACCTGTTTTCACTTTATCGTTATGGGGTATGGTGTGTAGATTTGATGAGGAATACATTTGATTTAATCCATTTTAGAATAAGGCTGTAACAAAAAATGTGGAATTAGGGAAGGGGTCTGAATACTTTCTGAATGCACTGTACATATCATCAAAACTTTTTTCACACTTCACACAATGCCACATGAGGACTCTTTAAAGGGACCTATCAACAAAAGCATTGGAGAATGTAAAGAGACAAAAGAGCGACTGATAACTACTGTATCTACTGTAAGCATAGATTCACAGCTAGGGTGGTTGAGTGCCACACTTTCAATGAAATCCCACTTACATTTGCTTGTGGTTTCTCCTTACATATTTTACTGTCTTTACCCCAGAGTTTTTATATTCGTATTGTGCCTGCATACAACACAAACTACAGCAATCTTGTAGATGACATTTCAAAAGACCTAGAATAGATTGAGCTTTTTTGTGCAGACAACTTGGCGAAGCACATTGGCATCCATTTTCTTAGTAACTCCAGGACAAGACTCTTGAATTTCTGCCCTACAAAGGCGTAGATGATCGGATTCAAACAACAGTGTGTGAACGCTATCACCTCTGTCCACTGCATTGCCAGATCTATGTTCCTGTGAATTGTACAGTCACTAAAATAGTTATGTGTCTCCAGATAGCGCATGAAAATTACCACATTGTAAGGGGTCCAAAAGCAGAAAAAGACCACTACTATGATGATTATCAGTTTTATGGCTTTGTGCTTTTTGGTGGTTTTGATTTTGACTAACATCGTAGCGATCCTGCAATAGCAGAACACCATGACGAAGAAGGGGAGAAGTAGACCCAAGAAATTAATCTCTAAATAAGAAACCTGGCGCCACATGCTACCCTCTGGATAATCTGGTTTACATGTTGTAACCCCATTCTCATTGTATACTTTTGTGAAGATGATTGTAGGCAGAGAGGCACAGAGACTGAGAGCCCACATGAACAGAGACAGAGCGGCCCCTACTCTGACTGATCTGTGCCTGGCCATGGTGAGAGCGTGGACTATGGCCACATAGCGATCCACTGTCAAGATCACCATGAAGAAGATGCTGCCATAAAACCCCATCATGTACAGTCCGGTTACCAGCTGGCACATAAAGTCCCCCAGGAGCCATGTGGCTGCGGTGGCATAGTGGGACCAGAAAGGCAGGGAGGTGACGAAGAGAAGGTCGGACAGAGCCAGGTTGAGGAGACAGAGGTCTGTTATGTTCCTGGTCATTCTGAACTTCACCAGGACACAGACCACCAGGCTGTTACCGATGAAGCCGACGATGAAGACCAGGCTGTAGACTGTAGGCAGGAACACCTGTCCAAACTCCTTCACATTGGCATTGTTGCATGGCTGACCCTCATCTGTATTTAATGTATACTTGTAGTAGTCTGAATAGTCAAAATCTGTTGTTGTCTTTATATCCGTGTCTGTAGAAAGACAGAAATAGTATTGTTATTAGTCAAGGTGGTGTGCTTTCACTCAAAATCAAACTGAATAGTCAAAGTGCCTTTCCAAATCATGTCCAATCAATTGAATTTACCACAGGTGAACTCCAATCAAGTTGTAGAAACATCTCAAGGATGGTCAATGGAAACAGGATGCACCTGAGCTCAATTTCAAGTCTCATAGCAAAGGGTCTGAATACTTATGTAAATATGTATTTCTGTTTTTTATTTTTTATAAATTTGCAAACATTTCTACAAACCTGTTTTTGCTTTGTCATTATGGGGTATTGTGTAATGCTGTAACATAACAAATTGTGGAAAAAGTCAAGGGGCCTGGATACTTTCCAAATGCGCTGTACATACTGTAGCTATTGATGCAAGGACTGACCATCCATGAGATCATCATTATAGTTTTGAACATGTTTTGAAGCTATACCGTGTCTATTTACAGTTACATTGTTTACAAACAATGAAATGAAACAATCTTATATTTTTGATTTCTGTTGGTGTACAACAGTTTAACTGAATGACACGTTATACTCTATACAAATCAATGGTTATATATCATTCATTTTAAAGTTTAACCTTTAAGTTGTTCCTTTGAAATATTATCATTGAACTGAATATTCATCCAAACAAACAACCAAACAGACAAGCAAGTAAACACACAAACACAGGCGTCAGGCCCTTAGGCACCACAGGGACACAAGTCCTCTTTCCCTTTCCCTCAGATTTGTGCTGTTTTATAAACAATTTAAGCAATTTATTTGTTCATTTTGTTTGTTTGTTTCTCTGTAATACTACTAGCCACCTAGCAATTTTATGAAGTTGGCTTTAACTAGTCCAGATAGGTTCCAAACGCATAATTAGCTACCAAGAAGCCATTTCAGGCTGTCAATTATGTTAGAGTAGCTAGCTTGTCTAACTATCTTAGCTGGCATGCCTGCTGGCAAGGTTGGTAGATTAATAAATGTACTGACGAAGACTCACATTACTTTAAACCTTTCACCCAGATTTGAGCAGAGAAGCATATTTATTTTCTTATACAGGCTGATTATACAAATGATGGGGCTGCTCTGACACCTTCAGGTGCTCGTAGGTGTTCACTGCACAGTCAAAGAAAATCTAGAAAGTCATAGCCAGGGCTCTCCAACCCTGTTCCTGGAGAGCTACCGTCCTGTAGGTTTTGGGGATAAACTGAATAGGTTTATAGGTCCAACTTGGGTTGGATTGAAAACCTAAAGGAGGGTAGCTCTCCAGGAACAGGGTTGGAGAGCCCTGAAAACTAGTCTATACTAGAGAGTGCACATAAGTTCATTTAAATTCATACTATAAGTTTATACAATATTATATATCAACAAAAGTGTATTTAAATTAGGTCACAAATTGAGTACGGTAATCCAACAGATATATTTTACAACTCTATTCATCACTTCAAGTAATGATGTTATTTATTTTTATATTTTTATGCAAAAAATGTCACAAGCATAA
The DNA here is from genome assembly GCA_023634145.1 of Thymallus thymallus. Taxonomy (NCBI): domain Eukaryota; kingdom Metazoa; phylum Chordata; class Actinopteri; order Salmoniformes; family Salmonidae; genus Thymallus; species Thymallus thymallus. The sequence goes on along the minus strand of CM042415.1, from coordinate 17,685,946 downwards.
ATAATTAGTGTGTTACCTCTTAGAAATAGGTATAGATTTTATATCTTCAATAGGTTTCTAGATGTTGACAAAAAGTACTCACCTTGCATGATTAATGATCAATTAGCTCTTTGGTGTTTCTTCTCTGAGTCTATTGAAGATGTGTGCATTATCCTGTTGTAGTACAGCTGCTGCAGTTTCCTCCACCTCTCTTAGAAGGAGGTATTGCGAAAGTATTATAATGAAGTTGGGTTTTGTTTCGTGCTGGTATTTTTAGACTCTGAGGTTTGGTTGTACACTCTTAGAAAAAAAGGTGCTATCTAGAACCTAAAAGGGTTCTTCGACTGTCCCCATAGGAGAACCCTTTGAAGAACCCTTTTTTTGGTTTTGTTATATTTCAGTCTTCTGTGATGTATATAAAGTGTAATATTGGGATGCAAACTCAAAATTAAAGACATTTCAACTCTATATCTGACGGGGTTTTTTGTGCCCATAACCATGTTTGTGAGGTGTATACTTTTGTTTCTAAGTAGATTTGTTTAAGATCGATAGATAGATAGATAGATAGATAGATAGATAGATAGATAGATAGATAGATAGATAGATAGATAGATAGATAGATAGATAGATAGATAGATAGATAGATAGATAGATAGATAGATAGATAGATAGATAGATAGATAGATAGATAGATAGATAGATAGATAGATAGATAGATAGATAGATAGATAGATAGATAGATAGATAGATAGTTGATATAGATAAATAAGGAGTATTTGCATGGTTAACTATACTATACAGGCCGATGGCAGAGAGATACTTAACCTGTTATCCATATGGACTCCCAGGAACTTGTATGACCCAACCATTTCCACATCCATCCCCTGTATAGGTGGTTCAGCTCACACCACACCACAAAGTCATTGATTGTGCTCCTGTGCTCCTCCTCCTGCCCATCCCTGATGCAACCTACAATTGCGGAGTCATCCGAGAAACACTGTGTGACCTGATTTAGCCCACTGCAGTAATTAATGTAATTCAAGTTTTTTACACACACACACACACACACACACACACACTGTTTCTCTCCTCTTTACTACAGTATTATCACAGTGGGAAGGGGGTAGGATACAGCATATTATGTTATTTGAAGTCACACAGTGACCTCCTGTGGGCAGAGTTTATGTGACAAAGATGTAAGTCCGTCACTATTCATTAATAATAGTATGATAATTACACCACACATGTTGTTAAAAGTGTGCATGATTTCCTGCAATCCTCAATCAGATCGATCCATATCTGATCTGAAGACTAAAATCGTTCCATCATCTTTGTAGTAAGTCCTGTATGACCTTTGTGCAATGATAAGTATCTAACACTAGAATTACATTATTAGGAAGTTAGAAATATTTTTTTAGTTTATGTTCATTTCAGTTTGTTTTTTTTAACAGTGAAATATCAATGTTCTCTAGATATTCTTGGACGTTTGTAATGTATGCTGTTGTTGCGTGAAAAGAAAGGGGCGGGGTTTAAGTGAATAAATTATTGCAAGGGATGCTGGGATCTAGGGTTTAAATTGAAATTGTGGGATTTTCAATAGGATGAAGCAGAAATGTATGGAATTGGCAACTGAGAGTTCTTCATTATCGATGCGTTCGTTTAACTCAATAGAAATATCATTTTAATGAATATGCTCACCATGCCCAGATAGTGTCACTTTATAGCCTGCCTATGAAATGGGCTCATTATTTTCATTGGGCTACACTAAATTATTCCCATAGTACACATTTATAGTTGTATGGTTTTATCAAATTAATTTATGAACAGCGATCTAAAAGTGAGTGTGTTTTCAGTTTCATGTGGGTCTCAGTAAAAAAAAATTAAGACTGGTATGAAAACTGTCGCCTTGTGTGCGTCCCAGTCCTACCGCTCGCTCGCCTTCTGGAGCTGGCAAGAAGTGGCAGTGAATTCCCAATGAGCATGGTTGACATTAGAGTGCTGACGAAGGCGGGCTCGGGCTAGAACAGGGACAACAAGCAAATACAAGGATTATTCCGAAATCGCTTTGCAATTACCTGCTATGAGAATATGAAAATGAATTGAAACAATGTTTGAGTCGACGTAAGTACAACATTCTACCTATCACACCGTGAATGTTTATGCGGTTACTTTGTATCTCTGCGCTGCGACTTTTTGTTGTGTAGACAACTGTTACTATGTTGCAGGACATTGGTCTGCAAATGACTGTCTAATTTCAGCAGTCACTTTTGTAAGGGCCTGTAAACTAATGTGTATATATATATATATATATATATATATATATATATTTTAAATAGCCTAGCCTACTGACATTTTGTTGACTGCATTGTCGCCTAGAAGTAACCAAACAAAATTCTCAACTATTGTTTCATTAGAAAAATAGCACCCATATTTTGTTTAAGAATGATAAATGATAAAATAATGATAAAATAACAATTGTTTTCCCTGTCTTATCGGTTATTAGGATACCAATGGGCTTAGATATCAGTAGAGCTTTGGTGTCCTTGATGACAGGACAAAAGGAAAATATTGAGGATAGCCAAACATTTACCATTGAAGTTGCATATTAGCAAAAACAGTCAGTGCCACATGCAGAAGATGGATTTTGGAGAAGTCAACACAGCCACAAAACCACCAATCGGGTAAGTGTGAGGAATTTGAGGTCTAATAACTGTTGCTTGTCTTTCCCACTCCAAATGTGTATATGAATAAGCATTGCATTTGAATAACTGTTCAAACAATCCAATTATCATAATATTGAGGAATGGTGATGGAGACAGACTTGGTCATAAGGTGACTTGATACATTATCATGCATTGCATGAATTCATTCATAATTGGACAGTAAATATATACTGAAAAAACATATAAACGCAACATGCAACAATTTCAATGATTTTACTGAGTGACAGTTTATATAAGGAAATCAGTCAATTTAAATAAATAAATTAGGCCTTAATATATGGTTTTCACATGACTGGGCAGGGGCGCAGCCATGGGTCGGCCTGGGAGGGGATTGGCCCACCCACTTGGGAGACTGGCCCAGCCACTAGGGAGCAAGGCCCAGCCAATCAGAATGAGTTTTTGCCCACAAAAGGGCTTTATTACAGACAGAAATACTACTCAGTTTCATCAGCTGTCCAGGTGGCTGGTTTCAGACGATCCCGCAGGTGAAGAAGACAGATGTGGAGGTCCTGGGCTGACATGGTTAAACGTGGTCTGTGGTTGTGAGGCTGGTTGGACGTACTGCCAATTTCTCTAAAATGACATTGGAGACGGTTTATGGTAGAGAAATTAACATTAAATTATCTGGCAACAGTTCTCTGTTGAGTCATCTGTGGCATTGTGTTGTGTGACAAAACTGCACATTTTAGAGTGGCCTTTTATTATGCCCAGCACAAGGTGCACCTATACAATGATCATGCTGTTTAATCAGTTCTTGATATGCCACACCTGTCAGGTGGATGGATTATCTTGGCAAAGGAGAATATTTTAAAGAATTAAGATTTTTCTCTGTATGGAACAAATCTGGGATATTTTATTTCAGCTCATGAAACATTGGACCAACACATTGCATGTTGCATTTATATTTTTGTTCAGTGTACATACTGTATATATACAGTATATATACAATGGGGGCCATTGGAATATTACTCATTCAAGGTTTTTTCTTTATTTGCACTATTTTTTACATTGTAGAATAAAAGTGAAGACTTCAAAACTATGACATAACACATATGGAATCATGTAGTAACCAAAAAAGTGTTAAACAAATCAAAATATATTTTATATTTGAGATTCTTCAAATAGCCACCTTTGCATTGATGACAGCTTTGCACACTCTTTGCATTCTCTCAACCAGCTTCACCTGGAATGCTTTTCCATCAGTCTTGAAGGAGTTCCCACATATGCTGAGCACTTGTTGGCTGCTTTTCCTTCACTGCTGTCCGACTCATCCCAAACCATCTAAATTTGGTTGAGGTTGGAACCAAAAATCTCAGATTTGGACTCCAGACCAAAGGACACATTTCCACCAGTCTAATGTCCATTGCTCGTATTTCTTTGCCCAAGCAAGTCTCTTCTTCTTATTGGTGTCCTTTAGTAGTGGTTTCTTTGAAGCAATTCGACCATGAAGGCCGGATTCACACAGTCTCCTTTGAACAGTTGATGTTGAGATGTGTCTGTTACTTGAACTCTGTGAAGCATTTATCTGGGCTTACTACATGATTCCATACGTGTTATGTTATAGTTTTGATGTCTTCATTTTTATTCTAAAATGTAAAAAATAGTGCAAATAAAGAAAAACCCTTGAATGAGTAATATTCCAAACTTTTGGCCCCCAGTGTATATATATATGAAATCTGTGTAGTGATATATATATATATATATATATATACAGTTGAAGTCGGAAGCTTACATACACTTAGGTTGAAGTCATTAAAACTCATTTTTCAACCACTACACAGATTTCATGTTAACAAACTATAGTTTTGGCAAGTCGGTTAGGACATCTACTTTGTGCATGACACAAGTAATTCTTCCAACAATTGTTTACAGACAGATTATTTCACTTAGAATTCACTATATCACAATTTCAGTGGGTCAGAAGTTTACATACACTAAGTTGACTGTGCCTTTAAACAGCTTGGAAAATCCTGGCTTTAGAAGCTTCTGATAGGCTAATTGACATAATTTGAGTCAATTGGAGGTGTACCTGTGGATGTATGTAAAGGCCTACCTTCAAACTCAGTGCCTCTTTGCTCGACAGTGTATGTAAACTTGTATATATATATATATATATATATATATACACATTTCAAAAAGTAATATTGTTGTAAGCATAAAGAACTGTCTTTCGCTCTCTGTAGTTGTCAGCAGACACATCAAAAGCCATAGCATTCAGTACTGTATGTATTGACAGGCAGAGAATTCCAGTGTAGTTTAATTCTATGGAAAATACTTGCATGACCCCTGATTGTAAAACAACTGTGGGCCAGTCCACAACAGAAGCTTTTGTGCAGTGGCAGTTACTGAATTTGTACTGTCTCTGTAGTTCTTTTGTCACCTCTGTTGTTTTTGACTCAATATGCTGCGGCTCCTTCCCATTGGCGATGGCAACACAAAACACCAGCTCTAAAACTGCTGGGTTACACTGTTTATGCACTTTTAAATCTATTCTCATCTACACAATTACATCATACAGTATAATGCAAATCTTCTTACAGTCGTAAATCGGACACTTCAGTACTGTATGGGATCATTCTGTTTGTGCAGAAACACGTTCTATCCTTCAGGTGTCATAATGTGGTAGAATCTATTTACTGGTGTTGTTGTGGGAGGCTGAAGTCCACAACCCGTATTACCTGAAAGTAAACAAAGTTATTTATTATGCGCTCATGGCCCTGCATCTCCTCCTCCCTACTGAAGGCTTTTATATAACCACCTCCTATGAAATGCTGCAGAAAGCACATGATGAAGAGTGGTTATTTAAAGACAGCAGTTGCTGAACATTCCCCTCTGCTCTGCCTGTCCTTCTGTTGCCATTTAAGTGACATTTCCTTGGTTGTTCCCATTGACTGACTGAACACATTTTCAAATCTCTTTTTCAAGTGAGCCCTGGCCAAGAAAGCAGTAGTTGGGTCGTTCCGTCAATTAGGTGTCTTTTGAGTAGTGTAACTTGGCAAACATTTATTTTCCGTCGTAAAGAGCACATGTTCAGCTTAATAAAAAATAAAAAAAGTTTTCCCATCTCAAGAGATTAAATGAAGACATTATTATAGTAAGTGCCTATTAACAGGGTTAACTGTAACAGGGTTGAGGACTTCATATTATATCAGAGGTAAATCCCACTGTGAGAGTTGGAATGGAAGCTTGTTGTGTGCAACAGGGAGGGATAATTAAACTTCACAAAAAAATTAATAAATGTTAAAACATTTCTAGTTTGTGTAATAGGGTTGATGTGTTATGCTCGATCCACTCAGTTCACAAAACACCAGAAAATTGTCAAAAAGGGTAGAACCAGCTCACCTACTTTTAGACTATGATTTGACTATTAGATGATCAAGAGTTCAGTTTACAAAACAGGGTTGACCTTAAAAAATGTCACCTTAAAATGAATCACTAATCACATGAAATAAATAATAGTTTTCGGAAATGACTGTCAAAGCAACAAAACTAGGGCTTTACAATTATGGTGAAAACTTTGAGAAATGTTGGGGTTAAGTGGGTTAGAATCTTCTCTGGAAGTCAGAGGTGGGCACTTCATTTAATATAACAGGTTTTTCAATTTCAATATTGCATAATTTCTTCTTAAAATATGAAAGGGACGCAAAAGGCACTCATTTCATGGAACGATTCAGTTATTAGATTGATAATAATTATTTTTTCCCAACAGAACGTGTCAAAGGTACTGTAGCATCTTTACCAGTTGGTAAATCATCACAGCTAACGCCATGACAGCTAACGTCATCACAGCTAACGTCATGCTGAGGAGATGGGCTGTCCCAAATGGCACCCTATTCCCTTCCCCCTGCTGAGGAGATGGGCTGTCCCAAATGGCACCCTATTCCCTTCCCCCTGCTGAGGAGATGGGCTGTCCCAAATGGCACCCTATTCCCTTCCACTGCTGAGGAGATGGGCTGTCCCAAATGGCACCCTATTCCCTTCCCCTGCTGAGGAGATGGGCTGTCCCAAATGGCACCCTATTCCCTGTATAGTATAGTGCACTACTTTTGACCAGAGTCCTATGGTCCCTGTCAAGGGGCTAGGGTGCCATTTGGGATAGAGTCCACTTCTGAGGAGATTAAATGTTCACGTTTGGTACCTGGGTGACTAGCTTTTGAAATCTGAGCAGGCAATTTTAGTGGAGGCTACAAAAGCAGTATGTGGTTTCAAAGTGATGAAGCCCTGTAAAGGCCAGACAGGCAGATAACTGGCAGCCTGTAATTAATGTCTGAGGCTGTGTATGGACCCTGGTCAAAAGTAGTACACTACATAGGGATATGGGTGCCATCCTGAGACACCAGCCAGCCTTTTTCGCTTAGCTAGCCCAGAAAGCCCTGCTCTGCCTTACTGTGCTATAGGACGTTATAGGTTTCTATAAGGGTGTAGTAATGGGTCTCAGCCCAAATTGTCTCCTGATTGATGTGGGGTTGAGTTTAGGGCTCCCAGTTTAATTTACCTGCCTCACAAAAGAGTTTGTTGCAATATAGCGTATAAATACAGAATTCCTCAGTTGCGTACAGCTGTAATACCTTAATAACTTAAATTAGATTTTTAACATATTTTTTCTCAAATGCTTTAGTGGCTTTTTGTTGTGGCAGAGTGACTACTCGCAGTGCCTGTTTTGAGTTTACAGTCGATTATATGGACCAATGATAATCTGCAATAATGAGACACTGTGCATCTTCACTTTGATTTCACCCTTGGACTGTCAACCATTTAGTGTCTTATCACTATGTTGTCCATTCTGCTCTGTGTCTGTTCCCTGGTAATGTTACCAAAAATACACTCCCCATTAGCACTAGATAGTGTTATCCCTAAGCACCAGCTTCACTCCTGCTTGTCTCCCCACACAAGACGGGCCTCAGACCAGCTTCAGAGACACACCCAATCAGTGGGTTGTATTTTTGGTCAGGTTCAAGTCTGAAGGCTTGTGGTCCATGAACATTTTGCTCACCCTGTTGCAGGAGGACATTTAAAAATTGTAGTGTATTTGAGGTTTAAAAGGGCTTCTGAAGTTCTGTAATTTCCACTTTCAAATTTCAGACTTGATTTGCCCTAACGAAAAGTCCATTAAAATGTCCATTAATTATAATCCACATAATAATTAAAATGTCCTGTTGCTGCAGGATTATTTTCCAGCTGTAGCAAACTGGCTCAAATGAAGATCCTACATCTATACTGTAGGTGTAACCCTAAAACTATAACCTTGAAGTTTCTATTGAGATGAATTGAGAGGAGGCATTTCAAGAGAAGATAATTTTAAGCTTTTTGTAAGATGAGAGACAAGTAATGTATTGTTGGCGGTGGAATATGGCTGTAAATAACTACTCCTGCTTTACTGGCCATAGGGTTTAAAATGACCTGACTGCCTGGCACTAGTCTTTATAAATAGTTATCTGACTGCCACCACACACAGCAGATGAATTACTTCCATGGACTCTTCAGTGCATATGCTCTACTTGTGTTGGGACCTGGTCTATCTAGTTTACTATTGTTTACGCAGTTAACTCAAGTAAGAATAGTTTTGAAGATAATACGTTTCAACTTATTGGTAGGTTACATCATAATCATGTACACACACACACATGCATACCATTTTAGGGAATTGATTGCTTTTAAATGATGTGTAATTCATTGTAGTCGAGGGCAACATGAACACGTTTTAAGTGAGTCATTACTCTACAGCAGTCTGTTTACTAGTTGCTGTGCCCTCTCCTGCGTGGTGGATATAAGGGGCTGTTTGAACACACATTGAGCACTAAGCTACAGCACCTATTTTGGGCCGCTGTCAGACTGTAGTCTGAGGAATGCGTGCTAGCTGGGTTTGTGTTGAAGACAGATCTGTGTAACAGTACAGCCCCAAATATTAGGCTAGTTGTGTTTAGTAATCTTGTGTTTTATTAATGGCAATGTTCTTACATTGCTTGCTTTGGATGGTTGTGATTGTTACTTCACCGGCACCGTCACACTGTCAATGGCAGACTCCGAGGAAGAGGAAGAGCAGCTGTTGATCCTAGTGATGCTTTAGGTTACCATACAGTGATGCTAGTACAGACACTAGTTTGCCGCTGTTTACAGCTATTTCCTTTTTTCACACCTTACCTGCAGTAGCCTAGCCTTATTTAACAAATTGCGTAATCATCTTTTAGTCTCCTTCTGTAACTGGAAGTGTCTATGGCTAAAAGAGGACGGGTATAGTTACGCGTTTCTCTACGAGTCCTTCCCTGCAGCAGAGCTTGTTAATTGAGGGAGCTGCTTAGGGAGTATGGAACAAGCTAATTGTTATTTCCTGCTGTTCTGTTCCCTCCCTCCCCTGTCTCCACTGCTCAGTGCTCTACTCCATGTCCTGTGGGATATGACCCTCCACCAGGTATGGTTTCACACACAGCAGCTGGTCTAGAGGGCCAATTTATACAGTATAATCCTGGTCTGCGTCTCAATGGCACACTACTCCCTATATAGTGCACTACTTTTGACCATGGCCCATAGGAGAGAGACTGAATCCTGTCCAGACATACTTGGAACACTGTCTCCATTAAAGGGGACAGGTCTTCTCATGACATGGGTCATGGCTAAGTGAGAGTTGTTAGTCTAAGACCGTGGTCTGAAGCGGTCAGTGGGTCAGAGGAGAGACTTCCCAAATGACCTATTCTCTATATAATTCACTACAGGATCTGATCGGAGAGGCCTCTTCAAGGTTCCCTCAGTGGCACAGAAGCAGTGTGTATGCACGTCTGTGCATCTGTGAATTTGTGTGTGTGCGTGCGTGCGCGTGCATTCGCGTGTTGTGAGAAGCTGACCAGCCAGCACCTCTATGGCCATAATGAGTGTCTCTCTCTCTTTCTGCTGGAGCAGTGAGTGAATCAGACCAGGTCATCCAGGACTCCAGCACCTCATGCAGAAAACAAGCCAAGGGCCTCTGTTTATACTGTTATAAATACTGTCTTGTCTCTCACGGTGGAGAGGATCTAACAGTATTGTTTGTGAACAAATATAGGACAGTGGTCCCAGATCTGTCTGTGAAGTCTTGCCAACGGATCTGTTTTTGCTGTCCAGAGCTGGGACAGAACCCTTTTGGGTTCCACGTAAAACCCTACCCACAGAGGGTTCTACATGGATCGCAAAGGATCCTACCTGGAACCAAAAAGGCGTCTCCTATGGGGACCACCGAAGAACCCTTTTGGAACCCTGTTTTATAAGAGTGTGAAGTTGAAGTGAATACGTTGGCTGTTTTTTCCTGTGGCTGTAATTATGTGATGTCTCACCACCAGTCATACTTAGACCAGGCAGCCTTGAGTCACCAACCAGCCAGGAGCAGATGACCAGGCCTAGGCACTTAGCTTACATGTCTCTGACTGCTGTGAAGGGATGAGGGGTGGTGTCTGCTTTGTTACAGTACGACAAGTGGTGCGTCTGCCTCTCCCTGGGTGTCAGAGAGAAGGCCAGCCCAGAGATGCTCTTATTAATTTATCTCTCCCTTGCTGCTAATCAGTAATTGATCCCAGAAGGCACCTATTTTCGAGCCAGAGGAGCTGTGTTCACGTGTTCCCCCAGAGATGTGGGTACAGTCCTGTCCCTCCCAGAACCAGCAGCTTTGGAACGGTCCGAGGCTAGCAGAGCTGGAGTATTCTGAGCATGGTGTGGCATGCGTGGGTGTGTAATGATAGAGCGTGGCATTTGGGAAGAGGCCATCGGGGGTGGGGGGGGGGGGGACTGGAATGAAATACACCCTGTTACACCCTCTACATAGTCTACAACCGAAACACCCAGATTATCCTCCATAGTGACTCACCCGCTATCATTATCTAAAAAGGGAAACGTTTTAAATCTATACGCAGCAAAAATAATACACCCAATAAAACTTCAGAGACACCACGAACCATAACCTAAACATAACGAAATACGCAAGGCAAATATATTAAAATATTTATGTTTTCATTTAAAAACCAACACAACCTTCATGATCGGTTTCTTGGTACATTATTTGACTATAGTGATTTGAATATAGGCTACCTGTTGGTGTTTTCCGTGTTACTGTGCTCAGAGAACTGTGTGTTGTATTATAGTAGAGCCAAAGACAGTCTTAAATGGACACTTCAGAGAGCGCAGGCCAGGGGGTTGCCGTCTCAGCCAATGAAGACCTTGCCGTCTCAGCAATGAAACAGGGTGGGCTTTAGTCTACCTGTCGAGTGGTTTGTAATTTGAGAGTGGGGGCATATGCTGAATTATGAAACTGCATGCTCCTAGCAACTGCAAACAAATGCCTCTGTGGAGCTCAAATGTCCCCTAGATGCATGTGGGTCATTCACTTTTTGCAGCGTACTTGCGTATCTGTCATAAATACACAGCTGCTACCAAATAGAGAGCAAGTCTCTCTCTCCTAGTGGTGTAAATATAGGTTGCTATGAGAACACCATGGCTCCCAGAGAGCATGCTGCCATTGTTGCTCTGTGGAGTGGCTGAGGGTGAGGGTATTCACTGTCTGTCCTCTGCTCAATAGGGGGGAAACTCAAGTGACAACTGACAAGAATAGCATTGGTTCTAACGTGTGGAAGGGTTAAAGAGGTTTTCAAGGTAGTGTTTCCCATATATTATTTTATCAGAGGTGGTCGTTCCAGATTGATGTGATTGTGTTTTTTTAAAATATACAGTATTTCTGCCGAGATGCGCTTTTAAATACATGTACATAGTCGTTGGCTCAATTACTGGATGTCTATGGGAACGCTAGTAGCAATCCACAGTCTCTCTTTGATGTGTTCTCTCTCTCTCTCTTTCTCTCTCTTTCTTTCTTTCTCTCTCTCTCTCTCTCTCTCTCTCTCTCTCTCTCTCTCTCTCTCTCTCTCTCTCTCTCTCTCTCTCTCTCTCTCTCTCTCTCTCTTTCTTTCTTTCTCTCTCTCTCTCTCTCTCTCTCTCTCTTTCTTTCTCTCTTCCTTTCTTTCTTTTTTTCTTTCTTTCTCTCTTTCTCTCTTTCTTTCTTTCTTTCTTTCTTTCTCTCTTTATCTCTTTCTTTCTTTCTCTCTTTCTTTCTTTCTTTCTCTCTTTCTCTCTTTCTTTCTTTCTTTCTTTCTTTCTCTCTTGCTTTCTCTCTTGCTTTCTCTCTTTCTCTCTCTCTCTCTCTCTCTCTCTCTCTCTCTCTCTCTCAGCACTTGGACACCCTCCAAATTAAGGCAGATTTTTTCCCTTCCTCAGTCCTTAATCAATAGCTAGTCTGTTGTGGTATTAAAAGATCCCAAATGAGATGACCAAAGATTTCTAAAACCAGATCAAGCTGCTTTAGCAGAAAGTAGGCACAATGGGTGGACTATATAATTATCCAAATAAGTATTTTATTTACTTCGCTTAATTTATTCTCCTCTTTGTCCCTTCATATTATTATTAATAAAACATGTTAAATCAAGTTTTCGATATATTTTTAACAGTCCCTTCATATTATTGTATGCTATGAAAAGCACTATAATGTCAATAAATATATTTTTAAGAGGTTCCTTTACCTTAAACACTGTACACAAATAGCAGTATGTTCCAATAGGATCCTAGTTCCTATGTAGTATAGTATGTAGTTACTAATAATATGCAGGTATTCCATATGCAAATTACGGTCAGTAAAATATATCTCTGTTGGAGTGAAATGGGTCACTGTTTTTTTTTTTTATTGCTCTATAGTATGCCTAAATGCACAGTGACTACTTTTAGAGGATAGTGCTCCCATTGTTTGGGTCTAATCCCATTGTGTTGCATAGAACGGGCCATGACAGGTGTCTCTCACCACAGTGACTGCCTCCCAAATGGCACTCTATTCACTTTATAATGCACTACTTTAGATTGAGCATGGCCCATAGGGAACATAGATTAGGGTGCCATTTGGGATGCAGGTAGTGTTTCCCCTACCTTCAACAGGTCGTCATTGTACACGTCTCTCATCAGGTCTAAACTGTCTCCTGCTTCCCTGCTTCTGCTTGACTGTACGTTTGTTTGTTTATTCTCATGTGTAACTCTGTGTTGTTTTTTTCGCACTGCTTTGCTTTGTCTTGGCCAGGTCGCAGTTGTAAATGAGAACTTGTTCTCATCTGGCCTACCTGGTTAAATAAAGGTGAAATAGAAAATTAAAATACAATTCTAATACACTACACTACAGTTCCATACTCTACTAACATGTTCCACTATTTTAATAAGAAAATATTTATATTTCCATAATTATTTTGGTAGGATAACTGATGAACCTCATACAGTACAAGCGCTCAACAGTCTTTCCTTGCAGAGTTAGCCAGTCTCTCTCTCTCTCTCTCTCTCTCTCTCTCTCTCTGTTAGCTTTTGAGTTGTATCACTCACTGACTCACTGCTTCCTTTATTGTTGTCCAATCCTCTTGGGTTTTCTCCACTACAACAGAGAGCATTATTGATATGAACTTGAGCCTTGTGGCAGAAAGAGCACAGAGGGGTTGACTTATTCTAACTGGATAGTTGCCAAGTGGGGAGCAGAGTCTTATTTGGGCCATGGAATGTGAACAGCCCCGTACACACAGAGACTAATCTCGTAATCAGTCTAACACAACACCAGGGTAACAAACAGCCAGGTCAGGCTATAGAAGTAGTAACTATTCCCTGGTTAGCTAGATAACCTACTGCTACTGCGGTTCCTGTGCTGTGGGGCTTGTTGTGATGCTTACTCTCCCCCTCTGGGTCTAAACAGCTAGGTTAGGTTTATAGCAGTAGTAGGTCACTCCTCTCAACACCTAGCTGGTTAGTTAGTCTCTGGTTACTCCCTACTGTAGTCCCCTGTGCTGTGACGATCCCTACTGCAATGTAATCCTGCAATGATTACAGCTGTGAGTGTGTTTGAGTAAGTCTCTAACAGATTTGCACAGCTGGACTGTACAATATTTGCCCGTTTATTCTTTGAAAAATTCTTCAAATTGATTGTTCATCATTGCTAGACAGCCATTTTCAAGTCTTGCTATAGATTTCCAAGTTGATTTGAGCCCAAACTAACCGGGGTCACTCAGGAACATTCGTGGAATGCAACTCCAGTGTAGATTTGGGCTACTCCTTGCCGATGACAAGCATACCCATAACATGATGCAGCCACTACCATGCTTGAAAATATGAAGAGTAATACTCAGTGTTGGATTTTCCCCAAACATTACGCTTTGTATTCAGGACAAAAAGTTAATTGCTTTGCCACACTTTTTGCAGCAATACTTTAGTGCCTTGTTGCAAACTGGATGTATGTTTAGGAATATTTGTTATTCTTTACAGTCTTACTTCTTTTCACTCTGTCATTTAGGTTAGTATTGTGGAGTAACTACAATGTTGTTGATCCATCCTCAGTTTTTTCCTATCACAGCCATTAAACTCTGTAACTGTTTTAAAGTCACCATTGGCCTCATGGTTAAATCCCTGAGCAGTTTCCTTCCTCTCCGGCAACTGAGTTAGGAAGGATGCCTGTATCTTTGTAGTGACTAGGTGTATTGATACACCATCCAAAGCCTAATTAATAACTTCACCATGCTCAAAGGGATATTCAACGATTCTTATTTTTTTTACACCTCTACCAATCGGTGCCCTTCTGTGTTACAGATAATTGTATGTGTTGGGTAAAGACATTGGGTAGTCATTAAAATCATGTTAACCACTGTTATAGAACACGGAATGAGTCCATGCAATATTTATTATGCGATTTGTGAAGCACATTTGTACTACTGAACATATTTAGGATTTCCATAACAAAGGGGTTGAATACTTATTGACTGAAGACATTTCAGCTAACTTTATTAAAATTAATTGTTCTACTAACAAAATTCCACTTTGACAATGGCTATTGTGTGATGACACAAGATCTCAATTTAATAAAATTTTAATTTGGGCTATAACACAACAAAATGGAAAAGTGTATAAAATATATAAAACACTTTATATACTGTATTTACTAAATCGTTTTCGCTACTCCAAATATATTTTTAACCTTTAGTTTATTATTGTTCGATTTTGTTTTATTTTGCCGCTAAAAGACGCTTTTACGATCAACTTGACAACCCACTGGGCACACACTGGTTGAATCAATGTTGTTTCCACATCATTTAAATGAAATTGCATTGAACCAACGTGAATAGAGAATGAATGGACTTTAGAACAAGTTATAAATCTTCCTCAGATTCTCATCAGATCGTCCAAGAAACCTCCAAGTTAACTAGCTAGCTAGCTTGTAATCCTGGAAGTATAGCCAACCCTATTATAATTGATAGCTAAGATACAGTAACGTTACGCTAGCTAAATTATTTTGGGGGTTAATATAGAATTGGCTGGTGATGTCACTGAGCTCAAGAGATAAAATGAAGCTGTCCTTGATTTAGTCCTCGATGAGTTTGAAAGGAAGAGAATTTTGGAGTACTAGAAGTGACCTCACAATCGTTCAACAAAATGTTTCCATTGGATTGTGTGTTCAATTAAAAAAGTTGATTCCGTTCACAACTGGCCAATGAAGTGAAGAAAGTGGACTGAGTGGTTCTGTGAAAGGTCAGTTTGTAACCCAGTCACTGTGGAAGCTGCACTTTCTGCCCAGCTCAGTAATGGAGTTTACTTCTCTCTGCCCTAAAAGGCTCTTTGTGTATGTGTGTGTGTGTGTGTGTGTGTGTATTTGTGTGTGTGTGTGTGTGTGTGTGTGTGTGTGTGTGTGTGTGTGTGTACTGGCTGACTCAATGGGTCCTGGACTGGAGACAAGGGTACACTAAGATCTCAGTTTCTAGCGGAGGTGTACGAGCTGTTGTCCCAATATCAAACACACAGCTACACAAGTGCAGTGTCTCTCTGACCCACTCTACTTTCTGAGGAGGCTCAGGTCCTTCAACGTGTGCAGTAAACTACTGCATACCTTCTACCAGTCAGTGGTGTGCTGGGGAGCCAACATAAAAGCCGGTGATGCTTCTCGGGTAAATAAGCTGATCAGGAAGGCTAGCTCTGTCCTGGGGATGAGCCCTGACACTCTAGAGGAGGTGGCGGAGAGATGGATCCTGGCCAAACTGCTGGCCATCATGGACAACGTCACCCACCCTCTGCATGCCATGGTTATGACGCAGAGGAGCACTACGGTGTGCCAGAGAGCGCTACAGAAGGTCCTTCCTGCCGGCGGCTATTAGACTATACCTCACCGGGGTGCCGTGCCGTCGGCAACACAGACCTGGGACTGTTGGGGTGTTAGGACCTAGTTTAACAATTATGCATCCATCCGTGAGTAACTCTGGTCCGTAATCACTCATTCACTCAGGACTTATTTATTCATTCAGGTCTGTATATACATACTCATGTACAGTTGTTATATCATATCACGTGCAATATTGCAAGTAATTCTTGGACTTAACTTACGTAGTCATTCACTCAGGAATGCATATTAGTATCCTGTCAGTTTCACCTTTTCTCATTGCTTTTAGTATATCGAATGTGCAATACGTGCAGTTATCTGTAATTAAACCCTGCGCTAAGGACTGTATTTTAAGGGAATTACTATTATTACCCTAAATTATATCATACACACATTTAGCTATTTAAGTATCTCTTCCTGTCATTTACCTGTACAGTTTATGTAACCATGCAAGTATTCACTTACCTGTAAATATAAATGTATATTTACCTGTACTGTACAGCTAATTTAACCATGCAAAATATTCACTTACCTGTTCATTTAACTAGTCTGTCTATTAAGTAAACTATTATTACCCTCACTCATATCATATGCATTTTTAGCTATTTAAGTATTTCTCTGCCATCGAACTGTATAGTATAGTTAACCATCCAACATCCACCAATGTATAGTGTACATATTCAGCCAACCACTCATACTATGCAATGTCTTTTTAAAGCTTTTTTGCACTCCAGACATCTTGTATTTCTATACTTTTTCATACTGCCGCACTATGTATCATGTATCGTTAAATGTCCTCCTCGGGGATCAATAAAGTATCTATCTATCTATCTATCTATCTATCTATCTATCTATCTATCTATCTATCTATCTATCTATCTATCTATCTATCTATCTATCTATCTATCTATCTATCTATCTATCTATCTATCTATCTATCTATCTATCTATCTATCTATCTATCTATCTATCTATCTATCTATCTATCTATCTATCTATCTATCTATCTGTATTCTACAGTATATCGGTTTTGATCATTAAGTTATTTTTATTTACTCGCCCTCTCTGTAGTGTTTGGTATTGAACAATTGTAGTTCAATGGTTCAATTGCTTTGGTGTTGGATGGATGCCGGACATAGTTATTAATAATTAACTTAGGTGAGGTTAGAGTCCAAGCACTGTGGTTTGTTGAATGTTCACGTGCATGCCTACTTTCCACCTTCACAGAACAAGGTGTCTTCAAGGCTCCTAGAAGATACATTTTCCCTGTAGCCCCAGTCCTTGGGAAGGAGTTATAGACATAAACACGGATTGATATATTGAACGCTTAATCAAAAGCCCAAGGACTGACTTGACGTGAGTGGTGCAGTTTTATCTCATATTGTTGTTTGCTCAGTGGGAAGAAAGCTATGGAACATACCTTTAAGGGGAAAAGCATTAATCATCGTAAACTGTATATTATAGTCAAGATAATGGTGTTTCTGCTGAGACAAAGCTACAATGTGTTCCTCTGATCACGTGTCAAATACATACAGGTGTAGTGACAGTTAGGACTGCTAATTTTATTACATGATCTTCTCTCAAAGTCCTGCCATCAGTGCAGTTAGCATCGTGTACTTTGGTGTAGAGCTTCCGTCTGCGCTCAAAAAAAGAGATTATTGAAGCATGAAGCATTATACACAATAGAAAAAAATTGTAAACTTAACCAAAAGCTTAGCCATACCCCTAACCTTATGCCTATCCCTAACCTGTGTCTGTCCGTCAGGAAGAGGATGAAGTCCCGAGCCCCTCCTCCGCCCCCGGCCCCTGAGCCCGCCCCCAGGAGACTCTTACGTAACGCTGTGCCAGACGGGGGAGGCTCAGCGCAGGGCAGTATGGGCAGCATGGTGATGGACGCCAAGGAGAACATGATGAGGACCAGCGTAGACCTCCACATCACTCTGCCTCAAGGCTACCAGACCAGCAGCACAGTGGACGGCAGGTGAGAGGCAACACACGCACACACCAACACACCAACACACACACGTCACATATGCATATGCACGCGTACACATTACTCCTTCGACTCTCAATTCACAGACTCTGTTATGTATGTGGATGTTTGGTGATCGGAGAGGCCTCTTCAAGGTTCCCTCAGGTTCCCTCAGTGGCACAGAAGCAGTGTGTATGCGGACAGTGGTCGTCATCTCTCACTTAGGGCTGTCTTTTCCATTCCCTTTAACTCTGAGTGATGCTCTTTGCCAAGTCATTTGGGTAACAACTTTACATTTCAGTAACATTTCAACTAACCATCTATACTAAACAAAAATATATAAATATAAACATGTGAAGTGTTGGTCCCATGTTTCATGAGCTGAATTTGTTTTTTTGAGAAATGTTTCATATGAACAGAAAGCTTATTTCTTTCAAATTTGGTGCACACATTTGTTTACATCCCAATATGATCCATCCACCTGACAGGTGTGGCACATGAAGAATCTGATGCTGGGGACAATAAAAGGCCACTCTAAAATGTGCAGTTTTGTCAGACAACACAATGCCACAGATGTCTCAAGTTTTGAGGGAGCATGCAATTGGCATACTGACTGCAGGAGTGTCCACCAGAGCTGTTGCCAGATAATTTAATGTTCATTTCGCTACCATAAGCCACCTTAGCAGTACGTCCAACTGGCCTCACCACTGCAGACCACATGAAACTTGGGCTCCCAAGTGGCGCAGTGGTCTAAGACACTGCATCTCAGTGCTACAAACAACCTGGTTCGAATCCAGACTGTATCACAACTGGCCTTGATTGGGAGTCCCATAGGGCGGCGCACAATTGGCCCAGCTTTGTCTGAGTTTGGCCGTTGTAGGCCGTCATTGTAAATAAGAATTTGTTCTTAAGTGACGTGCCTAGTAAAATAAAAAAACATGCTAGTCCAGGACCTCCACATCCAGCTTCTTCACCTGCGGGATGGTCTGAGACGAGCCACCTGGACAGCTGATGAAACTGTGGGTTTGCACAAACAAAGAATTTCTGCACAAACTGTAAGAAACCGTCTCAGGGAAGCTCATCTGCGTGCACGTCGTCCTCACCAGGGTCTTGACCTGACTGCAGTTTGATGTCAGTGAGCAAATGCTCACCTTCGATGGTCACTGGCACGCTGGAGAAGTGTGCTCTTCATGGATGAATCCCGGTTTCAACTATATTCAGGTAGACAGCATGTATGGGGTCGTGCGGTTTGCTGATGTCAACGTTGTGAACAGAGTGTCCCATGGTGGCGGTGGGGTTATGGTATGGCATAAGCTACGGACAACGATTACAATTGCATTTTATCGATGACAGTTTGAATGTACAGAGATACCATGATGAGATCCTGAGGCCCATTGTTGTGCCATTCATCCGCCGCCATCACCTCATGTTTCAGCATGATAATGCACGACCCCATGTCGCAAGGATCTGATACACAATTTCTGTAAGTTGAAAATGTCCCAGTTCTTCCATGGCCTGCATACTCACCAGACATGTCACCCATTGTTTGGGATGCTCTGGATTGACGTGTATGACAGCATGTTCCAGTTCCCACCAATATCCAGTAACTTCGAACAGCCATTGAAGAGGAGTGGGACAACATTCCACAGGTCACAATCAACAGCCTGATCAACTCTATGTAAAGGAGATGTGTCGCGCTGCATGAGGTAAATGGTGGTCACATCAGATACTGACTGGTTTTCTGATCCACATCCATTTCCTTATATGAACTGTAACTCTTTGAAAATTCAAAGTAAAGTAAAATATTTGAAAATGTTGCATTTATATTTTTGTTCAGTA